>JAVXUP010000709.1:0-365717 GCA_033070095.1 Escallonia herrerae
AAAAACAGTAAGCATGTGACAACGTTAGTCTTTAAACAGGCATCACGAGCCCTTCTATTTCGGACCGTTATAAATCTCCCGCCACGCTTTCTCGCTCTTCTCCATTTCTCTCCAACCGCTATTCACGGCGAGCGCCTCGTTTTGCTCCCGCAGGTAATCGGAAGGAAGCAATGGCTCCCTTGCCAAAACTCCTTGTCCAAATTTCCTCGTATCCCACAAGATGAGCGTGATACACATCCTGTTCCGGGTGGACGCGATATGCAAGAAGTATGAGAAGTACGACATTGACAGGCAGCGGCAGCTCAACGCATACGGTGACGATGCCTTCGCCCGCCTCTTCGCCTCCTTCGACTCCCAAATCCAAGCCACTTTTGAAGTACGATCGTCGTCCGGCTCTATAGTACTCCCTCCGTTCCACTGGGTGTCCTCTCTGACGTTTTGCGATATCGAGTAGGATAAATTTGGTACACGAAAACACCGATATCGAACATATTTTTACCCTAGCTTCTACACTTTTTTAATCCTTGATTGCTTTATAAATTCATTCCAAATGTTTGCGTGTACGAGAATCTAGCCCAGGATTTCGCAAAAAGTCAAAGGAGAAAGGAGGGAGTACAGGTCTCCATTTAGATATATGCTATTGTTTTCATGTGGTGTTGAGGTCTTATTTATGTTCTGAATGTGCAGAAATCAGAGATGGTGGCCATGGAGACGAACAGGGCTACCGTCGTGGCCAAGAACGCTGAGATTCGTCGGATGAAGGCACGGCTGATGGATGAAGTTCCTAAGTTGCAGAAATTGGCAATGAAGAAGGTGATATTTGATTTTTGGTTTCTCTTCTTTTTTTAATAGTTGCTTTCTATAATGATTCTTTCCTTAAAAGCTTTTTGGTGTTTGTTTTCATTCCTTTTATGGTTTGGTTCAGTCAGGTATAACAATTTATGCAGAAATTACAATTCTATAAAGCTGAAACTGACGCACTTGTCTAATTAGGCAATCACAATCCGTATTGTATTCTTAAAATTTATTCAAGGCAGAAAATTGTGATTTTGTGTATATATGGATTGACATGCCTACTAATTGCAATAGAGCATAGGACTCTGATATATCTGTGTGTTTTTGAAGTGCTTAAGATGTTTCTGTTTGCATTATCATGCATCCCATGACGTTCCTTTTACTGGACTACTGGATTGTTGCGCTCTGATTTGTTAATTTCTTGCTTTGGCATAGCTGCAGAGACACAATAGTCAGTAACAATTAGCTTAAGTAGCATCGGCTTCGTTGGGGAATGGGCACTACTAGCAACATTGTTGAAAAGAAAAAGAAAAGACATGTAGATGCCCTTCTGATAGGCTGCACAATAGGTCCTCTAAATAGAAATTTGTAACAGTTGAAATCTTATTGATCTAAAACAACGACATATTATAGAGGAGGCACAGAAAAAACCACTCCTGTAGGTAGTACGCACAGGTGTGATCGAATGCCAATTTGATACATTTTTTGTGTCTAATCTCTAATGCCTATTAGGTTTGGATTGAATGAAGTAAGCCCTTCCATTGCTTGTATCTAAATGGCTTATGTTAATGGCAATTTCTTATATGTGTTTTCAATTTGCTGGAGAATGGGGATTATGTTTGTGTTCTAGTGTAGCGCAGATGATGAGCTGTTAGGAAGAGAAATGAGAAAAAATAGATCTAATAGTTCCACTCTGTTAGTAAAAGCGATTTGATTAGCGCCGTTGCGCTTCTCTTTTTAACTGAATCATCTCCTTCGATGCCATGATTTTCGGTTTTGTAACTTATTAATCATGATGAAAGCAAAATTGTTCGAGACTTCTAGTGAAAAGTATAATACTAGCAGGTCAAAGGGATTTCAAGTGAGGAACCGGCTGTCCGTAACGATATGGTACTTGCCCTTCCAGAGAGAATTCAAGCAATACCTGATGGGACCACCACTGCAGCCAACCAAATTGGAGGCTGGGCTGCTTCAGCATCTCACAAGAACATAAATTTTGACTCAGGTAATTATTATTGGGGGTGCTGTTTCTTGTGTGTATGGTTGTCGAACGAGCCCTTCTTACCAATTCTTATTAGTTTCTTTGTCGTACTGTTGCAGATGGGAACTTTGGCAGTGGGTTTTTTCAACAAACTGAAGAATCAAGTCAATTTAGGGAAGAATATGAGATGCGGAAAAGGAAACAGGCAAGCAACTTCTTTGTGCATTATCTTGATGCTTGTTGTCTGTACCATATTGTCAGCTGTTTAATAAGTTATGCACAGGATCAAGGCCTAGACATTATATCTGAGGGTTTGGACACACTGAAGGATTTGGCTCATGATATGAACGAGGTTATTTTGTAAATCGTGTTGATGCTTATGTGACACTGCCCTTGTAATAGAGACTAATCAATCTTTGCATCTTTTTCAGGAATTGGATAGGCAAGTTCCGTTGGTTGATGAAATTGATACAAAGGTCCGTAATTTGATATATAACCCCATTTTGTCAGACAATCGTTTGTCTAAGGGAAAAAAAATAATATGTTGTACGTTTCCTGACAATACAATTGTTTGCTCTGCCCTTACAGGTGGATGGGGCCACCGCTGACCTCAAGAGTACTAATGTTAGGCTCAAGGAAACTGTTACTAAGGTATATAAGCTTTACGTCAGATAATTTTTGGTTACTTTCCAACTGCTTTTCTATAATTTTTCATTTGGTAGATGAAGTCTATATTGATATTCACTCTATTGCAGATAAGGTCAAGTCGGAACTTCTGTATCGACATCATTCTCTTATGCATTATTCTGGGAATTGCAACCTATTTATACAAGTAAGCCCCCTTATTTTCTTATACTTCAGCAGTGTACTTGTCGATGCATACTTTATTTCGTGTCATTCATGCTTTGTGAATACTTCATAGAATCACCTTCGTAGGTGATTTGTGTCTTTCCGATTCTAGTGATGACGACATTATTATAGTAACCATATAACACCTTGTAACAGTACATGGTGGTATCCGGCTATCTTTCAGCTTGAATGAGAAATGTGAAAGCTGTCACAGTAATGCAGGCCACTTGGGACACAGGCATGATAAGAAATAGACAAGCTGTCACACAATTTTGAAAAATCAGGAAATTGGCATTGTGACCAAAACAATATACCTACCTCTCAAATAACAGAAAGGATAAAGAACGCAAAAAAAAAAGAAAGAACTAAAGTCCACCCTTCTTTTTTCACGGCCTTAAATTAGCTTAATATTATTTGTTTAAATTTCACGGTTCATCTTTCCTTTCAGGCGTTTTCATTTAATTTTCGTCATACTATTTGACATGAAAATAGACCAAAAGATTTAAAGATCTCAAACCGATTGTATGTTTCTCTGTAAGTTCGTACGTATATGACATACAGGTAGTTGTTAATTTTCCCTGCAGTGGTTGCATGCTTCATCTGTGTCCTAATATTGTTTACGTCTGTGAATATTGTTCATCTTTGGACCTCTCTGGCTTTCTTTGCATTATCTGAGTAATGCTTAATATTACATATGGCTCTACGGGATTGTCCATGCTTTATGAAGGCTTCAAGTTTCCTTTATTGTCCTCATAGTGAACATGTGCCATGACATACGTATCTGATGTGTTCTTGAACTAATTTCCAACAACCCAGTTTTCTAAGCCAATTCACAACTGAATAGCTGAATGTTGTAAAATGTCTCAACAAATTGTGGCAAATGCATTATTTCCTTATCTTGGACAGTCCAAGTAGAATAGAAGTTTCTCCTCTTTTACTCCAAAATTCTAGTCCCTATATGTAGTTTCTTAGGAACTTATAATGACAAAATCTTATTTGACTGCAGTGTACTGAAGTAGATTATTCTAAAAGCTTCTCATACTGCTGGTCTAAGTCTGAACCTTCTCTGGTACACTGGCATCTTTCAGAAATGTGTTTGGTCACATTAGCACTTGTTTTCTTAGCAGCTTCAATTAATTTGCTGTCGTATGCCATCTGAAACTAGTCTAAGGATGAATTATGGAAATGAAAGACCTTTATTGCTCTTATTCTAACCATCTGTATGATAACATCATTATTGTGAATCTTTTTACTCTGAATAGCATCACGAAAATTTTTGGAATGCTAAGGATGTATATCTCAATAACTTGTTTGAAGTTTGAGTGTGGAGGCCACGAGTAGCCAAGTCTCATTAGCCGTGTTGCGGCTAGACAAAACCAATGTAACAGTTCCTTTTATGTTGATTGAGGAGAAAGCCTTTGAAGAATTTTTGCAGTTGAGTTTGTATGAGCTTACAAATATTTGAGTTCGTCTTTCGCTATACGCTGTTGTAGTTCTCCTAGATCTAGTATCTTGTGATGGCCACTTATAGGTGCCTCTTCATCACAGTCACGCTCCAGTGTGCATCATGGCTTTTTGAGGCCTAAGAACTGCTGGTTTATAGCAAACTAGAGCCTGCTAAAAAGTCTTTGTTGCCACATGTACCATTTGCGCACCAAATGTTTCTTCCACAACTGCTAAAAAGGCTTTGACATTGATTTTAATTATATCCACAACCATTCTGAATTCTCATCTTTCTATACATTCTTTGCACTCATTTTACTGGTTGGACAATTGCCAAAAAGTACAATGGTATCAGGCTTGGTTTGATTTGTCAACCTTAGAAACTAGTACTTGGCAAATGAGGCCGATGAGTGATTTTAGAGCCCAAACCTAACTTGAACTCTGAGGCTGAGAAAATCCACGGTACAATAACTTGACTCTAATTTACATGGCTTGAGGTTTTCATAACAAGCCAGAAACATGCATTGATGTGGTGTGATGGAGAGAAGATTCGTATGTGAAATTTGAGCCAATCAGAATTTCTACGGAAATAGTCCTGAACTTTTTGTCTATTAAACCCTTTCTGTGGTTTTATTGGAATATTGATGTCAGATCTTATTTAAGCAAGAAGATATGCATCTTATTTTGAAAATTTGGCTGCACCTTAGGAGCAGATAGATCTCTATCCCTTACGAACCTTTTTTCTTGATGGAGTCCAGTCCAGAACAGATCTTTGAGCCTGGTTCTAAGTATCTATTCCTGTATGCAGATGAAGTTCACGGATTTAGCATCTAATTCTAAATTGTGATGGGAAGCCAGGATATTATGTCATGTAAGCTGTCGTAATAGTTCATGCGTGAGACCATCAAGAAATGCTGTTGCAATGAGTTTAATAGTAGTAAAATATGGAACGTCTAAATCCACACCTACATATTTGTCCAGACCTCAGGTTGCTGAAAAGCTAATATTTGTCTCTTATCCAGTTTTTAGCAACAAATTGAAGCATGGAAAAGCATAATAGGTTGTGCAATTAGACTTTCGCTAAATAACATGGTTCTTTGTCAACATAATCAAGGTGGTCAGCTGGGGATTAATGATACTGTGGCGACGAATAAAGATTTAGTGATGAGAGTGTTATGGCATTTGGCAACTAAAAATGATTTTTGGTTGCAATGGGTGCATATGTATGTTATTGAAGATGGGGATTTCTGGGAAAATATCTTCTCAGGACATATCTTGGCCACATCGAAATATCTTTAAGTTCAAGAAGAGGCTGTAGTAGGCATATCATGGGAGTTGGGCGTGCTACTTGGCTCTGACTGGATAATTGGCACCCCTCGCGTCTGTGCTAGACCATTTTGGACCTTAGGGTGGTTATGATGCTTTGTGTCAGATATTATTGAGTATCAGGAGTGAAACTTTTCCCCATGATATCTACCGCCGTTAGATATCATCAGGTTGTCCTCCTGGTAGGCTACCAGGAGGACAACCTGACCTCTGTGGAACTTGTAAAGGAATCATCTGCAATCTAACCTGATCCATGCATTAGAGCAACCTGTTCCAAAATGATACTAAATTCCTGACTCGATCTTCAGTAAGTTTTCTGCAAATGGGTGGTTTATGGTATAGAAAGAATGGGATAGGGTAACACACCTCGAGTAGTAAAGCTAAAGCAAGAGTAAGAGTTCTCTTTCAAGAAGTTGAGTTGTATTGTGTCTCTGTGTGTGCTGTTAGGAAGAAAGCTTTGAGAACACCAACAGAACAGACTACAGTATATTTACTAACTACAATCTACTACATGAAAAATAATTTAGAAAACACTGTTTTGATTCAAAGCCCAATCAGCCGATGATTAAACATTCAAGCTATCATTTTAAGTGTTGGATCTTCCTTGCACCATTGATTCTAACTCTCTGTTTAAGAGTTCGAAAGGCCTTTGCACCTGCCGAAACTCTAGAATTTTATTCCTGCTTGATATGGTAGTTAGCGTGGTAAAGACTAATCTGCTCATTCTTGGGTTGAAAGACTTCCAACCGTAATGTTTCATAGCATACCTTTCCATTGGCTCATAACGTGCTTTGGGATCATCATGGATATATATATATATATGTGTGTGTATGTGTGTGAAGGACATGACTCTAGTGAAATATCATGCATGGTGGACTGGAGATCAGATTTTATTGATTCTTAAATTTGACCACCTTGTACATCCATTCTACGTTTCATATATCGAGGTTGCATTACATACCAACAAACCTTATATGGTTACTTTTAACAGTACTTACTCCAAACTTGAGCGACTTCAAATTATGCCTAAAGTAAATCTGCAATTAAGTAGTATTAACTGTCATTACCCCAGTGGCGCCAAGAATGATTTTCTTGCATCTTATTTAAGGATTATCTTTTCTGACTTGACCTTTTGGCTGCTTGCCTTAGTTGCTCGAAAGATTTAGTCTGTAGAAATCTTCCCTAAAGAATGCAGGCTCGTTTAGCTCGTGTAAGTTCATGATAGCAGTTGCTGGAGTAGGGCCTAAGACGTTTCCTTGAGGCTGACTCTGATCAAAGTAGTGCGTAGCACTGGTTATTAGCATGTTGTCTGGAAGAAGATCGTAATTTTCCTTGTCCTCGAGCGCTTTTGTGTTGGAATGAACAAGATCATTGCACCTATTTTCTTCACTAGCACTTTCCCTTGATGGGTTGAAGAATCTTCCAGACAGATCACTTGTACTATTAATTTTCACCTTGCCCAAACTATGGAAGGTTCCAGTATAAATGCCTCCGATGGGGGGAACCTGACCAGCAAGCATGGAGGTTAGTATAGGGCAATCTTTGAATGGCCAATCCGTGTTTATCTCTGTGTTGACACTTGCATGTACTGAAGGAAGCTCCTCGAGGTTTGACAGAACCTCCAGTTCGCTGGGAGTCTTTTGATCTTCCCATGTATTCTTTGACATGTTGCCTTTTTGTCTGACACGACATAGTACCCAATCGTCCAACTGTGACAAACAAGTAAAAATTTTCTCCATGAGTGAAATTTGATCTCTTTCATCTACAGCCGTCTTCATTATCATCCGTTATGTTTAGTCCCCTTGCTAGTGGAGTTCTATAGTATTCGATATTGTGCTTTTGTGAAGGTTGAATATGGTGTACAATGGCTGAAGGAACTACAGTTATGCAACTAACTTGAAAGATGGGCAAGGTTATTCTGTAATATCTCGTGCCCAGTGTTAGGCATCATGAGTCTGTGGCCTCTTAAGTATTTGTCACGGATCAGACTCTACCATATATTGGTTGCGGTTGTTCATTCAATAATGAATAACAACTTGAATCCTGTTTTGCCATTGTGTTACATCATCTAGGTGAGTGGTTGGGTTTGCATCAGCTTAAAGCTTCCAGGGAAATGAGAAGCAACCCAAACTCCAAAATACTACATGAAAGTACCTTGTCTCAATCATGACAGGCAATTTTCTTATCCTTTGGTTAACTGAGCCATGCCAAGTGTAGTTTTTGCAAGATTGAGTGGAAAATAATTCGCACCTTAGATGGAGAGACTCAAAATCAATAACGAGGATAATGTAGGTCTGAAAACAAAAGGATTAAACGAAAAGTTCAGGGTACTCGTCATTGCACTTTGCCGTTCAAAGATGCTTTGGGTATGGTTTATAACTGAACTTGTGTCATTGACTTCACTCTGTGCAGATACAGAAGTAGTAATACTGTTCCACTAGAATGAAGTCTGGTTATACCCTGATAAGTTATTTATCTTATAACACAGCTCAAATTCTGGTGTGTTCATCCTAATGAATAAACAGAAGCAGTGAGAAAGATTGGAAGCAACCACTTACCCTCATAGACCCTTTTGCTCTCGAAGACCGGGTCATTGTGTTGGGCACTCGATACTCATTCATGGTCCATTCTGTCTTAACGCCCTTTGGAGGACGTCCCTTATAGAAGACTAGCGTTTTCTTGACACCTATTCTTCTTGATCCAGAAGAATTAAGTATAGGCTTGTCAGTTCCAGTAGCCTTCCAAAATCCTGAAGCTGCTGATCTGTTTGGCCTCACTCCGTTTGGGTACTTCCGGTCCCGGGGGCTAAAGAAATACCATTCATCTTTGCCAGATAGTGCCTTCTCTGAAAATATCCAAAAGTTAGGAAAAATAAGAAAGTCAAACTCCTCTTTCATGTAAGAAAATGGTGGAAGCAACAAATAAATTAGACGTTGGAGAACGAACTGGGTAGTTCCCAGGGATTGTAATTGTAGAGCTCAATTTCAGCAATGACATATGCTGGCAGTGGACGTGAATTGATTTTGTTGATTAAGTAATGAACAATGAGCTCTTCATCAGACGGGTGGAATCTGAATCCAGGAGGAAAATGGAAATTGGGAATGAACTCTCTCTCCATAGAAAGAAGTCCACTTCTTTGCCCCAAAAGATGCGTGATGTGCAAGGAAATATTGGTATATCAAGAAGCACTGGTATTATCAAGCTCAATAGCTGGAATAGTGTTAATCCTTATAAAGTAGGCGTTCATGCAGATATGGACATTCTCTGAGACATAATATGTAGAAAGGTACGAGATATTAACATAGAGACTTGAAGAATTGGATTAGGAAATTTACCTTTTGGCTTTTTGCTGTTGGAATTCGCTTTTGTCTCTGTGCCCTTGCCATGTTTTGACTCGCAATTCGTAGATTTTCACTATTTACTTGTTTTCCGCCTTACCAAAAAATAAAAAGCAGCAGGAGCTGAATTGTGTGTTGCGGTCATAGTCTTGTTTATAGATGTTTTAGACAATATCGTTTGAATAGGAACTTTTAACTTACCAAAAATGAAAGTAAAAAGACACCATAAAAAATGCTTCTTTGTACAGATGATGTTCACATTCTGCGGTTAGGACTTTCATCAGAGGTATGAGATATGTCATCTATCAACATTGTATAACTTTCCAGGACCTGGTAGATCGAGTGTGTGTTTTCTGACAGTAAAATTTGGAGAAGAAAGGTGTGCATCTCTTAGATGAATATCAGTAAAACTAGTATGGGCATAGTTTGACCTAAAACCCGATCCTAGTGATCCTGTTATCAAGAAAGACTTAACTGGAAATTGCCGTGACCGGTTGATGTATATGATTCTGCCTGGCATTTAACTGTCTGAATTTCGTAGCAGGTTATCTGCAAGTGCCTCAGTCTAAGTGAGTTTATGCTGGTTAAATTACTTGTAGTGCCATATCACTGTTAGCAACTTAAAAAACGTGAATTCTGCTACTTAGGATGGGGAGAGTTTGAAATTTTGTCAGGGATACCTATTAAGTTGAAAGCAAACGTTAGTCATTCTTTATGGGCAACATGTTGAGTGATGAAGAAAGATATGCTGATAAATTAAGTACTAGATTAATCCTATAAGTTGCACAACTAGGAGATGAGTACACGGGAAATCAGCTTTGGAACGTTTTGGCACATATACAAAAGACCAGTCACTATTCCATTATGTAAGACCGATATGATCAATGTCAAGAGTATTTCGAATAACATGCATGGACACGAGAGAACATAATGCTTGCGATTTAACCGGGAATGTGGCTCTAGAAATAGCAGAATTGACAAAGTTGTCTAGTTGAGCTGATCGTGATCATTTGGCCCCAAATTGGTCCTCTGCATGTTTTGACACTATCTGAAATGGTTTTTCCGAATATAACACAGTATGTTGGTCAGCTTTGTTGATGTTTTCCTTCAAAGTGATTATTTAAGTACATAAAATTGTTTTAATCCTTCTTCTATAGCAAAATGTGAGTCAGAGAGCGCATCAAGATGCTGCTCTGAGCTCTATCCTTGCCATGACATAGTTTTGAACGAGCCAAGGTTCCTGGAGCGGCTTGCAGTGTTGTTATGCGCATGGAAAGACATAGTAAGGCCAAATTGACAACCTTGAGTGTGCTGCAGAAACTACTTTGCTCCTTTCAACCTGTCTTTTGTCCTTCTTTCGAATGTTTGTTCAATTGTTTGTTGTTATGTCTGCTTATGAAGTACTGCAGAAGATCATTATTGCTATCAACGAGCTTAACATTGTTCGAAAATTATAGGCAAGTTCTTATCAACTACATTTTTAATAGAAATGGATATCCTTCTTATGGCCTGTGATTAACGCTGATTACTCTGGTACTTGCTTGTTTCTTCCGGCATACGAACAATTTCTCTGGGGTGACCGGTGCAAAATAGTGTAGATATGTATTCTTACATGAGTATGAATTTGGCTCTGCGGGCAAAGTTGCAAGTCATGTTGAGCAGTCTATGATCCGCCATTGGTGGTTTGTTGTGAACAGAAGCAGCCTTTGTTGGGAAAATATTTCATACTGAAAATGGAGAGTGCCTGGTCGAACGTAAATCGCTCTTAAAGCGTATCTGCCCTTTCGCTCCTTTTATATCTGCCCAAGGTAACTAGAATCATTTTGTTACGCAAAAGACACCAAGGAGTCTATGGAATTTAACATAAATGGAATTTCTAAGAAATTCGGACAGCAACAGCTCTGTGCCTCTACACGGCGCGCAATGTGGTGCACTGCACATGCGAGCCCGTGTCCATGCCATGCCGTGTTTGTGTTACTATAAGAATTTAACCTATCACATATGCATATGTAAACCTATAAACCTTTCCTCTTCGAATTAACGAGTGAGAATCTACATTACGACCCTTCAGCTTCCATATTTTTTTTTTCTACTTTGAGATCTTAGATCTCTTTAATCACTTGATGAAAAAGTGTAATCCTTGTTAGTCCTTACACCTTGTAGTTCAATTTTGATTTAATCATTGAAAAATTTCGACACCCTTTGTGTTGGAATGCAACAAGTTACTCACAGGAAGACGTGCTGGCAGTGCTGCTTTTTCATTGATACATATAACTATAGCGGTGATATCTTCAAAGTACCCTATGGGATTTGCCCAAACAATTGTCCATTTAGGGTAAAATTACAAATGAGATGAAGGCCCTTTTAGTTTTCCTTGGTCACAATAAGTTACTAGGGAAACTACCTTATGGCCAAGTGAAACTCAGAATTTTATTTATCATATAACTTGAACTCATTCAACTGTTGGTCGAAAACTCGATGGATAATGTAATTTAAGTCTTGTTGCCTGGAGATTTGCGACAAAATGACATTAGTTCACAGTACTCCATTCCAAGCCCAACCCACTTCATGGTATTCCAAAGCCTTCACTAGGGATTCCTAATCCATTACCTTTTACAAAGATTCCAATACAATTTGAAAATAATAGCTTAATGACCTTTATAAACCTCATCTTACATCGGCTATCATATGAAGGACAAGTCCATCAAGTATAGGAAACAGATCTATCACTTCTTTCTAGCGGATGTGTGATAAGACTTGCCCTCACATGAAAAAAGTGAGCGTAGGGACGACCAATTACATCGAAAATCTCGATCCGAAACAAACAAAAGTTGGATTTGCTTCTCATACATGGTGACTTATCCTTTTAATAAACATTATTTTGGGTTGAACATTATACTTTAGCATGGTATCAAATCAGACCTACTATCTAGTTTCAGCGGATATGAGATATAACTAAATAAGACCAAGTTAAAAGTTTGTCCAATCAGAGGAAAGTCTTAAAAGAGGGTTTCATGAGCACAGAAGATGGGAAATGCTAGCTGGATGTATGAGCCCTTTCCAACAGTACAAGCCGATAATACCCATGCCTAAATTTGTCTACAAGTGAACAGTGCAAGTTAAAACTTACCGATAATGGGTTTGCATATGTGTATTTAGGAACCTTGTTGGCATCGACACAACTTTGTCATAGCCTGTGGTGAAAAGGAAACAAATCCAGGGAGGATCTGGTTCTGGTTTACATTGTGGTTTATTGGTCAGTTCAAGGGGAGCTCATTTTCTTTTATTGTTATGAACGTGACAGAGGAATGCATGATTAGCCAATAAACCACGGTAAGATTATTCACTTTGGAAAGATGCCAACTGATGAATGGACCAAATATGTAAACAAAGGAAGATCCTAAACATTGTATAAAGGAAAAGGTCTATTCATGCCTGCAGAATCTAGTGGATTTGGATATTAGTATATCTTGATAGTAGAATGGATGAACCTAGTTGACAAAGAAATTACACCAAAAAATTTGCAATAAGTTAGGCCCCGTACGTTTACCATATTCGTTTTCTGTTTTTAGTAATGATGATGAAAAAGATTCTTTTTTTGCGTACTTTTACCATTTTCTGTTTTCGTTTTGGATAAAATTACTCAAATAGTAACAAAAAACTGAAAACACCTTTCAGCTGTTTTTCACTCAAACTTAACCCAATATAAGAAAAAATAGCTAAATTTTTTTTTGTGAAAATAATAAAAGTACAGGAACATGTTTTCAAACTGAATATGAAAATTGTGAAAATGAAAACAGAAAACAAATATGATAAGCGTACGGGGCCTTAACTTTGCTAGATTGGTCACAATGACTTCAAATTCACTCATCAAAGAACTAGACAACAAAATGTACCAATATTTCTATGACCTTTGGGACAGTTTAATATTGTAACAGGGGCATATTGAACGGCAAGGGCCTTGCATCTTTTGTTAATTTCTTCCTCTTCTCATATATTCCCATGGTATATTCACATATATACCATGGTATGTATAAATCTTCTAATAGTTAGACACATTTTCTCTTCTCATATTTTACCTGTTGAAGCTGAAGTACTATATTTATACCACCATATCTTTCATTTTCTGTATTCTACGGCAACGCCCAACCTTTTGCTAGTTTTTCTCAAGTCCTCGCCTAAAAGACCATATAATAAGGGAAAAAATTTGTTAGATTACAAAAAAAAAAAAAAGGGAAAATTTTTGTTACAGTTGAACAACGTGCCTATGATCATGGAAACATAGAAATGCTCTTGGTCTCAATAATTTATGGTGCATAAATTAATTGATTGGTCAAGGGGCCCAACTTTCGAGACAATTAATGTTTCTTATAAAATGGGAGATCCCCTGACGTACTGCAAATATACGTATCCGAACCAAATCAGGCACCGAAATGTCGAAGAAACTGGTTCATGGTTCAACCGATTCAACTCTTTTTGGTCCTACGTCATACAAGCAACAATTGCAACACTTCAAAAGTATATAAGAGATTGCAACACTTCTAAGGTGAGATTTTCTCCAAATTGATTTTTTTTCCCCAACTTATCTAATTACTTACACTTCAGAGCTAGGTTGGCCTTGCAAGGGTTATCAGGCCTTCGGTTTCGGCCCAGCCCAAAGGCAGCTTGAAATGTTTCAAAGACTGAACGCTATATCAAACACACCTAGCCCATTTTGTAACTGGGCCTAGGCCCATGGAGTCAATAGAGAAATGGAGATCATGGAGATTTTATAACAATGTTACCTACGAACCTACTATGAATATATTGCCCTTTTAATTAAGTTTTACTTGTCGCTGTAACGTGACACTTTTTACGACAAATAGGGTGCGTAAATAACAGAGAGAAAAGGTGTGAATCCATTTCACAAGATTGAGGATGTACTAGCGATCGTCATAGAGGGAGCTATACTTAGTTCGTGGATGTGAATTAGTCTGTGTCCTGAAGCTTTCGATTGAGCTTGATTCTTGATAGGACATTCGATAGGGAAGAGTTCGAAGTAGGAATGCAAGTGAGAATTATTACCCTTGCCACCAACACTAATAATCGAGTTTTATCATCAACATATGATTAGTAGTGCTAGACTACAAATTTTAAGTCTTTTTCTCAGTAAGATGATATACAATGTGAGCTATGCTCTCATATCTTAGAGATCGACGACCTACTTTAAATCTTGTATTGTTATAAATTAAGTAATAATTTACACTCTAAAGCTTAAACTTCTAGAACTAGCAAAGTTCCTTCCTGTGGGCGTTTATGAGAGATGAGACAAGGAACAAAGAGGTCTACACAAGATGTAAGAAACTCCAAATACAAGTTTGACAAAGACAAGACTTTGTATATGTTGGTATGTCTACTGTAAAAGCTAGTTACACTCTCGTTGTTGGTATGTCTTCTTATATGTTGTACATTGTTCGTTAGCATGGTATATATTTGACCAAAAAAAAATTAAAAATTCAAAAAGGTATTCTTTATTTATTGGGGAGAGAGAGTTTACAAAACAGTTGTATAATATATTGCAAGTGTGCACAGTGTAGACATACCGTATTTCACTTTCCCTAGAGAATTTATGGACTGGTTACTTATATAATTATTCCCCAGAGAACTAGGGCATAGAGAGTTGGTGAAGGATTTGGAGAAGTGTGCTCATGTACGGGTTGTGTTTGTCTTCAACATTTCATGGATCGAGGAGGGAGTTATGAAAAACATCCATGTAGATCCAGTGGTAAGCTCCGACTGCTAAGGGACAAAAGTGGTTGAGTAAATAAAATATGCTACCAACTATTGTGTTCATTTGAAAATGAAAAAGAAAACCAATGGTGATTTATCGTCCATTTACGAATTACTTGAAGTTATTTGATGTTATTCGCTGTCTTTAACAGATTTTTTTTTAATTAGATTCTATCCAGAATTAGGGGTCGAAATAACAAAGTTATGCGTTGTTATCTGATGTCTTTGGCCCTGTAATCCAACTAAAGTTATGTTTCCTTGTATTCTCCTTTTTATTGGTGAAATTCTAGAAATACTAATAAAAAGTTGAATTTTACTGACGGACTACTTGTTAAGTCTTCACCACCTACCCTTGCACATTTACTAGTCCATTATTAAGCATGGGTGAAATATATCTTGTTAGCGATTGGAAGTTTAGTCAAATGTTTGTTCAAATGGTAACGTATTAATGATATCATTATTTGGGTTAGTTATGTTTGCGAATGACAAGAGACATCGTACTTCTTCTGTGGAACACTCCCTGCCAGCAATGAAGCTACAATTTGGATCGCGTAGAAGTCCACGATCTCCAATTTTAGTAACATGATATCAATTAGTAGCACGGACATTGACATCGAGCTTGGGCGCTAAAAAATCATATTTGCAATGCCCCGGACACCTAAATTATTAACACAGCCTTTTTGTATATACACATTAACAAAATTGTGAATTTTCATGTATAACATAATTTCAATTAATATGTATAGCAAGCAAAAGATGCAAACACAATGACTAAGTTTACTTTAAGAAAGGAGAAGCAGCAGCAAAAACACATCAAAGAAACATGACGTAAGTGTAGCATGAAGAAGAAGAAAAATATGTACGAAAAAAGGAACATGAATTAAAGTGTTACGATAGAAACTACGAATGTGGAGTTAGGGCGGACTCAAGAAGTCTAATCAGAAGGGGTCGAAAAGTCATAAAACGAAAATTGATGGCTAACGTAAAATAATTCAGAAGGTCCAAGTTCACATAAAATATAAAAAATCAAAAGCATAGTACAATTAACGTTACTATTGAGTACGTCAAATGTAAAATAGATTGCTTATTTTGACCACTAATCATATAATTTTACTTTTCTTAGTGATTTATTTAATTTGGTAAGGATAGTCAACAATAAGTTATTAATTTTGCATGAAAGAAGCTTACATCTTACTGTATAAATGTATTACTAATACTATAATTAATTGTATGAGTACAACAGTCAAATATAAGTTAACATACTACTCTCTCCGCCCACAGAGACTGATCACATTTGACTTGCACGTATACACATATTAAGGAATTTAGTCATGTATTTTGCGTTTTCAGTTATACCCCAACAGAGAAAAGAGGGGGGGGGGGGGGGGGGGAGAAAGTGGGCCAGGAGAAAAAAATTGGTCAATATTTTTAGGACGGAATGAGTATAAGAATTTAAATTAAAAAAAAAAGAAATTAAACTTGCTCTATTTTTTTTTTTTGGAATCTGGAGATTTTAAGTTTGAACTAATGAAGATGGAGCAAGGGAATGAAAAAGGCAAAGAGTAAAATCGCCTATAGCACAGAGAGTAAAAACCACAACAAATGAAATCCTAATAAATTAATGTAATAATATGGTGATATTTTCGTAAATATGTTATTCTGTTGTCTAAAAATATTCCAAAAAATATTTCAAAAAGTTTGGGGGTGCCGTGCCTCTAGCTATTCTTTTGCCAGTGTCAATGCCCGTGCTAAATTAGACCCTGGAATAGCCAATCCACCATGTTGGTCAACTTTTAGCATATTAATGAAGGATCCGGATCCCCTGATGTGGCTAGGGTTATAGCAGACATGCTATATCCCCAGCCACAGCCGTCGGATCGAGATAAGTGAGAGGGAAGGGCTTAGATCAAGCCACGTCATCCGACAATTTATAAATCAGCATTTACTCTGCCGACCCAACCTTCTCTCTCCAAACGCCCCTCTCTCTCTCTCTGCCCGTTACGACGACTTCCCGACGCTCTCCACCTGCTGGCAACAACACGGTGACGGCACATCCATGGTCCACCTCCACCACCTTCCAGCGACGAGATCTACAATCTCTCTCTCTCTCTCTCATCTAAAAATCGAAGCGGCCAGCGCTGCCATGGAAGTACACCGTTCATCGGCGACGACACCTCGTGCCTTTCCTACTTCTGGGGACGACACCTGGTGTACTCCCCACCTTCTGGCAACGAGATCTACAATCTCTCTCTCTTCTCTGAAAATCGAAGCTTCTCCAAAAATTGTAGCGGTCAGCACTGCCATGGAAGTACACCGTTCACCGGCGACGACACCTCCTGCATTCCCCACCTTCCGACGACGATACCTCATGCCTTCCCCACTTCCGATGACGACACCACGTGCATTCCCCACCTTCCGGCGACGACACCTCGTGCACTCCCTCTCTCTCCTCCAAAAATCGATCACATGGGGTACTTGATGCAATTCTTCGGCACTTGAGGAAATGTTAAATCTGGAATCTGTTGAACTGAGGTGTAACTCGCGTTCAATGATGTGAAACTATCCTTATGACTTGGTTGAATATCTTTAGTATTGTGAGTGAAGCATTAGTCAGATGATAACCAGTCTATTACACGTTAGATGTTGGTAATTCTTTGCTTAAGAGTCCAATATGATGACTGTTTTATGTTACTTAACCTCATTTTTTTTCCTGTGGAACTGTATCCAGAATCTGTTCCCTGGAGAAAAGAAACACCAACTCAGAGAGAAGGTAAAGAAAAAAAAATAGAACAGGAAGTGTGTTGCTTTCCAGGTTAAGATATAACAACATTAAAATAGCGAGATTGATGCTTGTCCACACACATCATCGAAATACGAGATGTCACCGGAAGGTGTAGATCGGCGTCGATGGAAGGTGGGGCAGTGGTTCGATTGTAGGCCGTCGGAGGAAAGAGAGGGAGTATTGGTAAATGTGTCACCAGAAGGTTCAACACCGAATGTGCCGTCGCCGTGCCATCGCTGGAAGGTGGAGGAGCCTCTGCCGCCGGCAGAAGGAATTGGAGAGAGAGAGAGTGAATGGTCCGAAGTGTGATTTGTCGGCAGAGTAAATGTTGAGTTATAAATAGCCGGATGACGTGGCTTGATCTAAGCCCTTCCCTCCCACTTATCTCAATCTGATGGGCGTGACTGAGGCTATAGCATGTCTGCTGTAACCCTAGTCACAACAGGGGATATGGATCCATTAATGACCTAGTCAAGTACTTCACAACTCAAAAGCTAGTATATATACGCCAACTCCACACCCAAGTCTCACACGGCGACACATAAAGGTGAGTATTGTTTGATTTGGTTCGGTTTGATGAGGGTCAAACTGTAAACAAACACCATCGGTTTAGACGGTTCGATTTAGTCGGTTCATGCGATTCGGTTTGGTTGTTTGGCCGGTTTGCGTCCATTCAAAAATATTATCCCTCTGCACACCTACTACTGAAGATCTAAATATTATTAAATTTTGAAGTTATAGTTTCTAAAAATTGCGCATAATCTTGTTGGTTATAGTTTCTTAAAATTGCACATAATCTTGTTGCATTCAATATTTAGGTGTCTGTATTAACGTAAGACTTAAGTTTTGTTCTAGATATATATTACAATAAAACTCAGTTATGCCTTAGTCATTGATTCACAAGAAAAAATGAGTAAATATATAAAACATATTGATCAATAGACTTTTGTATTATATCTGCTTTCATTATTTTTTTTCTTTTAACTTTCAAGATTTTATTTATTTAAATTTGTTAGTACCTATCAATGAATGTCACTAAAAATAAATTAGTATATCATAACTCGGTTCGATTTGATTTGTGATCGATTTTAGAAAAGTAAATCGTGAAGTGCTCCGAGGCCGGTTTGAGAGATGTGAAACCGAATCCTTAAGATCATTGGAGGTTCGGATTGGATTGATTCAATTAGAACGGTTATAATTCGTTCGAACAGCTTGATACTCACCCCTAACGACACATGCATCATCTCTTTGCGACACATGCCGAATACAATTGTGACGACACAAGTACCACCTCTTCGACGCGAACAGAATTACAACCAAAAAGTATGTGTCACGTAAAGAAACTTCGACAAGCTTAAGTTTAGGAAACTTTTGCCCAAAGTTGGCTCAATATTTATTTTTCTTTCTTGAAAAACACGTCCAAAAATGCTTTACACTGTTTTCTAAAGGCCAAGTGGTTAAAAAAACAAAGTGCACTATTACGCACAAAAGGGCTTTACCCGGCTAGCCATTATACATCTTCCAGAAAAGGCACCGATGGAAGACTGGTTGCTGTGTTTAGAAAAAATGCATTATTAATTGTCAAAATAAATAAGGAACGGTCAAAAGAACTTCCAAAATCAGTCTGTGGTCAATGTTATAAAACAAAGTCATTTTCAAGACTATATTACAACTAAGATAAAACTATTCAAATCTTAACTCTATTCTTCATATAGTCCACCATCTTCGAGATATTCAATTCAACATTCATTCCATCATCCTTTGAAATTCTTTTCTGCCTTGTTGGTTCTGGTTACAAGCTGCACACCTTAAATTTTTTTATAGTATATCACTTGCATATACATGTATCATTAGTTCAAACATGGGGCTGACGAAAAGTTAAAAAAAAGAAGAATGGAAGAAGGAAAAGTAGCAAAAAAAATATCACGATTTCTTTGGAGGAGCAACCGGTAAGCATTTTCCGGCCAGAAAGCCACTGTGAGTGATCATCTTCCTCTCAGTTCACCGGTAGCCGAGTTAGGCTAGAATGATGTTTTAGGTTGCTCTAACATTGACTAGTTAGAACCCCATGGTTTATTTTTCAAAAATGACCCCGCAAAAAAGAAAGTGTATTAAGTTTTGGTCCTACCTGTGCTCGTAACTTTTTCAAAAGTCTATGCTAAGAGTTCAAAAATTAAGTTTTAAATAAACAATGTTAAAACACGTTGTAAGCTATCACCGTTACATTCAAGTTTTCTCGAAGGTGATGATGGATAACTGCGCTCGAAGAAAATGAGTTGCTGTTACTTCTCCTTTCTTAAACTAAATACAGTTTTTGAGGGACGGCCAAAAAAAGAGATGCAATCAATTTATGTGGAATATAGAGAGGAGGACATAAACTACAAATTTTAAACTCCTTTGTCAGTACAAATAATACGCTGAGAGCTGAGAAAGGAACAAGGAGGTTTACACAAGTGGTAGGCTCCGACTGCTATAGGACAAAAAGTGGTTTAGTAGAATATGCGACCAACTCGTTTGTTTATTAGAAAATGGAAAAGAAAACTAATGATGACTTATTGTTTATTCACTAAATTGATTAAGTTATGTGATGTTGTCTGCTGTCTTCAGCGAATTTTTTAATTGAAAACTATTAAAGACTAAGGGTTGAAATAACGAAGTTATGCATTGTTATCTACTGTTTTTAGCCCTATGATCCCATTGAAGTTATATGTTCTTGTATCATCGTTCTTTATCAATGAAGTTGTTGAACGCTTGATATAAAAAAAAATTATCTATTTGCCCTTGCATACTTACTGTTATTGAGCATGGGTGTAAAATATCTTAGCAGCTATCGGAAGTTTAATCAATGTTTGTTCAAATGGTAACATATTAATGATACCGTCGTTTAGGATTATCAATTTCACAAATGGCAAGGGACATCATACCTCTTTTATTGAACACTCCTGACGAACAAGGAAACTACTATTTCGATTGCATAGAAGTCCAGAATCTCCAAGTTTAATGACGAGCTAATTAGTTGACTGACATCAAGTCTCGATGCCAAAAAAATCATATTTGAAATGCCTGTGGACACCTAAATTATTGCACAACTTTTTTTTTTCCATATACGGACATCTAGAAAATTGTGAATTTTCATACATCATGCACATCACAATGACTATATTTAGTCTAAGAAAGGAGAAGCAACAGGAAAAACACATCGAAGAAACACGATAAAAATGTAGCATGAAGATAAGGAGAAAAAAGAACGAAGGAACACAAATGAAAGTGTTACCCAAGAAACTATGTAACCTGGAGAGTGAATGAGTTATCTTCCAAATTAATAGTCTTTATGAGATAATGCAGTGAACATGATACAATTTTAAAATACAGAATAAGTTAATTTGCTTATTTGAACAAGTTAATACAAATGCAAAAAAAGTGCGAGCAAAGAATAACAAAGAGCAAATAATACGCGATTGTTCTCACTATTCTACCTCTTGCTTATGTCAACGTCCATGCTACTTTAGATCCTGAAGTATCCATCCGGTCAACTTTGAGCACAGTGAAGACCCAGCCATCGTATTTCACAACTCAAAAGCAAGTACACACCAACTCTACGCCCAAGTCTCACATGGCGACACACGCACCATTCCTTTGCGACGCACGCCGTCTTGGAGTATTTTAATAAGAATATTTATATTTTTCTTATAAATAATTATTCTATGAGTTACAATATTTATGTTGCCTATTTTTTAAAATGATTATTGTGTTGGTTATAATAGTTATGTTTGACCAGTTAGCCACATCGATTTGCTTGGACAATTTTATAATACTTAATTATTGTCCAAATAAATGGTTTTTATAACTATATTCTATATATCATTATAAAAGAGTAGTGAATGTTTTCTTGCACCATGTATATTAGTAGCCTTTTAACTCAAAAAAACACTCTCTTTTTGGTCCAAGCTCCCATATGGACCTTACGTTCAAACACAAAAAAGGGTTATTTTAAGTAACACTTTTACCTCCCTTAAATGGTGTGTTGAACTTGTATTTTCATTAAGAAATATGATTTGTGGTAATGTATGTTTTGGGCAAGAAGGGTGTTGTGTGAAGTTTCGGCTTCTCTAGTGGTGCAAACTAAGAGAAGCAACCATAATATTAAGTTATGTTGTTTTATCATGGAGGCGGCATGCTAAAACCTATTGCACCGAAAACATCCGTAGGGGCGCGAACCGTCTTAAAAAGAACTATCTAGTCCGTGTCTCAACACAGTATTATCAAACTTGTCCCTAAGGTGCTCAATGAGGATCCATCGAAGCCTTATGGTAGTATGTTTGGTAAGGACAATGTCATGTTATTGAAGATCAATGAGGTAAATGCTACTTTTGACCTCAAAACTTCCAAAGGTAGTTGTACACATGATTTTCTTTAATTATAGTTTTATTTAGGTGAGCTTAATAATTAACATATATATCATGTTTAGTTTTGGATACTAATTTTCAACAATTTTCAGACAGTTGTTATTTAATAACGTGTTCATATGTTCATATGAGTATGACATTGGAACAAAGGACTTGTGGTGAAAGCTCCACATGGTGGCATGTCCTATAAAAAGTCACATGATGCGACTAATGAAAGCTCCAATGTCAGTATAGTCAAACACTCGTACAAGTTTTTGTGATATTTTCATATCACTTGGAGGTAAGTTCATTTTATGTACTTTACATGTGTAGTTGGGTATATGTAAATAACAAGAATGCAATGAACTATGTAAATAGTGGGGGCAGAGCAATTGATATTTTAGTGGGCCTGTGTGGGTAAACGAAAGAAATATGCCTATGCAGTGATCTAGTAACGTAATTGCAACAGAAAGACTAGAAAATAATTGATGCCACGAAAGGTAGGTTCGCAGTCGACGTGGAGGTGCCACAAAGAATGCAGTTTAAGTCAGATGCCAAGTATGTTGATGTGGGACACAGCAAGGATGGAGCAAGGGCAGAGACCAAAGGCTTTCTAGACAGAGGCTGAGGGTGGCAGTGCTGCGAGGGTGATGGCGCGATGAGAATATTCGACGACAGTCACAGTCCGATATTTGGGTCCAGAGTTAGGGTCCCGTATGTTTCTCTCTAGGATTCTAGAGTGAGAAGGTGAAAATGTCAAATGAGGAAATTCTCTAGAAGATCCCAAATGAATTCTCAAGACCTCTATTTATAGAGGTTGAGATAATGATGTCATCACGTGACACGTGGCATTCCCTGGGAGTGACACGTCACTAAGGGGGTCCATAGCTGCCGGTGCTCCACAGACTGTCGAATCGTATATTCACCCCGCCTGCCTGCACGACATTGCTCTATCTGTCTAAAAAGACTGGCTCCCACAGCGTTGATGGCCAGAGAACCCCTTAATCTAGCCACCAATCCAAGCCCTTGTAGAGTCCCACAGGCTTGGCAATGGTAGGGAGGACCTGATGCCTAACTGCCAGGCAGACTAGGCGCGATGCCCTTTGAAGACCTGCTCCCATTTTGGAATGACTCGGGGGTTATAGTCCATAAAGGTGCTGATGCAAGCCCTCAGTATCGGATCATGTAGGCCAGTCATGAAGACACCCTGGCTGAGATGGTGTCACCGGAGGAGTCGCGCTATCCCATGGGTGAGTCCTTGTATCGGAGCACTCGGAGCTTATCAAGGTAGCATCCTGTAGGAGACATTTACCCGACCGGCCAAGGTAGCATCGCAGAGGAGCTGTCTACTTGGCGAAAGGGAAGTTAAAAAGCTCCCTGGTGGAGATAGTGTCCCGAAAGAGTCGCCTATTTTGCAGGCCGAGGTAGCATCTCAGAGGAGCAGTCTATTTTGCAGGCCGAGGTAGCATCCTGGAGGAGCCGTCTACCTGGCATAAGGGGAGTTGAAAAGCTCCCTAGGGGAGATATTTTTCAAGAGGAGTCACATACCCCTGCGGGTGAGTCCTTCCCGATAGCACTCAAAGTGCATCAAGGTAGCATCCTGGAAGAGCCGTCTACCCGACTGGCCGAGGTAGGATCCCAGAGGAGACGTCTACCTGGCGGAAGAGGCGTTGAAAAGCTCCCTGGTGGAGATAGTGTCCCGGATGAGTCGCCTATTCCCACGGGTGAGTCCTTGTGTCGGAGCACTCGGACCGTGCCAAGGTAGCATCCCGTAGGAGCTGTCTACCTGGCAGAAGGGGAGTTAAAAAGATCCCTGGTAGAGATAGTGTCCCGGAAGAGTCGTCTATCCCCACAAAATACTGCACACTTCGGAGAGTGGGTCAAAACATGTTCCACGTCCATGGCGGGGGAACATGGTGTGGTGAATGAGTGTGGTGCCCGGGCAGCATGGAATATAATTGTGGTGCATGGGCACGATGAAGTGCATATGATGCTGGGGGCATGACATTATGACAAAGAGCCTAGGGGCACGACTATATCAGTGGTGCAGCGCACCGGCGCGACGGAGTGAGTGTGGTGCCGGGGCACTGTATTGTGATAATGAGCCAAGGGGCATGACTGTATCAGTGGCTCAGCAAAGTGTTAGAGTACGGTGCTCGGATGCTGGCGAAGGGGGTCGTCGAGACGGCGCTTGGGCGACTAACGACAAGCATCACGGAGTTGGTGCGTGAGCACCGGTGATGGGGGTTGCCAAGACGGCATGCGGGCGCAGGCGAAGGGGGTCGCAGAGTTGGCGCACATGCACCGGCGACTGGTGTCGTGGAGATGACGTTCGGATGACGGGCGACGGGGTCGCGAAGTGATGTTCGGGCGACGGGGTCGGGAAGTGACGTCTAGGCGTCGGACGACAAGGGTCGTGAACGATGTATGGTCCCTTGAATAGAGAAGTGAAGTTGTTAAGTATGGAGGCCAAAGGCCAACCCTTGGAGGAAGGCCAAGGCCAACTCCAAGGGGAGGCCGAGGCACACCCCAGAGGGAAGGCCAACGTCGAGGCAGACCCCAAGGGGAAGGCTGAGGCCAACTTCGTCGGGCAAGTGCCATGGTGCGCCGATGGACGACGTGCGAAGTGCGATGGTCGAAGCATGATGAGGCGTCGCGCAAGAATGAGTTTCTTAGTGACAAAGTCATGTAGAAAAAGTGAGAAGTGCACGTGACTTGAGCGTGCATGTTTTGACTGGTTGGAAGCGTTGAATATTGATTGTTACTTATGTGGACGTGTCGTGCAAAATGGGACACCCGTTGGTCCCTTGGGTACAACCAAGATAGGTTGGGAACAATAATTTATATCTAAAAAGAATGAACAAGAAGCCTTTGGGTTTGATCTGTCCATCACCTATAGTTTTATTTGCGTGAGTTGAATGCTATAAGAATGAGGTCCAGGCATTCGGGCTCCTTGCTTCATATTCTGAGTAGAATTTAATAATGTGATAAGTTGCTTTTCATATTGCATAATTGTTACTAAATGCCACTGTTTGTTCTATATTGCATGTCGCTAATTTTACCCATAGTATAAATTAGACGGATATCTTATGTTATAGGGATACATTCACTCTCAGTAATGTGGCACAAATTACGAGATCCAAACGTAGTCTTACATGCATTTTTCTATTTTACCTAGTTTGAAATAGTTTCGAGTAGATACAATGATTGAATTTATCTGACAAAAAAGAAGAAGAATCAACCAAGATTGAGTAACTTATAAGCTTGAAAAAAAAATAGTAAATAATATAAATGTTTGGAAAAGCCAACTCAATGGGAAGGCTTGCTTATGATTCAAATGAATTTAAGATGGTCGTTTTGTTTCTTGGGCATTGATTCTTATTGTAATTCAGTGAAGTATTGAATTATTACAACGAAATCCTTAAAAAAAAGGGAAGGAAAGGGTAATTTATTTGTCTAGGAGGATGCAAAAACCTAATTACCATGAGGACTTAGCTACAGGTCCTTATATTGTAGTCATTTATACATGCTTAATACAACCGCGAATGTATACGTTAAGATGAGTTTTCACAGATAAACTATTTTTTGTGGACAATCACATGAGTATATGTGATACGGAGTACATTTTTGTACATTTAGACAAAACAAACTAATAACATTATGATGCACCCATGAAGTTGTTCTCAAAGCACTAAGTTTTTTTTTTCTTAACTTTTTCTATACTAACTTGGGGTGAAATCTCGAATAGCTATTGCATGGTTGATTATCCTCATGATAATTATATAAGTAAACCTTTACTAAACTGACCTTGACTTATATTCTAGTTGATCTAAATTTATTCTTTATGGATGTGCATTTTGATGGTTTGCATTGAGATGAATTTGAAGTCGTCCTTCCAATATGATCTTAAAGTTTAGCAAATTAAATCACCTTAAATATTCTTTTCAGATTTTGTGGTCAAAATTTTTGAAAGAGTTGATATTTTGCCAGAAAAGGGCATTTCTCTTCTTAGAATATGTTTTGAATTAAAGTTCCTTGAGGGTTTTGAAACTTTGGATTAGGTGTTTGCCTTCACGAATGTATTGGATAATATAATTCCAGTAATATCTAACTTGTGGAAGTTACTTCTTGGGCTTGGCACAAAGTTAAGCGATTTTTTAACTTGTGGAAGTTGGCTTTTTGATTAATTAGAAAGGCCTTTGGATTGATTGCTTAAGCTTCAGGAATAAATTTATTGATATTTTTGTAGGTGAATAGACAATTTAGCTTTAAGAAAAAGACAAATGTAGGATTTGTTGAGATGCTGATGGTAGAAAATAAAATTTGAAAGTACTAAATTGTGGATTCACAAGTTCCTAATTGAGGTCTTGTTGATGATTTTGTGACCTATTGGATTGACTAAAGTATCTTTGTAAAGAGAGCAATTTCACTAGTACATAAATGTTTAGGAGGTTGTATTCTAGCATGTGTAGGACTTTCTTAGAATTTGTTGTCCACATTGATACTACTGTATTCTTTGGTACTTGTGTTGATGTTAAGTACATCAATTGCTTAGGTTAGTTATTGCTTTTTTTAGTCACGTGTCTGACCAACTCGTACTTATAAATGCAGTGACTTGTTTTTGTGTATTATAAGAAACTTGTGATTAAAGAGGGCATGTTAAACGCGACATGCACCGATTTAAGTAGATGAAATTGGTGGACATTAAAAGTAATATGTGCATGTATATAGTTATAGTGAATATACACACACACACACACACACATATATTTTGTTATAGATTATTTATTAGCCTGAACTTCATGATGTAAAAACAAGTAATGACCTCACATTCATATTAGATGAGAAGTTCTTGATTGGCAAAGCAAATCAAGAAATTTTGTTACTATCATATAATCCTGCTAGGAATTAAGTGCCATTTTTTGCTTCCTGGACGGTCTCTTATGAGCAAAGCATAATAATAGATATGACATTAAACTCATTTAAATGCATGCTTATAAACTAGTATTATGTCCCACGGCTCATGGCTGAATAAGTTTAGTGATAATCATCACCGTTTGATGGACTGAAAAAAGGAAGGCTTAAGATGCATCTAGGAGATTGCATTCTTAGCATTTTAGTGGCTTTCCATTTAAGTTCTCTACATGAATGTATCAAGATGATGTTATTACACTTGAGGTTATAACTTAACCTTAACTAAAAAGATAAAAAAACGGACAAAGAAAAAAGTAGTGGTTCCTAGGCAGTGTATAAGATCACACGTGTGAATTGAAAAACATCAATTCACATTGAATTTGCTTGATTAACCCCTCTACATGTTGGTTCGTGTGTATGCTAAAATATGTTTCTATTGATGGTACTAAGAGTTTAAGTGGATAACTGAGAATGGTATTGTCCAGCTTAATACTTATCCGTTTTGTGATTGAATTTCCTATGGTTCTAACATGCTTCTCAGTCGATAAGTGAAATGCAAGATGTTTGCATTTTCTTTGGAAACATGAGATTTTGCTGTAAGCTGGGGTACGTGCAAAGTTTTGTTATGAAAGAATTTATTGCAGCTTTGGTCAAGCTAGAGTCTTGCAGAAACTACTTTATAATTTTACATGGAGCTCAAGGCCGAGAACTTTCAGATTTTGTGGAGCAGAAGACATATCTATTTTTTAAAAGGTGACTTGCTATTTAGTGAATTTTGATTGGTAAGCCTTGATATATCTATTAGATACAATGAAGTGGAATCTTCAAAAAGAAAAACAAATACAAAAATCTTTCCATAAAATGAGGCCATGATTTTAGTCGTAAAGAGTTTTGAAGGTATTGGAGAGATATACATCTTATGCGGAAAATACTTATAAAATCAAGGCTACACAAAAGGTTATTTAGATTTTGGGAGGAAAAGTTTTACTTATGTCTTTACCATTCTTACTTGTAAAGCTACTCATTGTTGAAATGATATCACCGATGAAAAAGCCCACGGATCGTGTGTTAAATGAGAAAAGTTGAAATTCAAAGCATGCTATGACATGAAGCTGCCATAGAAATTGGCCCTTGTCCGTGGAAAACTTTGATGGCCTTAATATGTCCCCTTATGTTTCAGGGGGGCTATATGAGAATTGCCTCGATAAACTATGGGATCCTTGATTTGGTAAAAGTTATATAGTGAGGCAAGGCAAGTGTTGCCTTAAGAATGAAAAAATAGGTTGGTCATTGCATCATTTATGTTAGAGAATATATACCACCTATGAATCCGATCTTTGTTATGAAATCATTTTGGAACTCTAGTTAGAGGCAGAGGTCTAATGTACATCGAGGGGGGCGGGACTTAAGCTCAATATTGTATAAGTCGCTTATAAAGATACAACTTCTTAAGGACTGGAGATCCCAAAAACTAGGAAGGAGACCAAAGAATTATAGAGTGGCTTGTGGTTATACATGTACTATTTTTGTCTTATGACATGTTGTCTCTTCCTATGGTCTAAGTACATGTTTTTCTTAACGATAATGAAGGTTGAGATGTTATCTCTTAATGAGTTCTATAGCCATTATGGTGGGATGCCTTAGTTACAAGAGTATCCTTAATAAACTCACATATATGAGTGAGGAAGTGAAGGCGCTTCCTATGAGAATTGGGCTAATTCTCTACAACACTCATGAAACTAGGATAAAGCACAAGGTCATAATGTGCTAGCTTGAGAAGCTTGGTTTAGAACATCTGGAATGTCATGTGCATGACGCGATTCCACGTGCCCTCAAGTAATCATTGTGTCAAGGCTAGGCTACTTTGACTCTAGTACAGGAATTGTTGAAACGCTAAGTGAAAGTTTCAAGACAGAGCCACTTTCCTAACGCATGATATTCTATTTTTGCCCAAAGATGCGATACTTTATTTGTATTTTTATTAAAATAAGTTGGGGATTGTTAGAGCATTTTAATAAAAATAGCTTTGTTTTTCTTACAAATAATTATTTTGGGAGTTATAACATTTATGTTGGCTATTTTTCAGATGATTATTCTGGAGGTTACAATAGTTATGTTTGACCAATTAGCTACATTGATTTGCTTGGACAGTTTTAAAGTACTTATTGTCCAAATAAATGATTTTTATAACTACATATTATATCATCGTAGAGTAGTGAATGTATTCTTGCACCATATATATTAGAAGCCTTTTAACTCAAAAAAACACTATCTTTTTGGTCCAAGCTCCCTTTATGGACCTTACGTTCAAACACAAAAAGGCTTATTTGAAGCGACATTTTTATCTCTCTTAAGTGATGTGTTGAACTTGTATTTTCATTACAAGTTATGATTATTGGTAATGTATGTTGTGGGCAAGAAGGGTGATGTGTGAAGTTTCGGCTTCTCTAGTGGTATAAACTAAGAGAAGCGACAACAATATTAAGTTGAGTTGTTGTATCATGAAGGCAGCGTGTTGAAACCTATTGCATTGAAAATATCCGTAAGAACACGAATCATCTTTAAAGGGAGCGACCTAATCCGCGCCTCAACCCTGTCTTATCAAACTTATCTCTAAGGTGCTCAATGAGGTTCCATTGAAGCCTTAATGATATTATGTTTGATAAGGACAATGTGATGTTATTGACGACCAATGAGGTAAATGTAACTTTCAACCTCATAACTCACGAAAGTACTTATACACATGATTTTCTTTAATTATAATTTTTTTTTACGTGAACTCACTAACGTATATACCATGTTTAGTTTTGGATACTAATTTCCAACACGCCAAACACAATTGTGGCGACACAAGCACTACCTCTATGACATGCACATAATTGCAACTTGTATGAATTAAAAGTGAAACCTTCTACCAAAGGTGGATTACAACTGAAAAGTTTTAGAAAGATAATGATTCGTGCTACGATGATATAAGTTATGTGTCACTTCTAAAAAAATTGACAAGCTTAAGTTTGGGAAATTTTTGCTCAATGTAAGCTTATATATATATATATATATATATATATATATATATATATATATATATATATATATATATATATATATATATATATATATATATATATATATATGTGTTTTTGCCATCTCGAATAACATGTGCAAAAGGCTAAAAACAGTTTTTCAAAGGTCAGAGGTTAAAAAACTAGCCATTACGGATCTTCTAGGAAAGATACTTGCGATTTATAGAAACTTTTGCCTGCTACTAAATCAAGTTATACAAGATAACTACAACTTTCGTATAACAATAATTAAGAGCCATTCAATATTTTTAGTGTGCTTATTTACTGATGCTAAAAAAGTGTTGCACAAGTTGTCGCTGCAATTGTAAACAAAAATGTCACTCACTACTAGCTACTGACCGTTCATTATCGTTATAACGAGGGGTCCTAAATTTTTATCCCAGATAAAATGCATTATTAATTACGTTGTTCCAAAATAAATAAGTTACAGTCTAAAGTCAAAACAACTTCCTAAACCAATATGCGGTCAATGTTATAAAGCGAAGTCATTTTCAAGACTAGAATACAACAAAGATAGAAATACCAAAATCTGAACTCTTTTAGATATTCAATTTCATCCCACCGTCCCTTCAAATTGTTTTGTTGTTTATGGTTACAAGCTGCCGGAAGCACTGCGAGAGATCTTCTTCTTTGTTGGATGGTCTTCCTCTCGGTTCAGCAGTAGCCGACTTAATATAAAATGATGTATAAGGTTGTTTTAACATTGCTTTATTAGAACATCACGGTTTATTCTTTAAGAACGATCCCGCAATAAAAAAACAATGTTATATTCTTCTCCCATCTGTGTCCATAACTTTTTGAAAAGTGTCTGAAAGGCGTTCAAAAATTGAATTTTAAATAAATAATGTTAGGCACATCATCACTATTACCGTTTTATTCAGTTTTTTTTAAAGGTGATAATGCGGTAATTATAAAACATGGCCCATATCAGTTTTACGTACTTCCTAGACAAGATATAAGTATATAGGTGCATTTTTCAAGCCTTTTATCTTTATTCAAAAGGTCTAAATGTAGTATTGCCCTAAATCACTGTAATCCATGATCAAGATATTTTTAAGGGGATTTCATATAGGAATGTTAGTTTCCAACATAATATTTCACTCAGTTTTTCCAATCTACAATGCAATCCCTTGATAAGCAGAATCCAATTGAATCATTCTGTGATTTCACGTTTTGTTGAATCACAACATACACAAGTAGATCTTGTCCAAGCATTTTTTGTGGAATCTGAATGTCTTTCGCTTTTTACCAAATGATGATGTTTAAGATAAAAGTCAAGTAACACAAAGCAACCCTTAGCAAAAGGGACCAACAAACTTTAGCGAGACGATCAGAATCAAGAGATTTGTCTCAAAAACTAGAAACAAAACTAGAAATCATGCCTTCAACGTAGATCATCTTTCCTTAATCAAACTTTAATTTCTGTGGCCACCACGCGTGAACGATTAACGCCGGAACCTGAGTGTTTGAAGTGTTTGAAATGCTAGATGAACAACTTTGTTTTTCTCCTTCTCGGTACTACAATCGCAGCATTTTGTGTTCTAATTTTCGGAGTTAATTTGAGACGAACAATATGGGGCAATATCGACTGACACCAAATAACTTTAGCGCGGCTAAAAAGGCCAGAGGCATTCCAGAATGGTGTGCAGAAGGTCACATGTCATCCTATGAATACTACAACAGCAACAACAGAAACGACAACTATATATGAGCACATACACCAACTACCATGCCAAGTTCGAAGCTTAAATGCTTTCTGACGTTAGAGAAGAAAAAAATGGGGTAAGAGTTTCCTCAGCGTTCTTTTGAGTTGTGATTCCCTTTTCACATCTCACTCTCACACATTCTGGTTTTGGTGTGTGATTAAGTCATGAAACTTAATTTGTCTCTAAATTTTAACTTCAAAATTATTATAAATCCCAAGGCCTAGGAAAAATGGCAGAGACATTGAGGGATAAGATAACCGATTTCAATCCTCATACCATTGGTTACATATGTTAAAGATATATATAAAAAAATAAAGATTCAAATGTTTACGACTTGCTATAGAGTAATTATTTTGAGTAGCATCAAGTTTAGTTAAATGTTGGAAAATTTAAATCAGCACAGCCATACTTCTCTTATCGCAAAGGGCTTGTATCAACGTTTCGAGCTCGTGACAATCACGTCACTAGTTATTAATCTCATTGTCGTTTCAAGGCTATGAGTCGCGTCGTCTGTTAGCCAAAATTTTCGGAACGTAAAAGAACTAGCATATCCTTTTGGTAAGTGTATATATAAAATCTTACAATCTGTGTTGTGGTTTTATCTAGCAAACGCAATTTCCAGTGTAAATTGTTCCAGAGGAGAATTGTGTCAATTACTTAGCCTAGGCTTGTACCATTATGAAAAATTAAAAATTCTAGTCCGTCCGCTACCCGAACTTGACTTGGTAGAGAGTGCTTATTTAATACTTTGTGATTGTTATGCAGACTCAATTTAATGTTTATATTTATCAAAAAATCACCCTAAGGTTTTTTTAAAAGTCAACAGAGAACATCCAAACACACGAAGGGAGTAATCTTAAGAATTCCAATTCAACTTGTTAGCTAGTTCATAACCCAAGTGGAGCTCAAACATTTCGACTTTTCCACGCTCAACATAAGTCATGGAGCGAGATCGAGGGCAAGAGTAAGAGAACAAAATACGAGCACGAGCGAGAGCAAAAGTTCATTTAAAAGGAAAGACATGATAATGACCCGGTGAATTAGCAAGTAATCTGGAGAGCTGGCGACCGAATCTAAAAGATTCCTCACCGGCCCCATCCGTCTAAGCCAAGCAAATTGGTGAATGAGATTGATAACGATGGGTGTTATGAGAAAGAATTTCTGGAGAAACGTTTGCGCTGTTGGGGGGGTGTGGCTGTGGCTGTGGCTGTGGCTGTCTCGTGAACTGGTCGACATATCAAGCCGTACGAGTCATTTCTTGTCTTTGTAGCAGTATTATTATCAAACTTTCACCACTGACCAACTTGCAAAGATATGGGAGTTTTTATGTATATCTTTGGTCCCCGCCACGACCCTCTCCCAACCTTTCTTCTCAGTGAGTCAGATAGCCAGCCAGAGGGCTTCACGGACGGCACCGTATCCTCATGGTATTGTAGAGTTAGGAGGAGTCCTCTGGTTGTACATTGCATCACATCTCCATCTTTTTCTCTCTAAGGTCCATGGAGCAATTATAGCATAATCATTCCTACCTGATCAGTGGCTGTAAAGCTAACTCACTTTTATCTCTTTTTTAACTTTTTGAGAATCTAAGCGTTGATCCTCCCATCGATCTTTTGTAACCTTTTGTTTTACCTACCCAAGAAACTCCCTTTAATTATGACCTCACTTTGTTGCTTTTTTCTCAATCTCAGCTTCTCTATTCTTTCACATGAAATTGTTTAGAACCCATTATTTTGATCAAAATGTTAAACATGATCCATATCAGTTGTGTCTGTATTCTAACCGATTAAACTTTTCAAGTAAGTAGTGATTTAAATCAGAGCTCCCGTTATTTAAGGTGTTGCGCACACAAGGTCTAAGATGTGGTAGTGAATTCTGTCTGTTAGATTCATTCGTTATGTGGAAAGCAACTTCAAAGTTGAAATAATGAGGCCTCCCATCGAAGTGTGCTTATTTGAGGAAGATGAGACCAACCTTTGCTCTTGCGGTCAAACGGAGTTGTCATCAAAGTTGTACACCATGACCAATCTCCGCTGTATATAACTGTAGAACGTTCTTTCAAACTCTTTTCTACGTTCAAAATACTCAATTTCCGGAACGTTTTCCTTGAATTATCAAGTGCACAGAGAGAGAGAGAGAGAGGGGGGGGGGGGGGGGGTTGGTCCACCTATGTCTATGGCTAACCGACTCTAGAAAGGAGCCGTGTAAGATAAGGAATATATAAACATATATAAACGAGTCACACACACACACAGAGAGAGAGAGATTCTCTTTTAGGTAGCTTTCATGATATATGTTGTTCTCTTCCATGATTCAGACAAAGGTGAGGGAGATCCCTGTAAGAACTAAGAGGACTTCTGGGTTCATATTCATGAAACCAAGTATTATTCAGAGTTCACTTTGTTTTCAGGCAAAGGCCTAGGAATTTATCTGCTGCATATCACCAAATCTTTTGTTTTTTACTTTCCTTTGGCAGTTGCTATCCTTACTCTCTCAGCTTTTTGAGTTGTTTTTTTCCTAGTGCTACTGTTGCTAGAGCTAGTTTGGCACTGTCTTAGCTTACTACTCCAAATTCAGTCCCAGAAATGATGTCTGGCACTGATTCCATCACTGGCTTCATTCAAGAACCAAGCCCTAATCTCAACCCCAACCCTAACCCTAATTCCAATCCATCCAAGAGGAAAAGAAATCTTCCAGGGACACCAGGCAAGCATATTTCTGCTTTTTTGCTCTAGTCTAAATTATTTCTTTTGAATCCCTTCTGATATAATGAGTCTTTTGCTTTTCTTATATTTTTGGGTTAAAAAATAAAATACAGATCCAGATGCAGAAGTGATAGCCCTATCACCAAAGTCACTCATGGCAACGAATAGGTTTTTATGTGAAGTATGCAACAAGGGTTTCCAGAGAGACCAGAACTTGCAGCTACACAGGAGAGGTCACAATCTCCCATGGAAGCTCAAGCAAAGAAACAGCAAAGAGGTGGTGAGGAAGAAAGTCTATTTGTGCCCCGAAAAGACCTGCGTTCACCACGACCCATCCAGAGCCCTCGGAGATCTCACCGGTATAAAGAAGCATTACTACAGAAAACATGGTGAAAAGAAATGGAAGTGTGAAAAATGTTCCAAGAAATATGCCGTTCAATCGGATTGGAAGGCTCATAGTAAGATTTGTGGGACTAGAGAGTATAAATGTGATTGCGGAACACTCTTCTCCAGGTAATTCTCTTCACTATTAAACATCTATTTCAGTTTTAGTACTTCTAATAAGTGGTAATACATGCACCCAATTTTGCACCCGAGTCAAAATAAGTCTTCTTTAAATTCAAAACAAGACCCTTATTAGTTTCTCTTTTTTCCTTTTCCTCTGGAAGAATAGTGCATTTGACACAAGGGTACGGAATTTTATGTGCACGTTAGTTTGAGGTTCCTTCTACAACTACTCTCATGCAGTGAAATTGGAAAATGCTAATTGCTTCTTCTGATGTGAGATATTAATCCTTGAAAAATAAATACCGAAAGTTAGTGTTTTTGTTCTGAGTTTATAGAAGGTTTGTTCGTGATTGAGTAATTAGCTAGCATTCGCGGGAATTCGGTGCATCTCTTGGGTACATATGGTGTTACGTACTCTTTAGATTCTTACTGTTACATGACCTACGAGTGAATCTTGACAAAAGGGTTGTCTCTATGTTCCATTATTTTGTGATGTGTAAAAACAGGAAGGACAGCTTCATCACCCACAGGGCATTCTGTGATGCATTAGCAGAAGAAAGTTCAAGATTCACTTCAGTTCAACCACCAAATTTCAGCTTCAATAACGAAATGATGAATGGGGCACTGATTAGTAATCTTCAACCCCCGGGAAACCCCCAATTTCCACCGCTGTTTGGGGGGCTAGAGCCAGTTGGCACCCATCTCAATACGGATGGGCTAAAACCCAGACAACTGCCTCTTTGGTTAGACAATGCCAACACTAGTAATGGCAATTTCCTGGCATCTAGCTCGGCCGCGCTGCCCGATATGTTTAGCTTGACACCTCAGACGCAGTGGTTAAATAGAGGCCAAGAAGGAACGTTTGCAATGCAACGGTTACTAAAAGAGGAAAAAGAGAACAAAGGAAATAATATGTCGGGAACTATGAGCACCACTTCACTGAATTACAACAACAATCATGCGCATATGTCGGCAACTGCATTATTGCAAAAAGCAGCCCAAATGGGATCTACTAGGAGCAGTAACTCGGCACTGTTTAACAGCGCCGAGTTTGGGGTCATGAGTTCTTCTCTCTCAAACATGGCCGGTTTCAGTACTTCTTTGAACCGAAGAAGAAGCGAGGTTGAGAGTTTTGTGGATTCGAATACAGTTGGAGATGATGAATTGCTGTTAGGCAATATGATGATGGGAAATAATGTCGGGATGCAAAGAAGCAAAACTAGTTGCAATGAAGTTGAGGGCAGTTTGACTAGAGATTTTCTTGGTGTGGGAGGAAAAGAGAGCAGGCCCTTAATGTTGCAGCAAGAGCTAGCCAAGTTTGCTTCAATGGGTTCAGCCATGGACTTGAGCCACTACAATGGAAGTCGCTTTTGAAATATTTACACAGACATGGTAAGACCCTTCGTCCTTTTAGCATAGAGACTAGACAATCACAGGTTTTATATTCGCATCATCAATGGAAGCAAACTACAACAATTTTGCCTTTGGTATGCCTTCTCCTCAAATGGTAGTGCTAGTTATTACTGCTTCCGACTGGCACTTCGCACAATTGTGACTCGTACATTTTGCTGTTGGTTCGTTCTCTGAAGCTGTTTGCACCGGAAGAGAACAAGCCACGTCGGTGCGTAAGACGAATTTTAGAGTGGCCCGAAGCTTATTCTCCAATGATACGCTGGCTCGCCTGATTCAAGAACAACTTCTGGTGGCCGCATTAGTTTGTGATGCTTGGACCTAAGTCAGATTCCTTGAAAAACAACTTTTTTTTGTACTTTTTCTTTTGGAAACGCTGAAATTAATTACTTGGGTATAAGTTTTCTCGTGGACCGATGATAGCACACAGGAAGAAGGCAGAAAGAGCGATCTTGTGAGTTGTCAGAGGGAGGGGGAGGAGGGGCCGTGCACGTTGGATGCAGACATGACAAAAAGCGAGTTGGCAATCACAAGGCAAGGTTGGTTTTCATATGCTCTCTCGATCTGCATGTAGTAAGTTTTTCTACTTTTCCTTTTGTAAGGGCTGAAGATGGCATGGTCCACTTTACTGTGACGCTTGTGAGAAGTCTGTCTGCGACTATGTATTCTTGGTCACAGCTGTGCAGGCTGGATTTTCACTGAGCTTCTCTATGTAGTCTAAAGTTCTAAACTCAAATTCCAGTAGAAGAGGCTGCCAGTAATCTGGTAGCCTTCTGGCATTTTTGGTCTTTGCTTGACATCCAACATTTTCTCTCTCTCTCTCTCTCTCTCTCTCTCTCAAACATAAGAATTCAGAAGTTTTTATGGAAGACTACGGATGAATACTTCACGAATGCCTAGCCGTGTTGCAAAGAAAGTATGACTTCTTCCGTACAATGTCTGTCTTAAGACGATTACCTTCTATTTCAGCGATTGAACATAATTATACATATACTTTGGTATTAGGACCGACCTTAAAAATAAATCAGCAACATGAAATATGTAAACTTTTTTGGAAACAAAAATACCCCGCCCTATTCAATCCATGTAATGCAATCACAAAATAAACGTAGCAAAGCTACATATGACACATCACTAACACAGTTTGCCCGTAGTTCAAAGTGAAAGTTTTGTAAGTAGAAAAACTCATTTCGCCTTCTTTGCTTCCTTGCAGAAACAAAGCGCTTCTGAAAGATTTCTTCGTTCAAATAGGAATAATTTAGGTAGGGGTGAAAAGCATAGACCAATATATATATATATATATATATATATATATATATATATATATATATATATATATATATATATATATATATATATATATATATATAGGATTTACCGATGAAGTCGATAAGTCGAATCTGGCCCTTCACGGACCAACCAAGCAAAGCGTTCGGTTTGATTTTATTATTTTTTTCAAAAAACTCATGTAAATAGTTTGGTCGATTTGGTTCAGAATTTTTTTGACTTGACAATTGAAACCTAAGAAAATGATATGGTATATACCTATAAAATGTTGAACTTTAAACTCAACCCAACCTTAGTTAATCTCTACCATATAGTTGTCATTTAATTAAGGATTGAATACACTTTAGTACCCCGAAATCTCACCTGAGGGTCCAAAAATTTATTTTTATACAAAAGAGTCTGTAGTTTCAAATTCACAATAAGTAAAAGCTTTCGTTCAAACTCCTAACGATCTAGCCAAAACCATTAGGGGCAATTTTTGTCAACTCAGGTTTGTGTGTGTGTGTGTGTGTGTGTATTGATAGTAGTTTCAAATATACAACAACTCAAGTTGTGTGTGTCTTGATAGTAGTTTCAAATATACCACCACTCAAGTTTATTCTCTCTCTCTCTCTCTCTCTCTCTCTCTACACCAACCCTCACACTTGATGCCGTGGTTATCAACTCCAAAGCCAACACCCACCCCATGACCACCATTAACACCATGTCACCACCATAACATCCTTCCCTCCCTGTCTCTCTCCCTTATGCCACCATCACAGATTATTAATTGAATCTACTATCATATACCACCACAAAGATGCCAAACTAAACACCTATTTAAACCGGATCAAAGGAAAATGTAATTAGCCAAAGCTTTGAAAGAAAAAGGATTGTAGATCCAGTTAGAAATAAATGAAAAAAGAAAAATAAAATAGGGGCGCCGGTCACCGACAACGAGCCGTGACTGGTCGTGTATGACCAATGGTTGGTTCTGCGGTGGTTGGTGTTGATCGTGGCGATGGTGTGGCCTTAGTGGAGGTCGGCGGTGAGTCTACGATAGTGGGTCAGGAGGTGGAGATATGGCCTATCTGGTTGTCCCCGACGACGATGTTGCGACAATTGTTGACAACGACTATATTGGTGTGCCACGCTGGGTGTGGTATTAGAGTTGGTGGCAATTTGGTGCCGATAGTGACGTGATGAGATGAGACGACACCAGTGGTGATGTGATGAGACATCACAGACGATGATTATTGGTTGATGGCAATTACGACATTGCGGCATGGTGGTGGTTGGCAGTGATAATGCCGATTTGGGAGATTTGGTGTCTCTGTGTATTGGCTAAATCACTGGTGGGGCTTTGGTAAGGGGCCGACTGGGTGGGGAAGAGAGGGGTGAAAATTTGAAGAACAAGAAGAAGAGAAAAAACAATTAAAGAAAAGAAGAAAAAATTTGAAAAAGGGAAGAGAAAAAAATTAAAATTGTCTGAACAATTTTGCCCCTGAGGGTTTTGGCCAGAACGTTAGGAATTTGAACGGAAGTCCTTACTTATTGTAAACTTGAAACTACGGACCCTTTTGAATAAAAATAAAGGGTTAATAACATTCATGTTTTTGAGGTTTGGGGGTAATTACAGTCAAGGACACTAAGTTTTAAAATGTAAAAAACCGTGACCAAAAACTTTGAAAATGTAACAGTCATATCCATCTGTCAGGGTTCCATTAAAAAATTATATTTTTTTGCTAATTTCATCATTACATATTTTTAAAATGACAATAATGCCCTTATACTATATATACCGAATAATTTTTAAAGTCTTTCTTTTTCTTTTTTACATTTTATGCCCTTATGCACCTAATTTCAAAAATTAGGGTTTATAAGGGCCCTAATTTTCAAATCAGGGTTCAAAACCCTGATTTGAAAATTAATTTACAGTGAATCTGAAGTCGCCGTCGGCCTCCCTCCCCCACCCCCCGGCTTCTGAAGTCCCTCCTTCCCCGGCGCCTCGCAGCTGGCAGCCCCTGTCCACACCACCCCACCACGCCAACAGCCTCTCCCCGCAGGACCCACCATGCCGGCAGCCTCTCCCCGCACCACCCCACCACGTTGACAAGCCCCTCCCACACCCACGTTGCCAGCAATCCCTTCGCAAACCCACATAATCGACAGCTTTCTCTCTTTAAAACCCTATTTCGGACACACTATCACGTCTCCCCCCTGCCCCAATATCGTCCAAGTTTCAATTCTCGCAGCCGATCTCGCTCTAAAACCCTATTTCAGATAATTATCAAGCACTATAATGCAACGATCCGGCCGATCTCGCCACCACCACTGGCTGCTGCCTCGCGGTGGCCGGTTGGCCATGATCTCACTGATCTCGTTCTCTATGTAACGGTGGGGAATGGGAGGCACAAAAGTGGCGGGGTGGAGGGAAGGTGGTAGCAGCGGTGGGGTGGGGTGGTGTGCGAGGTGGTGGGGGAAGATATATATATATATATATATATATATATATATATATATATATATATATATATATATATATATATATATATATATATATAGGGAGCCGATCCCTATCGACCGGTGGAGAAATAAAATTTATCCACCAAACCGCTACAAAGAGTAGCGGTTGCCATTATTAGTTGCAAATACACAACCGCAACACTTTGTTGCGGTTGCTCCCCCCATGGCCCCCCCTCCCCCTTCCCCCCGTCTCCCCCCCAGCCCCCCTGCCCAACCGCAACTCTTTGTTGCGATTGGCCCCCCTTCCCCGCCACGTGGCCTTCCCCCTTCCCCCATGGCCCCCCTTCCCCCGTCCTCCCCTCGCCCGCCACGTGGCGTCCCCCTTCCCCCCATGGCCCCCCTTCCCCTCGTCCTCCCCTCCCCCCATGGCCCCCCCATGCCCCCAACCGCAACACTTTGTTACGGTTGGCCCCCTTCCCCCGGTCCCCCTTCCTAATTCCCCGCCACGTGTCCCCGTCCCCCTCTCCCCCGCCATGTGGCATCCCCTTCCCCCGCCACGTGGCCCCGTCCCCCCCACCATGCCCAACCGCAATACTTTGTTGCGGTTGGCGTGCCAACCGCAACAAAGTGTTGCGGTCCCCCCCCCCCCCCGTGATGCCCCCATGGCCCCCTTTCCCCCCGTGATGCCCCCTTCCCCATGGCCCCCCCTTCCTCATCCCGTGATGCCACGTGGTGTCCTTCCCCCTCACTCACGGATTGTTTTCTGTCTTCTTTCTTCTCTTTCCTTCGCTTTTTTCTCTTTATAATCCCTCCTCCTCGAACCCTTTCTTCCACTCTCCATCATCTTTACCAACTATCTTCATACTCCATATCGCACCTACAACAATACAAACAAAAATTTTTTACGCTAGAAGCTCGGTGGATAACCGCTAGAAGATCGGTGGATTTTTCTTTAAATATATCAAGTCAAAACAAGTAAGTATTTTTTGGGTTTTCTTATAATTCAATGTTAATTTCAAAGTTCAAAAATAGTCATTGTAGACTCAAATCAAAGATAACGAAAATACAAATTGAAGGAAACAAAAATCAGATCAACCGGAGATCGGATGAGCAGTATTACATTTATAGATTCCAAAATAGCGATTTTTTAGGGCGTCTAAATTAGGATTTTTCACGAATTTATAAAAAACAGATAGAGCTAGATTTTGCCAAATTACAAAAAAGAGACCCTAGTTATTTTTAAAAGATCTATATCAGGGAAAAATGTCAGATTTTTTCAAAAATTGGAAAGGGGTTAACTGATACGGGGAACCTTAAAACTTTGCACTGTAATTTAAAATATCAAGCCAGCGCGATTTCGTGCGAAACTTTTATGAGAACCCTAGGATGTTGGGAAATTCCATCCCCTAGGAATTGATGTAATATAATTGGTATATAATTGATGTAATACATTTAAAAAGTAGTTTTAAAGCGGTTTTGAGGTGTTGGGGCTGTAGCGGCCATCAGGGGGTATATTACTAAATAACCACGTTGGCGCTAAATTTTAGCGAACAAGAGTAATTAAGCGTTCGGAGTTGTGAGAAGTGAGGAATTATTTTAATACATTGAAATAATGAGATAATTACTATTGCTAATGCGTTGGTAAGCTAGGTTAAAGATCCATTTATAGTTTTGGAATGTAAATATTATGAATACTAAGTTGGTTTACGATTATATTTTGTTCTTAGATATATGGATTTCAACGCCGGACCTCATGATACATCAATCCTATACGATGACGATGACCACGTCGCGAGGCACGTATTTGACGGTGTCGATAGTGGTGTTTTGGAAACAATTCAAAGCACAAGTCACCACGATGAGTGGGTACTAAACGAAGAACAAATACAACTATTACACCGTCAAAATTTATCTATGTTCACCGATCCCGGGATTTGGTCTCGACACGACGATTGCCTTATATGCGCTCTAGTTGAACAATGGAGGAGCGAGACGAACTCATTTCACTTCCGGTTTGGTGAAATGACTATTACATTAGAGGACGTCGGATTTATACTTGGAATCCCATGTCACGGCAAACCCATTACTTCGAGCAAAACGTCTGCATCCATAGCGAAGATGGCTATGCAGTATTTCTCGGGAATTCCGAGGGAAGCTCTTACAATGAATGGCATCAAACTTAAATGGCTGAGAGAGCAGTATGGCGTGCTACCAGATGAATACACTCCTCATGATTTCGTGACGTATACGAAAGCATTCCTTCTGTATATTATTGGAGCCATATTACTTCCGACGCATTCGAAAAACACGGTGCATCCGAAGTATATGGTGTTCTTGGAGGATCTTGAGGAGGTATACTCGTATTCGTGGGGTTCAGCTGTCCTTGCGCACCTATATTGAGCACTGCACAAAGCTACGAGAAAGAGTGCCAAGTCCATTGCCGCCTGCCTCACTCTATTACAGGTTTGAGCATTTATTGTCTTGGTTGACGTGTCAATATATTCGTGCATCAATGTGCTAATTCCAGATAATGTTTGCATTCACAGGTTTGGTCTTACGAGAGGCTACCCACGGGTCGTCCACAACCGCAGGAATATTTCGATGAGACGTGGCCTAGGGTGTGGGCCTGGGGGCCTACGACCAACCGGAGGAGACGGGTAGACCCGCACCACCATCTAAAGTTCTATCGGGGGGAACTAGAGATACTGAATGCATCCCAGGTGACGTGGCAGCCATATAGCAAGGTGATGCATCGGTTGGATGAGTGGTGTTGGCAACTTCCGATGTCGTACGTGCTGGCAGGTTTGGTTCGGGTGCCGCTTATTCACTTCGAAGTATGTGAGTTTCAGATGCCCGATCGAGCTATGAGGCAAGCTGGCTGTCTACAAGGGATACCAAAACCCGCTGTAGACATGCGGCCATACAGGAGTGGTCGAGGGCCGAACTTCGAGGTGCCTGATGCCTTGAATTTGTTGAGCGACGAGGTGCAATAGTGGAATACCTGGCAAGAAACATATGATAGCCTTGTATCGCTGAAGGCCGACAGCATCAGCATTGAGGAATACCTACAATGGTTTCTCAAGGTGACGCGCACGAGGGTGAATTGCCCTTCCCAAGCGAGGAAGACATCGTATGCGCCACGTGAGATCTATGACCAGTTCTGGGCATTGAACATTGTAAGTCATGCTAGTGTTGTTTCAATTTTCATTTGCGCACCTTATCTACCATGCCTGAAATGATTAGCCATATTTTATGCATGTTTTTTAGGTTGACCAGGGCACTGAGGTGTTCAAGCAGTTGGAGGGGTTTGACTGGTTTGTCGCGCAGGCTCCTGACAATCTCAAGAGGTCCATTGAGAGGTACAAGACTGAAGTTCAAAACTTTAGTCTTGCGTACCGGGGTTACCAAGGGGAGCCGTCTACTCGCTTGCCTCCTAATGCGTACGACTATCAGCCCCAGAGTCAGGTGTAGGAGTCATCTACTCACTTGCCTCCTGACGCGTACGACTCTCAGTCCCAGAGTCAGGTGTGGGAGCCGTCTACTCGCTTCCCTCCTGACGCGTACGACTATCAGCCCCAGAGTCAGGTGTGGGAGCCATCTACTCGCTTGCCTCCTGACTCGTACGACTCTCAGTCCCAAATTCAGGTGACCCAAGTAGGAATCCAGGCATCGCGCCCAAGCATCCGGTCGGATAAAGGACAACCGACGAAGCCATTGAGTCCGGCCAAAAGGGATTCGATCGACCGGCACTACTTTGGGCATGAGCCAATCGCTACAGCAGACTTTCATGTTGCTCCATTCCTAGCTCACTCTGATCTAAGACTGTTGGCGCCGAACACAGATATTTTTTGAATTTTGTCATTGACGCTTATATAGATCTGCTGCGTGTTAGTGAGCTAAATTATAACCCCTACCAAACTTTGAAGCTCAACATGTATGCCTCTTTTGTTATCCCCTTCATGGTGAATAGCATGAAGGAGTTCACAGAATGGAGGAGGAAGCGAGGGACAAGCAAGGGTGAATGGCGACCATCTGCAAACGTGCTTTCCTACTTGAACGCGGACTATCAATGTCACGCAGCTGAGGCGAACCTAATCATGCTACATGCTCTTCATGCAAGCCACTTCTTCCTATTAGTTCTCTTTCCAGAGAATAAAGTGTTCCACATATACGATAGCCTAAGGGAAGACGGACCTGGTCGGCAGCTGGCGCAGATGTACTCCACGTACATCAATGCGGTGGTTAGTTTATATCTTGACCTTCGCTCATAGTCTATTCTTCTTGTTACATAGGCTTGATAACCTTTTTTATTGTTGGATGCAGACTACTATCATTCCACTAGCGTGTCGACATTTTAAGGGGAAGCCATCACGAGCAAAACAATGATAGATCCTTGGACGGTCGTGAGGATAGAAAACCGACCAAAGCAATATAACAGTCATGATTGCGGGATTTACGTCCTCAAGTACATGGACTATATAGCTCGCTCAGATGTGCTCGAATATGATACGTGGTCTCGAAACGATGCCTTGACGTTTAGATATAGGATAGCCTGGGAGCTGAAAAAGGGTGTAGCTAGACGCCTTCCTTACCATTATCCTGAGATGTAGTAGACGTTCGTATGTTTTATTATTACTATTGTTGGATTTTGGATATTAAGGTTTGAAATTGAATTAATGTGTCTCGTTTTTTTTCCAAAATTGATACAAATGGGCTAACTAGCGTGCCTAGGGTTCAATGAGCACAAAAAAAAGTGACAAAAAAAATTACGTAATTTTTCGGAAGTTATGAATTGGACCTTAAAGTGTGCCCGAACAGGCCCTTCGTAGGATAACCCAAAAAATAATGTGTCTCGTTTTTTTTCCCAAAATTGATACAAATGGGCTAACTAGCGTGCCTAGGGTTCAATGAGCAAAATAAATGTGACAAAAAAAATTACGTAATTTTTCGGAAGTTATGAATTGGACCCTAAAGTGTGCCCGAACAGGCCCTCGTAGGATAACCCAAAAAATAATGTGTCTCCTTTTTTTCCGAAATTGATACAAATGGGCTAACTAGCGTGCCTAGGGTTCAATGAGCAAAAAAATTACGTAATTTTTCGGAAGCTATGAATTGGACCCTAAAGTGTGCCCGAACAGGCCCTTCGTAGGATAACCCAAAAAATAATGTGTCTCGTTTTTTTCCGAAATTGATACAAATGGGCTAACTAGCGTGCCTAAGGTTCAATGAACAAAATAAATGTGACAAAAAAAATTACGTAATTTTTCGGAAGCTATGAATTGGACCCTAAAGTGTGCCCGAACAGGCCCTTCGTAGGATAACCCAAAAAATAATGTGTCTCGTTTTTTTTTCGAAATTGATACAAATGGGCTAACTAGCGTGCCTAGGGTTCAATGAGCAAAAAAAAAAGTGACAAAAAAATTACGTAATTTTTCGGAAGTTATGAATTGGACCCTAAAGTGTGCCCGAACAGGCCCTTCGTAGGATAACCCAACAAATAATGTGTCTCGTTTTTTTTCGAAACTGATACAAATGGGCTAACTAACTAGCGTGCCTAAGGTTCAATGAGCAAAATAAATGTGACAAAAAAAATTACGATTTTTTTCAGAAGCTATGATTCCACAAACCAAATCACAAATTTAAACATTATAAAAGTTCAATTTATACAACTGAAACATTAACCCTAACACTCTTCATCATCATCATCGTCCTCCTTGACCATACTGCCAGGTTCGATACCTAACACTTTATAATGGTTTCTCTTGTCATGATCAGTCATCTTATTACACAACGCACACTTTCGCAATTTTTTTTGACCCGTTGCTTCTTCAATCGGATTCTTCATGCGTCGTTTTTCGCCCTTTTGTTTGAGAAATAATCGGATCAAAAATGTCGTCCTCCTCACCTTGCAGGCTAGTGCCGTCAATGACTGGCTGTGAAGCTCGATTGAATCTACCGGCTGGAGTCGTCCGACTAGTCGGAGTGTCCCGTCTTTCTGGTAATGCCATCCTAAACTGTGCAAGGTTAGCCTTATCCCGTGCGGCTGCTTCAACTTGATACCTGTACCCATCAAATGTTGACGCTGCATCCAATGATAAACCGTGCATGATGTTACAAAGGTGATTATATCGCAGCGTCTCAGATTGCTCGAAATCAACTGAAACATTGGGCACGTAAGGAATGTGACCGTGGACTCTATTGGCTTCCTTCGTCCACCGTTCCAAGATATACTGTGGAGGGATTTCACGAGCATTCTTGGCGCTAAAAACCCTCAACGCGTGTCGACAAAGTATACCTTTATGCTCAAACAGTTGACAGTTGCAATTAACCAACCCGGTGTCCATACAAACTGCTACGGTAAAATGTCTTCTGGTCCTCGGAGCCGACGAAGAGCACGGATTGGCAAAATTCGTCACATTTGTCAAAGCATAAACCTTGATCACTCTGGTGGAATACTCGTGCAACTTTGTCATGCTATATTGATTCGACTTTAGTAGTTCCTCTTGAAACTGTCTAAACATTTCCTTGGTATAGACTTGAGCCGCATGAGCCTCCAAAGGTGAAAAAACTACTATGGCTCTTTCTCTGTAAACTGTAGCCGCGTCGGCTTCTCTCTCAAGGAAAAATTGCCTGTCAAGGGCTTTCTGCATCTCTAGTACGAACTCTGTTATACTTGAAGAATGGCCTACGTACCCATCAAAGAATGCATTCATACCTTCGCTTCTCGAGGTCGTAGTCATTCCGGCTGCAAAAACTTCTTGGTGTAGGCACCGACCCACTGTGTCTTGATCTCATACAACGATTGTAACCATTCATGATTGTGCAAATAGTAGTCATCCATTAACTTGGCCCACCTCTCCTCGAACACGTCTACCGTCAACGATTTCTTCACACATGTATTAAAGTCAGTCTTGAATGTCGGATGGTTTGCATATACATTGTGAAGCCGTTCGGGATATTTGTTGCTTATGTGCCATGTGCACAGGCCATGGTGAGTATCTGGAAGGACCTTAGCGATTGCATTTTTCATTGCCAGATCTTGGTCGGTGATGATGGTCTTTGGAGGAATATGATACATTGCTTTAAGCCACGTTTCAAATAACCACGTAAATGACTCCTCCGTCTCATCCCTAAGCAGGGCAAAGCCAAACAAGATTGACTGATAGTGGTGGTTCACCCCGGTGAACGGAGCAAAAGGCATAGAGTACTTATTTGTGCGGTATGTGGTGTCAAACGTCACAACATCCCCAAAATTTTGGTAAGCAGCTCTAGAACGGGCATCCGCCCAAAATATAGTACTAATGCGGTTCTCATCATCCAGTTGGAGACTATAGAAAAAGCCAGAATTCTCACTCTGAAGGTGCCTGAAGATATCAAGTGTAGCTTGAGAATCACTCTTACCGAAAGACTCTCTCCTCTGAGCACGAAGTTCATTTCGAAGGTCTACTTCGTTGAAACTCAACTTGTCAATCCCCCCAGCCTGGCTTGAGAAAACCCCCATCATTCTAGAAGGTGGAATTTTAGCCTCGGCCATTGTAAATATCAGTTGTCTGTGTGCCGCGCTTATTTCTCGGTGTTGATGAATTTGACCAATCTTACTAGGGGTCATCAACTGATGATTATGGCTCAACTCCACTCCCGTCACAACCCAATGGTTTTCATTTTTTCGGTGTACTGCATACACATGGGCCTTGCAGCCGGTACCCGAAAATGTGTCCCGTTTTCTTTGTCTTGTTGGCCCTTCGTCACTGATCCGAACAACCGGGGGTACATACGGTGCTCCTCTATGACACTCAAATAGTCTTCCACAAATTTGATCTGTATTCGCCCGTTTTCTAGTCGTCTTAGTTCTAATACCGAAACCTATCGTTTTCGAATATGCTCTATAGTATGCTTCAACTTCGTCCAGTGTTTGAAAAACTTGACCCAAGTAAGGTGGATCAGAATCTTCACAAAAAGTATTTCCTCCAGTTGCATCCATATTTATACTGAAATCTAAAAAATAAAAATTATATCATTCTCAACAAGTCATAGAATTAAATAAAATAAAAATAAAGACTCTTTCCTCCAGTTGCGGAAAATTTTACAATGTTCAATTACCAAAATACCCCCGATGAGCGGCAAATTACCGAAATGCCCCCGGGGGTTCATTATCACCCTAACGCCCCAAACCAGCTTCAAAACAACCTTTCAGGTGTTTTACTTACATTTCTGGACTAGAAAGTCCTTTGAAAAACTTAACACCGTAAAATTACCAAAATACCCCTCTCGGGGTGACAAATTACCAAAATGCCCCTGGCATCAGAACAAGCTCAAAAGTGCTTTGAAATGCTATTTTAAGCTTCCCGAATTCATTCTTGATCTAAAAAGTATTCTACGGACTTTTCGCCCAAAAATTCCGAACCGGTGTCCGGATCGAGCGCTTAAAAGCCCGTTCGGCCAAAAAATAGCTAACGACTTCGGAATGGCCTGAAATCCTGGGGGATGGAACTTCCCAACATCCTAGGGTTCTCATAAAAGTTTCGAGCAAAATTGCGCTGGCTTGATATTTTAAATTACACTACAAAGTTACAAGGTTCCCCTCAATCAGTTAACCCTTTTTCAGTCTTTGAAAAAATCTAAAATTTTCCCTGATATAGATCTTTTAAAAATAACTAGGGTCTCTTTTTCATATTTTGGCACAATCTAGCTCTAGCTATTTTTTATAAATTTGTGAAAAACTGTCTAATTAAGTTTTCACCTTTAGCGACAATTACGTTTCGTATTCACATTAAACACACATAGTGTTACACCATAGGAACACACACAGTGTCTTAAACCAAAATTATTTCCTCCAGTTATGTTACAATGTTCAATTACCAAAATACCCCCGATGAGCGGCAAATTACGGAAATGCCCCCGAGGGTTCATTATCACCCTAACGCCCAAACCAGCTTCAAAACAACCTTTCAGGTGTTTTACTTACATTTCTGGACTAGAAAGTCCTTTGAAAAACTTAACACCGTAAAATTACCAAAATACCCCTCTCGGGGTGGCAAATTACCAAAATGCCCCTGGCATCAGAACAATCTCAAAAGTGCATTGAAATGCTATTTTAAGCTTCCCGAATTCATTCTTGATCTAAAAAGTATTCTACGGACTTTTTGCCCAAAAATTCCGAACCGGTGTCCGGATCGAGCGCTTAAAAGCCCGTTCGGCCAAAAAAATAGCTAACGACTTCGGAATGGCCCGAATTCCTGGGGGATGGAACTTCCCAACATCCTAGGGTTCTCATAAAAGTTTCGCGCGAAATCGCGCTGGCTTGATATTTTAAATTACACTGCAAAGTTACAAGGTTTCCCGTATCAGTTAACCCCTTTCCAGTTTTTGAAAAAATCTGAAATTTTTCCCTGATATAGATCTTTTAAAAATAACTAGGGTCTTTTAAAAATCTAGCTCTAGCTATTTTTTATAAATTCGTGAAAAATCCTAATTTAGACGCCCTAAAAAATCGCTATTTTGGAATTTATAAATGTAATACCGCTCATCCGATCTCCAATTGATCTGATTTTGGTTTCCTTCAATTTGTATTTTTGTTATCTTCGATTTGAGTCTACAATGACTATTTTTGAACTTTGAAATTAACATTGAATTATAAGAAAACCCAAAAAATACTTACTTGTTTTGACTTGATATATTTAAAGAAAAATCCACCGATCTTCTAGCGGTTATCCACCGAGCTTCTAGCGTAAAAAATTTTTGTTTGTATTGTTGTAGGTGAGATATGGAGTATGAAGATAGTTGGTAAAGATGATGGAGAGTGAAAGAAAGGGTTCGGGGAGGAAGGATTATAAAGAGAAAAAAGCGAAGGAAAGAGAAGAAAGAAGACAGAAAAAAAAATCCGTGAGTGAGGGAGAAGGAGACCACGTGGCATCACGGGAGGGGGAAGGGGGGCCATGGGGAAGGGGGCATCACCGGGGGAAGGGGGCCATGGGGGACACCACGTGGGGGGGACCGTAACATTTTGTTGCGGTTGGCATGCCAACCGCAACAAAGTGTTGCGGTTGGGCATGGTGGGGGGATGGGGCCACGTGGCGGGGGAAGGGGATGCCACGTGGCGGGGGAGAGGGGGACGGGGACACGTGGCGGGGACCGAGGGAAGGGGGCCAACCGCAACAAAGTGTTGCGGTTGGGGGCATGGGGGGAGGGGAGGACGGGGGGAAGGGGGACGCCACGTGGCGGGCGAGGGGAGGACGGAGGAAGGGGGCCATGGGGGAAGGGGAAGGCCACGTGGCGGGGAAGGGGGACACCACATGGGGGAAAGGGGGGCCAACCGCAACAAAGAGTTGCGGTTGGGCAGGGGGGCTGGGGGGAGACGGGGGGAAGGGGGAGGGGGGCCATGGGGGGCGCAACCGCAACAAAGTGTTGCGGTTGTGTATTTGCAACTAATAATGGCAACCGCTACTCTTTGTAGCGGTTTGGTGGAGAAATTTTATTTCTCCACCGGTCGATAGGGATCGGCTCCCATATATATATATATATATATATATATATATATATATATAGAGAGAGAGAGAATTTAAGAGAATTTAATTGAGACAGAATTTTAAGAGAATTTAAGAGAGAAAATTTTTTAAGATAATGGCATTTGAATAAATAGATTTATAACTTGAGAGTAATGAAGTCATTTTATTGAAACCGTTAGAGTTTTTAACATTCCGTCTGGTCAACGGATATAAGTGTAATTTATCAAAACTATTGTCATTACATGTAATTACCTCTAAATCTCAGGTATATAGGTGTAATTAACTCGAGTGATTCAGGGTACTTTAGGGTACTAAAATGTATTTAACCCTTTAATTAACCATCGAACATTAAGTAATTAAAAGTTTTGGAAATAAAGTTCCAACGTATAATAGACTCTGCATATTATAAAGGCTTAATAGTCAATTAAAATGCCTCAAATTTTAAAAAAGACTATAAACCAAACCGGCCAAACTGTTCGAATCAGTTTATCCAACCCTTCAAAACTGAACCGTTCAATTACCGAATTGTTTTTTTTAAATATAATTGATATTGGTCAATTCGATTTCCTGTCATCTAACCAACCAAACTGTGCTTGCCATTGCGCAAAGGAGGTAATGCTTTGGTAGAGCTACTTTGTAGAAGATATAGAAAAGAGAGGGCAGTATAACTAAATGCTTCTCGCTGCAGGCCTAATAGAAGCAACTAACTGGGTGACACTTTAGCAACAGTCATAAATCAAGTGACACCATTGAGTTTTAGCGACATTTTTTTGCTACTGACTAAGTTCAATCAGATCCTAATAAAAGGAAACTTGTTTTGGGTTTAAGTCATAACTTTGTGGAGTACACTCCTTGTTACTTAAATCCACTAACCCAAACATATCATACTGTTAGACTCACAGAAAAAAATAATGCCTAAGATGTTATTATCATTCAAACGTTATTGAGTGTGGTACTAGTCATAATCTGCGCAAGTACCTTGGTAGGGTTACCCCCAAGTCCAATCAAAACCCAACTTCGACGAAATTTCCTATTGTAAATCCTGAGATTGAATTCTCAACATATGAATTTGGTGAGTCGCCCCCCTGTTTGGCCTGTTTGGCCTTTAGCTCGTTTGATGCTCTCACCAAATCCGACCCTTTTCACGAGTCGCCCCCCAATTGTCATTCGGTTGATGAAGAGATGTACTTTAGTTAAATGGGTTATTCTTCATTTGCTTGATAACAGGTTATCATTAATAGATTTCCACAAGAAGAGATGATTTCGGATACGGAACGCAGATGTTGTATAAATTCTATTTAGCTTTTTCCTATGTATAACGTTTTTTTATATTGATTGGTATGTCTTACCACCAAAGGAGACTTGACTCTTGAAAGCATAGTTATCAATACCGTACTGGCCAGTACGTACCGTTTTTGCTTTTTACTGATACGGTATCCCTTAAATTTTGTACCGGTCAAAATATCGCTCGATACTGGCTATACCGGCCGGTACAGGTGATATCGGTCGAAAACTGCGCACCGGCCGAGATATTGTGTTTTATACCGGTTCCTTTAAAAAATGTAAAAGTAACAAATTTTATTAAAAATTTTATAAATTGATCATATAAAGACACTCTAAGTTCTATTATACTAATCAAAACATCTGTAGCCTCCTGCTCATAAAATTCATTACAATTTGTAAAATCATTCCTGATAAGTTTTCAATATTCACTTATCTTTGATTACTTCATACCTGTAAACTTTGACCATATTCTTTCATCTATATAATGTACTATTTTAAACACACCCGCTCGCGCACACGCATATACATATATAAAAATAACTTATTCTTGAACCCAAAGACATTATTATTTAACAAATTAGCTTATTTGAAAATTATAGTAAATCAAGCTCTATAAGATTAACAATTTATTTTAGAGGAGCTGTAAGTAAAAATATATATGTATATATTGTTAGTTCGCTGGTGAATAAATAATACAAATACACATTGTTGATGAAAATCTTGAGATGGTACCGAGACGGTACTAGTACATATCGTTTCGTGGAGAAAACGGTACGTACTCCGGTACGGTATTCATAACTATGCTTAAAAGGATAACTGAAATAGAAATAGCCATTCTAGACCAAGAAGAATTCCTCATGGGCCAAAGAATCCTCATGCCAACTTTTGTGGTAGGAAACAGCTTTTCAAAGGTGTAAGGGGCAAATTGAAGGCAACAGCTGCATAGACCGTAAGTTGTAGGATTCTATAGAGAGTCCACATCAAGGCATAGGAGTGAAGTGTTGAGAATTGCAACAAGGAATTATTATTTGATCTGATGAAAGAGGTTGATTTTAGAAAGAGAATTTATGAAAACAAAGTAACAAGGAAGTCCCACGAGTGGCTGGCATGACTCCCACCAACGAGTGAATTGATAGGACGAAATAATCATAGGAGGATCGTTGAGTGCTTTGGCCCTCTTAACAACTTGAATCAAATGAATGCATCATTCATTGCTTGAATATAACTTATCACTAATTAATTATTTACAACATAAAAGACCAAAGACATCCTGAAAATTTATTTAGTTTATCTCTAAATCATCCTTCATCGTGATTGATGTTAATTATATCTCCCATCGGCATGCAGATGATAATACGAAGTGTATTTTAATAATGGATATGTCTCTGATACTATGTTCAAGTCTGGTGCCCAATCTGATGTTATTTAAGCCAGTCCATTACCTAATTTTGGATCTAGACTCTTTGTTCTCCTCCTTGTATTGAGCACATCCTCATGCCGTGATTCGCATCGAGGTTCTCGATGTTCTTGATCATCATCAAATCCCATGTTTCACGTAACAGAGTCTGTTAAGTTATATTTCACAGTAAAATTAAATAGTGGATCTGCTTCTTATACGTGGTAAGCTTACGCTTTCTATGAGCATCGGGGTCTATTAAGTAATAACCCACATTGGAAATAAATGGTAGATCTGCTTCTTTATGTTGTAAGCTTACACTTTTTATGAGCATACTTTTGTGATAGATATTACGCGTTAACAGTTGACATGACTTATGTCCAATAGTTCCATATAATTTATGGACTCCCAAAATTCACCTAACATGTATGAAGAAATGTTAACTAGCATTGACCCATGATACCCATTGGGATTTCATATTCACCCAACTTGAAGCCTTATGAGAAAAATGACTACAATATCGAGCCCAAAGGTCCATTAATAATGACCAACAAATAAAACTTCACACAAAAAGTTCATCCCTTACAAGTGTAGGGAACTAAAAATGCCATCCACGACTATGGACGAGATTTACCATTCTTTAAAAACTACAAAAAGATATTGATAGTTCCAACTAGTAAATTAAAAAAAACAATAATTGTCAATCAAATAGAGAAAATTTTAGAAAATATTGCATAAAATACCCTTGTGGTTTTGCCGAGTTGTAGAAAGCCCCTGCTTTTAGAAAACTTGCAAAGGGACACTAAAAGTGCCAATTATGTTGCAACCCTTATAAAAATCATCCAACTTAGCAGCATGCTTACACTCTTAAAAAGTGTGTTTCGTAGAGATTCATATATGAAATGACTAAAATGCCCTCTATTTCTCTCTCTCACTCGTGTCCCAATTTCTTCTCCATTACAACTAGACCTAATCTTAGCCCCATCCACCACCACCACCACCCCCGTTTGCCACTCAACCTAGCCCCATATGTCGCCACCATCAACCTCGCTCAATCCTGTCGTCACCATTAGCCCTACCCGATTTGCCACTGCCATCTGCCCCACCCAATCTCACTACTGCTATTAGCACTACCCAATCCTACCATGGCCATCACCACCCACGCCTGTAATTGTGACCAGCCCCTGCCCCTCATTTTTGTCACCATCACAGCCCAGCTGCCGCCGCCCCCTCTTCTCATAAATACTTCCTCATCCTTCCACCACCACCGTTCATACCAATCGCTCAAACAATCCCTAAAATATATATGTACAAACATTGCATAGACCCTAGATCTATGCACCAATATCACACAAACTTTAGATCCATGTACCAACATCAAAAACCCTAGAAAGCCATATATCTATTTTGATGTTGATATAGGGTTTTGTTGGGCATGAGTCCAAACCTCGGCCGCCCCCTCTTCTCAGCACTTCTATTGCATAGAAATAAAAAAAGTGATCTTGGGGTTCATATATAAAGGTGTTATAGACAATTTCTTCATTTATTAGGAGAACTGTCGGATGCCACACTTTTGCAATCTCAAGTGTCCCTTTGCATTCTAACCCTAGAGGAACATTCTGTAACTTGGCCAAAGTATGAGGGACACGAAGAGAAATTTGCACAAATGTGCCTGAGTCTTCAAGTAATAAAAAATTGCACAAATGTGCAAAATCTCCAAAACTACCATCTCTTCAAATAATTTATCAGACCGATGGAATCTTTAGACACTACATCATATTGATTATACACTTTCTTTTAGAATATTCCTCCCTTGAGTAATAGAAATTGCTTCTGCCATTCTAAGAAATAGAATTTTTGGCACCCACACTTTGAAAATTACGGAGTGTATGAGTAATGTCAATCAGAATAAACAAACATAAATCTAAGAGATAAATCAAGAAACCAGAATGGAAGTAGTGAAGTAAGTTGCATAGTCTTTCGGATATAAAAAGTAATCACTCTTAAATGATAAAAACAATCACAATTTCATTTTTCCACTAATTAGCCCCATTCAAACACTACAAGAATTAATGGCTTTAGCGACAGCAGTTAGCGATCGCTTTTTATGGCGGTCGCTAAATTGGTATTTAGCGACCGTTTTAGCGACTGACATAAATAGCGGTCGCTAAGTATAGGAAAAAAATGGTGGGGTTAAACAAAAAAAATGGCGGCACATTTAGCGACCGCTGGGTTAGTCGCTAAATTAGTGACCGCCACTTTGGTCGCTAATTGCGGTCGCTAAATTTGGTGACTCGATTTAGCGACGGATTTAGCGGTCGCTAATTTAGCGACCGAAATTGCGGTCGCTAAATGGGATATATAAAGTGCCCTAATTTCTCTCTCTTTCTCTCTCTCTGCCCTAATTGATCTACCGACGCAGCCAAGGCTGTCGCTGCGACCACCATTCCAGGCCACCGCCAAGCCAACGGGTTCGCCGCCTATTTCTCTCGACCATCGTGACTGCCGGCGAAGACCACTTCCTCACTGCAAGCCTAATCTCCCCGCTGCGACCACGATTCCCGGCCACCGCCAAGCCAAGCTGTGCGCCGCCTGTCTCTCCCAACCACCGTGACTGCCGGTGAAGACCATTTCCTCGCAGGCAAGCATAATCTCCTCCCTGCGACCACGATTCCCAGCCACCACCAAGCCAAGTTATGCGCTGCTTGTCTCTCCCAACCACTGTGATTACCGCCGAAGACCACTTTCTCACTGGCAAGCCTAATCTCCCCGAACCCTTCCCCGCCGACAAGCCACCTCGCTGCGAACCTGTCGGCAAGCCCAGCTGTTTCTCTCTCTTTTTTGTTTCTCTCATCTTACCTGGTTCAGTTTAGGACCCCAAAGGTAACTTCTAATCCGTTAGATTCAATTTTTATCACATCAATGTTAGGTTACGCTTTGTTGATCTGAATCTGTTTGATCTTTAATTTGTGATACTTAGATTTACTGTCAATTTTATAGAAGTTAGGGTTCCAGATCAAAAGGCCCTTGATCTTAATTTGTCAATTTCTGAAGTAGATTCGATTTGGTTCTTGATTTTTCTGTACGCTCCTGCAAGTGTTCGATGCAACAATTCTTAAAGATATTATGAGCATTTTCATTACATCTGCAGTTCTTAAACTTATACAAGGTTTGGTGCTATTGTTTACTTGGTAATTTTACATAATGGATTAGTTGTTACTAGTGCATGTTGGATTAGCTGTCTTAGGATTTTAAAAAGCATACCTGTTCGTTTGAGAGTTTTTAAAAGCATACTTGTTCGTTTGAGAGTTTTTAAAATTGAGATTGTTGAAGGAGGATGGGACCCAATTGGATTGAAATATAGGATACGTGCATTTTGAACACCTTTTTTTCCCATTTGAGCATTGATTATTTGATTTTTAATTTTAGGTTGTTAATTATGCATTGAGCATTTGAGAATTGAGATCGTTGATGGAGGATGGGACCCAATTGGATTGAGGCAATCAGATATGTGATTTAGTTGAATGGTGGGTTGAAATTAGGTTAATGCACTTATGAAACATGACATGGTGGGTTGAAATTAGGTTAATTAGGTTCATCTTCCATAGGATGATTGGGTTAATAAGAATCATCTTCCATGGGGTGAAATTCTGGTTCCGCCACCAATTAGCCCTAATCAACACTGATTAATCCTGATTAGTGCTAATCAACACTGGTCAACATTGATTAGGCTAATTGACCCTCATTATCACTAATTAACCCTGATTAACACTGAGTAACACTACGGACACGTGTCTGACACCTCCATTAGCACTAATCAGCACTGATTAGGCTAAGTAGCACTGATTAGCCCTAATTACCCCTAATTAGTACTAGTCAACACTGATTACCCGTAATTACCCCTAGTTAGCACTACTTAACACTGATTACTCCTAATTAGCACTAGTCAACGCTAATTCGGCTAATCAGCCCTAATTATCTCTAATTGACCATGATTACAAATGATTAGCAATAATCAGCTCTAATTGGCCCTAATTAACACTGATGGACACTAAATAGCCCTAATTAGCAGTAATCAGCTCTAATTAACAATAATAGCCCTAATTAGGACTAATTTGCACTGATTAGCCCTAAATAACAGTAATGGACACTAAATAACCCTAATTAGCACTAATCAGCCATACTTAACACTAATCAACACTGTCAGTGTCCGTGGTACCTAGATTAGCACTAATCAACACTACTCAGCTCTAATTTTCCCTAATTAACCCTACTTAACCATGATTAACACTCACTTGTAAGTGACTACTCAATATATTTTTTGTAAATTGAAGGTTAATTTTGAACTCGACTTGTATAGGTTTAACAGATAGTGAGAGATATATATCATGTCAGTGGATAGAAGTTGGATGCGAAGGAGGATTGTTCCAAGTGGGATTAGGATATCAGAAGAGTTTAGACAGGGAGTGAACGGGTTTATTCTATTTGCTTTGAATCAACGGGAGTTTATGGATGACGGCACGATTAAATGTCCGTGCAATGGTTGTCAGCTGTTAAGTTGGAAAACCCCCGACAATGTAACTTTTGATTTGTTCCGTAGAGGTTTTATGAGTAACTATACGAATTGGACTCAGCACGGGGAACCAATTCTGAGGGTGCCCACTGAGGTCACCGCTGAGTTTAGACAGTACAGTCCTAGAGATTCGGGGTTTTTCCAGTATCAACATATGGTAATGGAAGTTGGGCCTAGTGGCATTAATTGGGATAACTATTTTAACGATGGTAACCCTAATGTGGAAGAAGAGCCAAACCTGAGCGCACAGAAATTTTATAAAATGTTACAAGACTCTGAGGAGCCAATATGGAATGGAAGTAGAAAGCACACCAAGTTATCTGCAGTGACAACGATGCTACACTTAACGTCTGAGCATGGTCTAATTGATAGGGGTTTTGATGCTTTTTTTAAGCTTAATAAAGAAATGTTGTCAGAGGATGAGAAGTTGCCTGACACGTACTATAGTGCTAAGAAAATGATGATGAAACTTGGTTTGGGGTACCAAAAGATAGATGCTTGTAATAATGATTGTGTCTTATTTTGGAAGGAGAACAATGACTTGAGCGAGTGTCCGGTTTGTGGCCATGCAAGGTATAAACCGACCAGTGGGAATAAAAGAAAGATAGCATGGAAGATATTGCAGTACTTCTCGTTGACACCAAGGCTTCAAAGGTTGTACTACTCTTCTAAAATGGCAGAGCACAAGAGATGGCATAGCCACGTTCGCAGCAAAGTTCCCGATTTATTAAGACACCCTGCCGATGGAGAGGCATGGAAAGAATTTGATTATCGACACCCATCTTTTGTTGCAGAAGTTCGAAATGTGTGACTTGGGCTCGCTACCGATGGGTTTAATCCTTTTGGGAACTCTAGCACACCCTACTATACGTGGCCTGTGATCATTGTCCCGTATAACCTTCCTTCGGACATGTGTATGAAGAAACAATTCATGTTCTTATCATTACTTAGTCCTGGACCTACGAGCCCGGGTAGAAATATAGATATGTACCTGCGGTCGTTGATCGATGAGTTAAAAAATTTGTGGGAAGTTGGAGCCCCAGCATTTGATGCATCTCTTAAACAGAACTTCAACTTGAGGGCAGCAGTCATGTGGACTATCAATGAATTTCCTGCATACGGTATGTTGTGTGGGTGGAGTACACACGGTAAGTTGGCATGTCCTTATTGTATGGAAGTGAGTAAGGATTTCACCTTAAAGCACGGGGGGAAGACTTCCTTTTAGGGGTGTCACAGACAATTCTTACCACCTAATCATCTATTTCGAAGGCAAAAAGATAAGTTTGATAAAACTGTGGAGTGTCACCTTGAAACACGTGACAGATTGTCTGGCGAGGAAGTGTATATGTGCATAAAGGACCTTGACATGGATGCGGTACCATTTGGAAAGTGTGGTGCTAGTCTAAAACTTCCTGGCTTTGGAAAAAAAAACACAACTGAAAGAAAATGTGCATCTTTTGAGAGCTGCCTTATTGGCCGACCCTCCTTCTGCGCAACAATCTTGATGTTATGCACATTGAGAAAAATGTTTTCGAAAATGTGTTTAATACAGTCATGAATGTCAAGGACAAATCAAAGGATCACTTAAAAGCACGCAGCGATTTGTAGGTGATGGGTATACGACGTGAATTGCATCCACGAATGGTTAATGGTAAGTTTGTTTTGCCCAAAGCAGTATATACATTGGGTAAAAAGCAGATACAACAGGTGTGCGAGTGGGTTAAACTGTTGAAGCTGCCAGATGGCTATGCATCTAATATATCACGCTGTTTCAACCTTGCAGATTGTAGGTTTCATGGTCTAAAGAGTCACGATTGTCATGTATTCATGGAAAGATTTATACCAATTGTCTTTCGTGACCTCTTGCCAAAACCAGTAAATGAAGCATTGACTGAACTAAGTCATTTCTTCTGGGATTTGTGTCAAAGGTGCTCCGAGTGAGTGATGTTAAGATTCTTGAGAAAAATATTGTTGAGACAGTGTGCAAGTTAGAGAAAATCTTTCCCCCGTCCTTATTTGACTCGATAGAGCATTTGACCATTCACTTAGCATATGAGGCTAGAGCGGGCGGACCTGTGCAGTATCGATGGATGTATCCATTTGAGAGGTGATGTCACCCATCCTTCTTCAAATTGTATTTCATACTTGCACACATGCGTTGATTACTGAAATCAATCCTTATTTCTTACATAGGTATATGTTTGACCTTAAGAAAAAGGTGCAAAACAAAGCTCGGGTTGAAGGTTCAATTGCAAAGGCTTACATCCTTGAGGAGCTTACCAACTTCTGTTCCCTTTATTTTGAGACTGATGTTGATACAAAGATGAATCGACTTGGTCGCAATGACAATAGTGTCGACACAGAATTCGATGAGCATCTTTCCATATTCAAGCATCGTGGTCGTGCACTTGGAGCAAGCAGCGGTCGATATCAATCCGAGGAGGAGTACATTGCCGCAACATTGTACGCTCTCATGAATTGCAATGAAGTTGCAGCATTCATAGTGTAAGTAGTTGCGTACATATCTTCTTTCTCGTAGTATTTACTGACATAATATAATGACGATGCCATATAACATGTAGTGAATACGATGAGGAAGTGTTATTAGCAAACCTTGGGATATCAGATGGACAACTTGAAAAAATGCGAAACAACGCGTTCCTTGAGTGGTTCCGACAGCGCGTAAGTTCTAAAACCTACTTTTCATTTCGAATATAGCCCGCATGTAATAAGCTAACACTCTGTGCAAATTGTTTGCTGTTGTAGACCGTCCGTGATGGAGTTGATGTCTGTCTCAAGTTGCTTGCTGCTGGCCCGAGTAGACTAGTATCGTGTCATAAAGGGTACATTGTCAACGGGTTTAGGTTTAACTCGATGGAAGTTGACCTTACTAAACAAACCCAAAACAGTGAAGTTTTGATCAAAGGTGATTGTTATAATGATAGCGAGCGTGATTTTTATGGGTAGTTGGAGGAGGTTGAACTAGACTAATATGGTAGCGGTAATCGATTGGTAATGTTCAGGTGCAAATGTTTTGACATTACAGCTGGTATTCGAGTTAGTCGACATGGGATTGTAGACGTTAATATGAGGTCAAGGCTCGGATCCTACGAACCATTTATATTTGCAGCTCAGGCAACGCATGTCTTCTATGCAAAGGGTGTGACAATGAAGGATCCAAATTGGCATACTGTTATCATGACCAAAAGAGGCTTTGTTAATGATGATGTGTTCATTGAGATGTACCAAGAGGATGATGCTCCCACAGTGATACCGCTTCAGGAGAATAACGATGTTGTTGATGAGCCTCTTAGCGATTTAGGCCATGCTGGAGAAGAGGTCGATGGAAGCCCTCCGTGATGATGATGGTGATGACGACGATGACGATACTGAGGAAGACGTTGATGACGAAGAAGAAGACGATGAAGATGAAGGGGACGGAGATGACGAGGAGGAGGAAGATGTTCCGTTGTCTATTAGTGATAGTGATTGACTTTGTAGAGTAAAAAAATTCTTGTCAATGTACTTCTAGACATGCCTGTTTATTATTTACATTGAAAGTTATTAATTGATGGTGTTGACTATTTAATTGGGTTATCTTTTATAGTTGGCAGTGCCACATTATTAGCATACTAAGTTTTACACTTAAGTTGTTTATTATTCTGGCGATTGAGCATTGTTATTAATTTTCTTTTGCACTTAAATTTTTTATTATTTGGGTGAATTAGATTGTAGATATGCTGAGATCCAGTGCACCTCGAGGTCGTGGAGGTGGCCATCGCGGAGCTGCTTCGGCACAGTCAGCCTCCCTCCCTAGGATTGGTGATGCGCCTACTATTGAGCAGCTGTCATCGTCATCAGTTGCTTCAGACCATGGTGAGACGATATAAGCTTTGTGTCGGATTGAAAGCAATTACTTGCAATAAATATAAATTTATATATAATGATTTCCTTTTTCATCATTTTTGCAATGTCTAGTTCATTTGTACCGCGAGGTATCACCTACGGAATACCTCTTCCAGCCACCCCGAAGCAGAGGATTACTGCTCATGTCCGAAACAATTAGTATGGTTTTAATTTTCAAAGCTCAATTCTATTGTAATATGCACTTATATTGGGATTGATGTATCTCTCTGTGATTTCTTGTAATTAGTTTTGTTGAGGATTGTGTTAGGACCAAGATCGGTCTTAATATCAAGGCTCACCTCCCACAGCCTTATGCGACGTGGGGGTCACGGACGGAATCAGACAAAGAGCTTGTCTGGGGGAAGTTTTTGGTAAGGAGCGCAGTATTTTTTATGTGCTTTACTTTCGCGGTTTTAGAAGTACATTATCACTGAATTTTTATTGTTAACCGTGTTTTTCAATTATGTTGAATTATGTTCAAGACTATTTCAAATTTGAGTCGGATGGAGAGCGAGAACTCGGGAGGCAGGCGTGGGAGTGGCATTGTGCCGAGAACTACAAGAAATGGATACTGAATGCGAGAAGGTGGGCGCTAGCTCGGGCGGGTACGACAGATATATCTATGACGAGGGACCACAACCTCGAGTTCTTCTCCAGAACCATGTGGGGGCAGCTGGTGTCGCATTGGAGTACTCCATACTGGGCGAGGTTGAGTGAGCGAGGCACGGAGATGACTCAGAGCGAGAAGAAGATGAAGCACAGTGCTGGTTCCCTTCCATTTATCGTGCACGAGCTGAGGTTGACAGAAAAGGACCCTGACAGGAGGCCCCCTACGCGGCTCTGCCATTTTTAGCGCACACACCAGAATAGTGATGGGAAGTGGGTGCCTGAGAGCGCCGAGCAGTTTGTGGTGAGCACGTAACTCATGTATTACTTTTGTATTCCTATTGTATTAGTTCTGCAATTGCGGCCAATAGAAACATTTTTGTTGTTTTCTTATACAGAGTTTATTTAGAGAGAGACTTCAGGCCAACTCGCAGCCAGATGGTAGCCAGGTAGTGGATGAGTTCTCGTTGTGGTCAGACACTACGGGGGGGGTCCTAAGAAGGATCGTATACTCGGCCACCCTCGTCAGTCCGCACGAGCGTTGCTAGCCGGTAGACCTCAATCGTCAGGCGAGACCAGTTGTACCGGTCCTGGGGCAGATGCAATGGCTGCAACGGAGGAAGAGCGCTTCAACGCAATGTTTGATGCGCGGATGCGGATGATGCTCGACGATGGTTATGTAATTATAAAGGGGCCCAAACTACAGGTAATACAAATTTTCTCAAGTACTTATGTATTTTGTGCTCTATATGTGATCTTGTTTTGATATATGATGTTGAATCATGTGTACGGCTTCGTGCAGGGCGATACCGATGATCCTAGTGCCAGTGACCCCCAGGGCGATGAAGATGTTGTTAGATTGAACGTGGATTCTTCATCGAGGAATGAAGAAGATGATGGCGGAGGTGGTTGTTCTGGCGACCAGTGATTTAGATAGGCGTTTGGTTAGATTTATGCAATGAATGTTATTTTATCATTTTGAATTGATCATCGGTACATAACTGTATGAATTTTATTATTTTAATGCATATGTTAACGTTTATCTATACTTTGATGAATGCGACAAGGGTTTGAATGAATGCGGGACAGGGGGTCAAAACTGTTTTGAATGAATGCGTTGAAAGCTTTCAACGGATTCATTCAAAATCGTTTCAACCGAGGTTAAATCGGTTTTTGGATCGATTGGATTGGATGTGAATTACTTATGAATTGATATTAGTTCTGCGACAGGTCTTGGACAAATTATTTGACCTGCAATTTTTTTTGTTTGCAAAGCCAGGTTTTGCGACAGCGATGTGCGGTCGCTATCTCAAAATAAGCGGTCGGTCGCTAATTTCAATATTTAAAAAATAAAATAATATTTTAAAATTTTTAGCCACCATAATTTTCTATCGCTAATTCGGTCGCTAAAGATATAATATAATTTAATAAAAAATAGAAAAATTTTAAATAAAAAATATTTAGCGACCACCGTATGCGGTCGCTAAATGTAGTCAACGCGGTCGCTAAATTAGCGACCAAATTTTATAAGCGGTCGCTAAAATTTAGCGACCTGGCCTATAGGGACCGTTTTAGCGACCGTTTTAGCGCAGTCGCTAAAACCCTTTAGCGACCGCGTTGACACCTTTAGCGACCGCGTTATGCGGTTGCTAAAGCTACTGTTTCTTGTAGTGAACCGCCCTATACCCCGTTGCAGCCACTATAAGAGAAACGGCTTATACCTACGGTACTAACCGTTGGTATAAGTAGTAAATATCTTAGGCATAGCCTATGCATACGGTGGTATGCCATGGGTGCTTCTTCCGATGGTATAGACATATACCTACGACAGTAAGTCTAAGCATAAAGCCGTTCCCAAGGCCATACATATACTAAGTTTGGCATAAATCCCTTGCCCCTTGCGCCAACGGTTTTTAAAACTTTTGTCTACGAATATACTGCAAGCCTTTTCATTTCTGCGCCTACGGCTTTCAAGATGTTTACCTATGGATATACAGTATGTCTTTTCTCCTATGTGCTTATGGTTTTCAAGACTTTTGCCTACAGATATAACGTATACCGTTTAGATATATGCCTACGGTTTCTTAACTTTTGCCTACGGAATTACTGTAGCCTTTTCTATCTGTGCCTACAGTTTTTAAGACTTTTGGCTACATATTCCGTCGGCTTTTACCTTCTTTGGCAACGGTTTTTAAGACTTTTGGCAATAGATATACTGTAGGCCTTTTCCCTTCTCTGCCTACGTTTTTTTATGACTTTTACCTACCGTTATACCGTGAACCTTTTCCCTTTGTGGCTATGATTTTTAGACTTTTGGCAACGGATATAATTGCCTGCTTTTTTCCTCTTTTCCCACATTTCGTGCCGTTGGAATATATACAAATCTACAAGAAACTTGCCATAAGCACATGTTGAATTTCCTATTTTCTTGAATACATATTTATTTTAACTAATTATTACATCTAATTCATTTCACAAATACCTGTAACCATAAGTAGTACTAACAATGGTGCATTAAATAAACTTCAAAAAACCATAAGAATATTATAATCCTCAAACACCTAATTACATATAAGAGACATCATTATGACCACTTAATTATAATACCATCATAAAGGGTTTACCATCATCATCCTAACAAACATTCTAAAATTTTCATATTGTACTCTAACAAATCTTAATGTCCACAGAACAAACCTAATACTAATGAATCATATAAACCAACCACACTCAAGTAAAAAAGTACGAATTACGAACAATTCAAGGGAACTCATCTTCGTCCTCATTGTTTACTTCTTGCTATTCACCATCACAACCATTCTACAAAATGGGACACACTAATTACTTATTATTTAAGTGGTAGAAAACAAGAATGTATATCATGTTTAACATAGACAAAAAGAACAACATAAATTGAAAAATAAGCCTTAACATCAACTCAATCCCTCAAATTTATTGGCATTTCAAAACATTTTAGATACGATAAAACATAAGCAGATAACATTGAATGTGAGTAGTACAAATTAGTAAAGGCAATCCTACGTATACATAAGAATAAACTAGTCCACTTAGGTACTAGTTGCAACCCCAACCAGAACAAACCAACCTTAAAACACCTATATAACAGACCATCCTTATAACGCCTCAGATTTACTATCTCACGTTAATATTCAAAAGAAATACACATAATTTAACATTTTGCATAATGCTCGAATAAGAAAAACGGATTAGCATTAAGAAGAGTTTCAAACGGTTGCTTAAGGTTCACGTTAGGGTTTCATGGGCAATTTCAATATTTTTATGAAAATTATAAAACTAGAGTTCAATGAAATTTCATGAAACAGTTAGAATAAAACATATGAATTTAGAATTATGAAGTTGGGTTCAGCTAGAAATCCTTACCTTAATCCAAGTTATGTGAAGCTAAACAACATTGATCAACAATCCTTTGAATTAACCTAGATCGGGCAAATTATTAATCAAAACACAATATACACTACTATACTATAATCTCAAACTACCCAAACAACACTCACTTCTAACTCCGGAATGACACAACCCAAAGCGGTCCCATACACGACCAACCTAGCTAGAAAAATCCGACACATTCCTCAAGCCCAAACAACAACTCAAAATTGATAATAAATTTTCATAAAACACTTTTTATGGTTTAAAGTAGCATATAAAAAATAAATATAAATCTTAATTTTTGAATATTTTCAAATTAAAAATAATTTTTTAAACGAAATAAAAGCCCATAAATAGTCATAATTGTTTCAAGAGGAAAATAAAGTCCCATAATTTTTATAAACAATTTAAAAAGTACATAAAAATTATAGAACTAAAATCAGAATATAAAAGGAATTAGAACTATTTTTAAATTATTCATTTTGCTAAATTCAATGCGATACATTAATAATATCAAATCAACTCTAAGAATCATCACACTTAAACTGGGACTTATTTCTACAATAAAAAGATTATTACAGTTTTTTCAAAATTTATCATGATTTTTAAAGAATCCAAACGATATTTATACATCTGAAATATAGAAAATATTAAAAATACAAATGATGTCAGAAAATTAAAAAAAAGTTTGCCAGCTATTCTATCTTAGCCCAAGGTATCCTACTACAGAATTTTACATGCTAACAATCACTGTGTGCTACCCAGTACAAGCACCGATCATAAGCAAGTCGTGCTACATCCGTGCAAGCACAATGTACCATCAGCTGCACAACCCAAACCATTAAAAGGCACTGGAGATAAGTCCAGGAGGTTTGCAAAACGAGGAAGAAGATGATGCCAAAGAGGAGGAAGAAGAAGATGTAGTCGACCTTTAGTCTAATTTTTTTTCTAATAATCTTTTATGAGCCATCAAGTCTGTTGGACTTTTTGTAATTTTTTTTGTAATAATTTTTTATGAGCAATCAAGTTTGTTTGACTTTTTCAATAATTTGTTCTTTTTTTGTGGTAATCTCTTATGAGCAAGAAACACCACTAAACTTCTTTTTGTTTTTTTTCACCTGCTACACTATGTAGCGGACGGCTAGAGATGTCAAACGGGCTGGGCTTGGGCCGCCCGGCCCGGGCCCATCGGGCTTGAAGCGAAACCGGGCCGGGGCTGGGCCAGGGCCGCAGCCATCCGGGCCGGGCCGACTGAGGAGAAATGCTAGGCCCGGTCCAGGCCCTGGCCCTAGGCCCAATTTCTAGGGCCGGGCTTGGGCCGGCCCGGGCCCTTTTTTTTTAATTTTTTTTTAAATTTTCTTGTTATTCAAATTTAAATTTCATCTTTAGGCATGTCCAATTTTCAAATTTTGACAAATCTAATTTTTATCATTTTATTTCATTATATGTAATATTCATATATATGTATGTATGTATAGATATATTTATTTGTCTCTTATTTTATTTTTTGCTATATGTTAAATCTTTTCTTACTCTTCTTGGTGATCTTTATTAATAAAATCTGAACACATAACTAGTCGTTATATTGCTGTTGGGGGGGGGGGTAAAAGTGGAATTTTGGGGGAATATATCCGTTGGAGGAAAAGGGGGAGAGAAAGGGGGGAAAACAAAAAAATTCAAACAGGTGGGGCCAGAACCGGGCCGGAACCGGGCCGGGCCGGGCCCGGGCTTTTCCCCAGAATTTTTTGGCCTGGTCCAAGCCCAGGCCCTAAGCCCAATTCCTCCGGGCCAGCCCTATTCATGAACGGGCCGGGCCGCGGGCCGCCCGGCCCGTTTGACATCTCTACGGACGGCGCAGTAGAAACAGTACACACAAGACTTAGATTTTGTTTTGGCATTTTAAGCCGTCCACTACACTATGTAGCGGACGACATAGCAGAAACAGTAGACATCAACACTTAAAAAATATTTTTGGTGTTTTAAGCCGTCTTCTACACTATGTAATGGACGGTGTAGCAGAAGCAATATACATCAATACTTAGAATTGTTTTGGTATTTTAAGCCACCTGAAATTACACTTCAAGACTCAGAATATTTTTGATGTTTTAAGCTGTCCGCTACACTATGTAGCGGACGATGTAGCCGAAGCAATAGACATCAACACTTAAAAAAAATTTGGTATTTTAAGCCACCTTAAATTACACTTCAACACTTAGAATTTTTTTGATGTTTTAAGCCGTCCGCTACACTATGTAGCAGACGATGTAGCAAAAGCAGTAAGCCACCTTAAATTACACTTTAACACTTAGAATTTATTTTGTGTTTTAAGCCTTCCGCTACACCATGTAGCGGACGATGTAGCAAAAACAATAGACATCAACATTTAGAATTTTTTTGATGTTTTAAGCCGTCTAATATACTATGTAGCGAATGGTGTAGCAGAAACATAGACATCAACACTTGGAATTTTTTTTTTTGTGTTTTAAGCCGTCCATTACACCATATAGCAGACGGTGTAGCAGAAGCAATAGACATCAACACTTAGACATTTTTTGGTATTTTAAGTTGTCCGCTACATTATGTAGAGGACAGTGTAGCAGAAACATAGACATCAACACCTATAATTTTTTAGGTGTTGTCTATCGTCCGCTACACTATGTAACGGACGGTGTAACAGAAGCGATAAACATCAACACTTAGAATTTGTTTGGTGTTTTAAGCCACCTTAAATTACACTTTAACACTTAGAATTTTTTTTGTGTTTTAAGCCGTCTGCTGCACTATGTAGCGACACAAAAATACATCTCTCAAAGAAGGAGATCAAATGTTTCAAATAAAAAATGCTATGTCATAAAAATAATCGTGTACAATGTCATAAAAAGAATCATTTACAATGTCATCATTGAGCCTCGTCTTGAGTTGGATTCTCGTCGTTAGGTGGATTTTCAATATTCCTAACTGCTCTAGGCCAGTAGCTATGAATTTGCCAAGGTATTTTATATATATAAAGGCTTCTAGGTTTGCTTCACTCCAGACGGACTTCTTGAGGCTCTCACGCCGACAAATATAGTTCATGTACATGCAGACAAAGATGCAGCAGTCCAAGTGATTAGCTTGCTTGGGCCTTCGTCTCTTCAATCAAACTTTGAGCTTCAGCTTCTCCGGTACTCTTAGTCCACGAAAAGAGTGGACCATGGCACAAAACAGATCCTATAGAGAAATAAAAAAATGGCGTAAGCTATGAGTTAACAATTACAATAAGCAAAAAACAACAGTCACAAGATTACCATAACATCCAATTAGTATTTGAAAAGTTCCTACACGAGCATCTTTCTGGCATCGTTGTGAAAACTGTCAAGGATTGATTCGACCATTTTTTGTTGGTTCATAGAAAACCAAGTACCAGTGGTTGTTATTACCTAAAAATGGTAATAGGAAGACGTTCGCAGCATGGGCGCTCACCGAACTATCCCTGTCATCAAGAAATATAATGACCGAATCATTATGTTTTCACTAGATCAAGCTTTTCCTCCCCCTCTTGGATACCCAATTGTTCCATTCTCTGACGAGCATGTCATGACAAAATTGCATCCAACAAAAAAAAAATGCGAGGATACACATTCACCCTATCCTAACCCCGACGCTTCAGAAGTTGGGTGAAGGCAGAGATCACAGTGTCGTCTAACCAAGCCCCTGGGCGTAGGGTGGACATTTCATCCCACAATATATTGTAATTCATGCCATTTGGGGGGCTGCTAAAGTAACGTTGGTGGATTAATCGACATTTGTCTGGCTTTAGAAGCTTCAACTAATGCCCTTTGGGATAAGCAGAAATAATGGGGGGGGGGGGGGGGGCTTTCGACTGGGGGATATTTAATGACAGGATGGTCAACCGGGAGATATTGTCCTCCAGGGGGGTGGAAAGGTCCCGCCCACGGGATGATTGGTAGTGCCTTGGAGAGATTGAAGTTTACGAAGTTGAAGTCTTGTGTGACTTGACTCCAAAAGAGGGGTATAACTTCTGAGTCCATAAACAAAGAGAACGAGGGACCACTGAACTCCGCCCAATGAGGCATTATCATGCCCGATGGTGACCCTCAAGCACTACCCATCTGAGCTACGGAGGGACCACCAACTCCCTCACTCATCCCCGAAGCCTATCCCGAGGGATCATCGTATCCCTCGCTCACATGGGGAGGCTGCCACCCCAGATAATCCATTCTTGGACTGACGCCCGAAGGCTGTCCCATATAATGGCACAAAAATTCCCCGCAGCCATTAGCCAATACATCAGCGTGGGTGCGAAGTTCCGCTCCCATGGCATCCACTACTTCCCTCCACTCACTCAGATTCTTGAAAAAGGTGAATGAGGCATTAACCTACATCAAAAGAGATAATAAGTAACTTCAAATACAAACAGGATTGAATGTAAAATAAGACTCAATAAATTCAATTAAAAGCGTTGGTTGGCAACTTACGAGCTCATATGTCCATCGCCCATCGATCTGACCCTTAGGGTGGTACTTTTACCCACTTTCAAACCTTATTAGGCTATTCTCTTCCGTGTGATGCCGCCAACGTGTCTTGCCAAGAACCCCAAAGTTCAATTTCTTCGGCGCCCAATTCATGCGCATTCACCTTGCTAGACCGTGGTGCACCGGGTGGGTTCCTGTTACCCCTCATATATGGGGCATCGGCTGGCAACCCCTGTAGGCACCCAAAATGGTGCATTGCGCGATCTGGTAGTTGCCACTCCGCGATCTTGAAGTGGATCAGTGGTGTGCGTTGTAACCCGAAGAGCATGAAGATGAACGACTCTGGCACCCGTCGCTTTAAATATTTGTACGGTGCCCAACGCATTTGGCCAGGAGATAGCGAGTCGAACTCCCCCTAATAGAATGTAATTTTGTGATGGGGATCATCTCTCTTAAGGTTGTGGCTCTCCCTCCGGCTGTACTCTCAAGTGCGCAACCAAGGTCACAAATTATCGATTTTGTCCATACGGTTGGGTGCACCGGTAGTAATGTGTTCATAAAACCACACCTGAGAACAAAGACAAATTAAGGTCGTATCGTCGAAATTTATTGTGCACCGGTTAATAAATAATATCAAAAACATAATTATAAATAGTGATATGATATACCTGCAATAGTGAGGGACATGCACATATAGCTTTGGCGTTGGGCCTTGTTGCCTTCTGCACTACTCGATACAAGTAGGCAAGAGTTGCTGCTCCCCAGGCTTACTCCCCAACCTCTTGCAGGTTACCCAATAACGCTAAATATTTGATTTGAACCGTATTCTTCAACATCGTTGGGAATATAATTGCTCCCATCACCCACATCAGGAAGCCCTTTGTGTACAACACAAGCATCTCCTCGGTGTAGTTTTTCGGCAGAACCTTGTAGGTATTTAGCAACCACCTCAACTTTATTCCACTAGTGCTAAATTCACTCTCGGTTATCGAGGCAAAGAAGTCCCTAGCAGCTCTCTTATTTGATACTTTCGACGAGTGAGTAATTACCAGCCGTCTTGTCATCGTTAACCCTAAGATGAATCCTACATCTTCTAAGGTTATTGTCATCTCTCCAAGAGGGAAGTGAATTGTATTCGTTTCACTTCTCCACCTTTCAACAAGGCCATCTATTAAGTTCTGGTCAATTTTTTTGAAAGATATTCTTATGCGTAAAAATCTCAAACCCAATTCCACGCAGTATTGTTTTCTGGAATTTGTTCAATTTTTAGTTTTCGAATTTTTTGGATACTTCTACCGTGTTGAGGGGTGCTCTTTCCTACGAATTAATAAATACGATTTAAGCAAAGAAAATGGTATACAATGTTATTGAGATAAGAAAATAAACAAAAAATAAGTATCTTACTTCTCCATTCCAGATAGATGTACTAATATAGTTTTCTTGGTCATATAATACGGAGGGGTCTTCTGGTCCAGGGGTAAAATCCATTTTTCGTGACTAAAACAACTGAAGTTATGGAAAAAAAATGTCAAGTTTCAAAGCTTTTATCAAACGCTAGCACATGCATAAGACATGCAACGCTGGCACATGCTCAACACACACACACACACAGCACATGCTCAATACATAATCAAAACCATGCATAATAAGCCATACTCATTACAAACTCTAGATTATAAACAAATAAAGGATTGGTTTGTAAACTTACGTGATTAATTAGACGATTAAAGGATTTCTTGGGAAGAAATTGCAGAGATTCTTTTGCCAACTCTGCTGGGAAGATTGGGAAGAAGAAAGAAAGGAGAAGATTTTTGAAATTAGGATTTTTGTATATATATATAGACCGTCCACTACATTATGTAGCGGACGGTGTGGATAAAGACAAAGTAACAGTAGTGGGGGGACAGGATGTGACTTGTATCAGCCAAAAGTCGTCCGCTACACTGTTTGGCGGACGACTTTTTGACTAACAATTGTCAAGATCAAAAAGTCGTCTGCTACACAGTGTAGTATATGGGTTGTGTGATCCATTGCTAGCGCTAGCAAGTTGCTTTCACAATTTGGCCGTCCACAACATAATGTAGTGGACGATAATTTACCGCCCGCTACATTATGTTGCGGACAGTGAAAAAATTATTGTTGTGGCGCGGGATCTGGCCGTCCATTCTCGCACGTGGATGGCTAGATCGCGCTAGCAACTTGGGTTAAGTTGCTAGCGCTAGTAATGTATTAGCTCCATATGTATACACACACACATACTAAACTAAAAATATTACCACCCCAAATTTTAGGTAATTTTTTAAAGTTTATCCAAATCTTTATATTATTACTAAAAGGCCCAAAACAACTATTTATGACAAATGAACGTACTAAAAAAATTTAACGGGGTGCTACATGACATGCTTAGAAAATAAAAAGCAATAAAACATCCACAGTGCTTGCTTTCTTTTCTTTTCTTTTCATACTAGACATATCTCTTGTTTCCATAAAAAATGCACAGCAACGTGCTTTCAAATAAAATTTCAAAATTTTGAGTTATTAGAGTGCATCAGCATGCATAAGAATGACAAAGTGGAATTCGGGGATCTGCATATAAAATATTGATAAAGAGTGGAATCGTAAATTAGTGATTGAGAATGTAGCCATATTAATAAATCTCGAAAAACCTTATATTGTGTGTTTGTTTTCTCTACTCATTTAGGAACATACATTTCATAATGTGTAGAATTCTAAACAGGTGATCATATTATGGGTTACCCACTGAACCATTTCCATCTATGTGAACCATGAATTTTAAACAGTGAAGAAGTTAAAGTAAAACACTTCTGCCCACAGGCCTTTGTATACTGTTGACATAACATCACTTGTGTCCACGGGCCCTTGTTACTGTTGGTGTGACAGCACTTGTAACCATGGGTCCTTATGTACTGTTGACTCTTTTGTCACTATAGAGCTCTTATCTTGTAGTGAGCTCAATCCCCCCCCCCCCCAATCCCCCTCTAACTATAACCAATGATTTCTTCTTAAAGCCCATAAGAAATGCCACACTTCAATACAAATCCAAACCATCAACAACCACCACCTGTTTCAGTATACACCATGTATACTAACCGTGCTCCTAATTTAAATGGCTTCATAAAACGTTGGATATGCTTTTACCTCTATCTTCATAACAGTCGACATATTTCACTCTGTACCATTATCAAGAAAAGAATAGAGACAAAACTGTAGTAGTAATATAAGCAAGTAATTCTTAGGAGGATGAATGATCATACAAGAATTGTTTTCAAATGATATGGTAGAAGAGCTTATTAGGCATATAAGTTTTGATATATCTTTAAAACCTCTCAAAATTTGAGATAAACAATTAGACAGAAGAAGAAATAAGTGATCTCGTTTGAATATTTGTTGAGATATATTAGGAATGATGTTAAGAGATTGAACTATGGTTGATATAAAATGTACCTAACTTTTTAATTTAAGATGAGGTAAAGTGGTGAACAAAAGGATTTAGGAATTCAATTATTTTGACGAGGATTACAGAAATAATAAATTAGTACGTATAAATTTAGGTTATGACTTTATCACAAAAAAATTCATGAATTGTGACACCAAGGATTATTTAAGGTAAAAAAGTCAAAGGTCAACGATGATATTGACCATAAAAAGGAAAGTTAGGAAAAGAGAGCAATAAGGTTACAAATTTTATGATTCTAATTTGCTAGTTAATAGTTATAAAGACATTACAAGAAAAAGGATTTTTTTTCCACACACTTTTAGTGACGGACCCAGCTCCGTCATTAAAAGCCACTTTTACCGACAGAAAATCCGTCGCTAGTTTTATTTTTTGGATTTTTTTCCAGTTTTTTTCCCGAGAAAATTTGTTGAAAGGCCTTTAGCAATGGATTATTACCGATGGACCCATTATGTTGGTAAAAGTCTATGTTTTTTCTTTTTTCCAAAATTTGTTAAGGCCATTAGCAACAAAATTTTAGTGACAACCTAAATCCATCGCTAGATGTCTTTGGATCCAAAAAACCCTAATCTTCTTATCTTTCTCTCCCGCAGCTTTTCCTTTCTCTAGGTATCTCATTTGCCTACTATCAACTCCCTCACACTCGTAAACCGCACCCCTACTCTACCCCTCCCCCTCTGCTGCTCGATGGCACAGTCTGACAAGCACCACCCAAAATCTGCCCCAGCCACCCTCACGCCCCTTACCTCTATCACACCACCACTGCCACCATGCCGCCACATCACACCCTACCCCAGCGGCGCCACACAGCGAGCCGCAGCCGCTACCACTGCCGCTACCCATCGCATGCCACCGTTGCATGTCCAATACCCACATTTTTTTGGCTCTTTGTACGTGTTAAATCTTAATAGTTTTGTTTGGATTTGGATTCATGTTAGATTTATGTTGATATTTAAAAGTAACAATATCTTGGAATTTTAAAATTTTTATTATACTGAATTTGTTGGATTTATTTTTCTTGTACGTGAATATCAAATTGTTCTTAGTTTGTATGAGATCGTTGAGATGGACAAAGTGATGGATAAAATTTGATGGATAAGATTTGAAGCGAATAAACTTATAACGGGACCACGATGTAACATTATGAGCATGAAATAATATCAGCTTCAACATAATTTCAAATTAATTAACTCCTAAAATGATTAGTTAAAATTAGGACTATAAATGAACCAGGCCGTTCATGAACGGCTCGTGGCTCGTTCTCTACAAAACTCATTCACATTCGTTCGTATAATATACGAACCGAACATGAAAATTTTTTTAGGGCTCGCTTATTAAACAAGTCGAACATGAACACTCTAAAATATTCACAAACGTGTTCGCGAACAGCTCGTCTAAATAATAAATTAATTATAATATATTTATAAATTTAATATTTACTTAAATTACATAAATTAAAATTTAAAGTTGGAGGCTAGGCCTTTAAGTCAGCCCAAAATCCCAATCCCACTTATAAACATAGAGCCCAACTGTAGATAATCCAATATATGCAGCCCAACACTTGAAAACCCTAACTATATAAACTAACCTAAACCTAATATCACAAATCACACAGTCGCACTCTCTATATGTCCCCTACCTCGTCATGCACACACATACATGAGCGCGCACGCACTAGCGCAGATCGTACATTGCCCCTCTCTCTCTTCACAGATGGACATCACGTCACCTATCTTCGCCGTGTCGTCTCCCATTACGAAGGCGAGCTTGAGTTTCCGAACTTGATTTCGGCTCGTATTGTTAAAGGAGTTGAGCGAGCCGAGCCTGAGTCTCACCATCATGAACTCGAGTCGAGTTCGAATATTAATGTTTTGGCTCTTAATGAACTTGAATCGAGCTAGAACATGCCAAAACTTAAACAAACTGAGTTCGAACACACTCATGTTCGGCTCGAACTCGGTTCGTATACAGCCTTAGTTAAAATTAAGAACAACCATCGAACTAATATGACTAATTATAAACAGTGACATCATATTAGAAATCACAACTGACTAATTAAAAGCATTGATTGACTAAAATCTACAGCTTTGACAAAATTTGAACCTACCATAAACCTTAAATCCTAAACTGTAAATCCTAAAGCCTTAACCCTAAATGCAACCCCTAAACACTAAATTGCAAGCTTTAAACCCTAAACACATAACTAATTAAAACCATAAACTATCAACCCTAATCCTAAGCCCTAAATCACCGACTTTAAACCCTAAACACATAATTAAAACCCTAAATTCAACTCTAACCCTAAGCCCTACACTGCAAACTCTAAACCAAACCTTAAACTGTAACCCTTAAACCATAAATACTAAAGCCAACCCTAGACCCCAAATTAAACCCTAAACCCTGAACCATAAACTCAAAACCGAAACCCCCAATATTGAACCCTAATCGATAAATTATACATATAACATAGCAGAAATCCAAAGCTCTATCGCTCTGAATTTTCAGAACGTTAACCTACTACATCACATCAAATCTGTCAAACCATGTTTACTGCCACATACCTCAGAGCATCTAACTAGGCATTAATTCAAATTCCTCAAAAATTACAAGATTACAAAAACAACGGCTTAAACTTAAACTATTAAGACTTAGGTTCCTTACAGAACGACAAGCTAACAGTGTTGACCCATGCAAAGGTCCTACACAGTACTAGTAGGCTCAATGGAATCTCACACAGTCTCTAAACCCAATCCCGAGCATTCTACAGCTGATCACCTATACAAGGGAATCAAACAAAGGGTGAGCTTTTGAGAGCTCACTAAGGCGTTCAAGGAACAACTGAAAGAATTACAAACGATTCAAAAGGGTACATTCGATGATAATGTTTTAAAACATTTCAACAACTAGGAACAGTTTGATAAATTCTAAAACGATCATAATCAGTCATAAGCATATACCAAAAATGACCAAAGACAATCATAGACAGACACCAAAACAAACATTAACAATCATCCTAGTTTTCAAAACAAACATTAACAATTATAACCAAATACCAAAACAATCACTTGAAGATCATTTTCAAAGTCATCGTTTTAAAATGCAATGATTATTTTTTAAAGGATTTCAAAACGATCACAGATATTTCAAAGACAATATGGAAAAGGTTTCAGATAATTACAAACAGTTTGATCACAGCATGGGGAAGAGTTTAAGTCAATCCCCTTCAAGCAGATAACAATACATTTATTTGAACATCATTCTCCAAACAATCATTATAAGATACAATGTAAACAAATTCAAAGATATTGATCCTAGGCAAAGGTAATGTCATTCAAGTAACGCACGGAGTGTACACAGGTATGATGTACGATAATAACCAGTCATTTCCATCAATCAAGGGACTAGCGTGCGTTCCCTGTAGGAAGCAGTAATAGTCCTTCCTTACAACGCCTACCTTAGAACAAACCCCAAGTCAACACATAAAACAACAGTCATAGAATCAATGAAAAATTCATTGCTTGACATGCAATAAAAAAGAGCATCTACATGAATACAAGTAACCAAAATCAATTATGGTTTCAATAATAATTAAGCATGCTAATAAAATTTATCACTCAGAATTTCTGAATAACCAGTAACAAATAGCAAAATAAATATAAACTGTTATCGAATTCAAGCACAACAATTTAGAAAAAAAATGCAAACAGTTATCAAATTTGCTCATCATGTAATAATAGGCAAGCATCGATAAGACTTTTAAATAACCGACTCAAGTTCAATATTGGGATTTCCTTGGCAATAACATGCCGATATCAATGCATATCTAAATATCTGACAATAACCATAAGCAAGCTGAAAGGATACTTACAGACACAAGTTATCGAAATGAGGGTTTGGATAAAAATCTTTAGTTGAATCTGAAGCTAAGTTAGTCTACCCGAAAAGTCTGTCACTTTAACCTAAATTGAACAATCTAATTATTAGTATACAGTATATACTACGATATTATATATTCAATACTGACTCACGCAAACTCCCGAAACAGCCCCCTCACCGAGTATGTAAAATTACCAAAATACCCCTTATGTATAAAATTAGCAAAAACACCCCTCATACTTAAATCATCAAAACAGCCTTTCTGTAAGTAAAACCACTAAAATATCCTTAACATAATTTATTCAAAAACACCTTTTATAGGTAAAATTACCAAAATACCCCCATCCGGGTGGAAAATTATCAAAATACCCCATCGGGATTCCAGCAAAGGACAAATCTCAAAAACACTTTGAAACACTATTTTAAGCATCCTGAAGTCATTTATAGACTAAAAAGAATTTTATAAATTTTTACTCAAAAATTCCGAATTGATGTCCGGACCAGCGCTCAGAAGCTAGTTCTGCTAAAATACTTATCAACCTCATAATGGCATGAAATTTTAGATACTGAACATACATATTAGTAATATAAGATTTTTCTCTAATTTTTTAGATTAAAATAACTTGGTTTGGGATACTAAATAAATCGAGAATTTTTTAATCAATACCCTAATTTAGCATCCTTAGCTGATACCGAAAATTGCCAAAAATTTTCAAAGTGTACGTCTCGTAAAAATAAAGGAGGTTAATGTTTGGAGTTTGTCAAATTCTAATATGAACTATATATAAAAATTCATATGAAACTGTTAACCTAAGCGCAACCACCCCCCCTCCTGCGCGCGCGAGCGACAATTTCAAGTCATATTCACATTAGTTCAAATCCAACACGCACACACACACACACTCTCTCTCTCTAAAACACCCTGAAAAAACATACATGTCTTCTACCTCCCCTATCCATCTGCCGAACACACACACAAAAAATTTCACACACACCCCAACTGCTACGCACAACCACACACCGAAACACTTAAACACATACCCTAACACATCTAACACACACAATTCATCACATAGATGCACATTCGAACACACACGTGCGAGCGCCCGCGCACATATACACACACACATACACATTGTACAGTCACCCAACACACGATTCACATGCAATTACACTTGATCAGGTACACATACACACACTGCATAGCCGTGAACACACACCCACACTGCACCTAAGTTTACGTACAGTGACCCACTAACACCTTCCCAACACCCTGTCTGTATGTATGCATGTATATGTATATATATATATATATATATATATATATATATATATATATATATATATATATATATGAAACCAATAAAATAACCCTATACTGGGGTGAATAGGGTTTTTAAAAATTAATGGAGAATTTAAACTAAGCACAATTATGAATCTCAATCAAACCAAGTAATACTTCAATGAAGATGCTAACTAATCTCAATCAATTAAAAAGTAATAAGAGATTGAGTTAGAGATACTTGACAAGGAGATTTAAATGATTGGCTTGAACTAACCTCAAGCCTACATTCACCTCCTCAAGAAAGTTCCTTCGAAGAGCACTAGAATCCACTAGCAACAATCTTCTTCTGAGCCAAGATCAAAACCCTTACAACACCTAGTGATATCCCCACACCAAGCACAAGCCTTGAATCCATAAGTCTTACCTAAGACTTGACAAATCCAAACCTTGATCATAATCCTTTTACAAAGATCAATTGTGTACAAAGAAATCGTCATGAAAGGAAATGAGTACAAATGAAACTCTAGTACAATAAAGAGATGAGAGAATTGATGACTTGAAGAATGCTTACTCTCAATCAAAAAATTGCTCACAAAGATGCTCTCTTTAATGATTTAAAATCATAAAGATGAAGAGAGAAAAGTTTAATCTATGAGCCTTGATGTTTCTCTAATGAATAGAGGCTTAGGATATGATCTCCATGGTGTATGTGATGAAGCCCCAAATTATTTTTATAGGGTGGATATCAAATATAGCCATTATCGAAAGATTTAGCATGATTTTGGGTAAAACTAGTCGTTATTTCTCATCCAACGGTCAATAAAGTTGTCTGCATTGGGAATGGAGTTGATTGCATTCCCTTACTGCTCATTTCTCAACTGTCTCGAGAAATTCTTTTTCTTATTTTAGGTATAACTTTCTCTAGAAAAATCAAATTGAGGTGCCATTTTTTGCGTTGGTAAGCTAATGAAAATTTATATCAAGAAATGAAAAGATTAGCTCCAAAAACATTCTTGAGAAAATTTGAGCGAGTTCCAAAGTTCACTTATTTTTAAGAAACACACTTGTGTGAAAGGTTATGAACTCACATACAATGCATAAGGTGTCCTAAGGTCATTTTAGGCCATATCATCAATCCAAGCATCAACCAAGACTAGTTACATAATATTAAAGTTCAATAATAATCAAAAGTAATTTAGCCTATCATTCTTTGTTGTTCTTTGTGATTGGACTTGATGAAGCTTCCATAGCATGTCCACTATAACTTCAAGCTTCTTTACCTTTAATCCATCTATCTAACTTCTTAAATGTGTCTTCATGAGTGTGTATGTGTATACCTACTAAAAATTCACTCAAAGCACACATTAAAACATAATCAATGTGTAGTTATCACATAATAAGATGTGTGTATATATATATATATATATATATATATATATATATATATATATATATATATATTTTTCTTCCCAGATCCCCTTTTTTTCCCTATTTTCTGAGTTCTTCCCACTGCTCCGTTCTCTGCTTCATCTTCTAATTTTTTTTCTTTTTTTTTCTTTCTTTTCCCGAATCCCCCCTTCCCCTTTTGTTATCTCTCTTTAATTCCCTTAAAAATCTGTCTTTCATATTTTATATTATAATTGGATTAGTCAAAATAAGCTAGGTAGGAGGTAGCACTAGTGTGTGGCATTGTTTTTAAAATCTTGACATATACATGTCATCTTTTGAAAATTACAAAATAGTCCCTCAAACTTTCAAAAATTTTAAAATGACCCCAAAAGTTTTAAAAATTATATTTTTACCTCAAAATTCTTTTAACCTTTTATTCTTTACTAATCTCCGAGCATTACTTAGAATTATCGTCCATTTATTATTCAGGTCACAGATAGTTATTTTTAGCCCGCTCAAAAAGTACGGGATATTACACTAAACTCGAAACTGTTAATCCTAAATCGTGACCTTATAAAGCAATATCGCATATCACAATCTGATGACAAAATATCAACTCCGCTAAGAAATATCATTCCACTGAGAGTCAAATTGCTTGTAGGCAAGCGAATATCTGCCCTGTTGACAACAAGTTGGATACAACTCATTGTTGAGAGTTTTGAAAGGGGATTGTTTTAGTTATGCCATGTTCTTGCAAATTAACTTAATAATTTCATCTTTCTGAAATGTTCATAATTCGAAAAGATTGTTGAATATCACTAATTTTTAAATGCATGCATGTATAAATAAAAAACCTTAGTTCTCCTTCAAAGGTAATCATTATAAAGAAGTTTAATGAGCCTTTGGATGTCCAATTTAGACAATTTGAAAAAGCTAAGTGTTTATAAAACAGTGTATCGAGTCATGCTCCATGTTTTATGTCTTGAAAATTTGGCAGACCATTCTCCTGTGTTTCTCTAGGTGCATATAGATGTTGTGTCCTACACCAGTTTAATCTTGCAAGAGCAAGATTGAATGTTTGAACACCTAATTGATGTCATGTACTTAGAGAAATACAGGGAGGTGCTACCGTATTTTCCGTAGACATAGGGCGAAGCATGAGTCATTAACTGTTTTCTAGACATGTGCTTTACTGAATGAGATAGGACCACTACCTACTATATAATAGAGGGGGTATAGACAGATGTTGTCACATGCATGCATTCATTTACATATGAACGCTACATGATTATTCTTTTAATTTAAGGTGTTATATAGTAATCCTAGTAATCATCTCGGTTGATCGAGTTGGATGAAAAGGAAAAATAATAATGATCTTGAGGATCGCATTGATGAATTTCTCAAGTTTGTTTATACGCATCTTGGATATGTTTAAATTTGCCCGTTTATCATTGTCCCGTATAGCCTTTCCCCTAGAATATGTACGAAGAAGCCTTACATGTTTTTGTCATTGCTTAGTACAAGGTTGAAGATCCTGGTAAGGACATAGATGTATATTTAAGGCCGTTAATTGGTGAGTTCAAACTGCTATGGGATTGTGAGTTGAAATTTATGATACATCTCATAAACACAACTTTGAAATGAGGGCTACGTTGACGTGGACTATTTCTCGCATTGGGAATGACATGTGGCTGGAGCACACATGGAATGTTAGCATGGGCATGAACCTCGATTTTATGCTAAAGTACGGTGGAAAGGATTCGTGGTTCGGATATCATCGTAAGTTGTTGCCACCAAATCATTAGTTTTATTGGTAGAATGATAAATTTGACAAAACAATAAGACGTGAGGTTGTCACACTTGATCGACTATTCATCTGGTGATGAAGTGCTTTACACCTACCAACACTTGATACTGGCACACCACATAGAAAAGATGTGGCGGATCATAAAATTCCAAGATAAGGAAAAGAGCACAATTGGAGAAAACAATGTAATTTTTTGCAGTTAAGCTATTGGAGGACATTTATTATTTGAAACAACATGGATACGATGCACGTTGAGAAGACTGTTTTTAATAATGTGTTCAACACAATGATGAATGTGAAGAAAAAATTGAAAGATCACCTTAAAGCAATAAAGCAAAAAGGATTTGTAACCGTTGGTTGTATAGCAATGAATTTCTCATATGCAAGTCATCGGAAGGACAATACTGCCGAAAGCACCATACTATCTACACAAAAAGTAAGTGAAAAAAGTATATCAGTGGATTAAGAATTTGAAGCTTCCAGATGGGTATGCGTCCAGTATATCTCATTGGTGTAATGTATCAGAATGTAAGTTTTAAGGGATGAAGAGTCACGACTGTCACATATTTATGAAAAGATTCATTCATATTGCCTTTCGTTGATTGTTGCCAAAGGCTATATGTGAGCCTTTGAGAGAATTATCTCATTTCTTTAGAAATATATGTTCTTTACTACTCCGAGTAAGTAACATGGAGGTACTTGAGAAGAACATTTTAGTAACAATTTGAAAGCTTGGAAAAATCTTTCCACTGTCCTTCTTTGATCCAAAGGAGCATTTGTCTGTTCACTTGGCATATGAAGTTGAGATAGGTGGACATGTGCAATATCGGTGGGTGTATCAATTTGAAAGGTAATTTTTTAAATCTTTGTTGTTATGTCACATAATGCAAACTTTGTTACCTTTGATTTGAACTCTATTCAATAAATTACCTTTGATTTGGGTTAAATCTAAGAAAATTCTAGGTTCATGTTTTATTTGATGAAAAAAGTTCATTACAAAGCTCGTGTTGAGTACTCAATTGCTGAATCGTACATAATAAAAGAGCTTATTAACTTTTGTCGTCAATATTTTGGGCCTAGTATTGATACAAAATCAAATCAACCAGGTCGAATTGAGGCCAGAGCCAGAAAAAATTTAGAAGGATATTTATTAATATTCAAATAGTCCATTCGGACGAACCTATACTCGGTCGCTGAGGAATGAAGAGTGTAGTACTGCCATAGTACACGCCCTTCTAAATTGTGAAGAAGTTTCATTTTTTGTTGAGTAGTTAATGTCTTCATATAAATATTGTGAACACTTGAAAATTGGTGAGATTTAGTTGCTTATATTGATTTGCAGTGAGTTCAAAGAGAAATTTCAAATCCCTGATTCGCAGGACTTGAACTTTATCCAAAATCACAATTTTTTGAATGGTTCAAGAAATGTATAATTCTGAAACTAAACTATACTTTATATTGATGTGATTGGTTAGCATGTTGATATATCCTTACTTTTTTGCATATTTAATAATAGGTTCAATCGATTGATAAACCAGTTGACTCCCATTTGAAAGTATTTGCCCAAGACTTTAGTAAATAAGCTACTTGTCATAGAGGCTTTATTGTCAACGAGTTTAGATTTAACATAAACGATCATGACCAAAATATACCAACCTAAAATAGCAAGGTCTTGGTCAAGGGTGACTATTATAATTGACTAGATTTTTATGGAGAGTCTGATGAGATTGTTGAGCTAGCATATTTGGTAGCCAAAATCGCTTAATAATGTTCTAATGTATCTGGTTTGATATTATGTCTAATAAAGGAATGCGTGTTGGCTCATAAGGGATCGTAGATGTCAATATTAAGTAAAGACTGGGATCAGAGCAACCATTTGTGCTTGCTAGTTAAGCTTCACAAGTGTTTTATGCAGAAGATGTCTCAAATTCTAAATCTGATTGGTTACTGTTATTGTAACACTCCAGATATATTTTTTTTTATATCAGAATACTTGTGCAAGTACGAATTAGAATGTAATGTGACTTTAAACTAAATAGTTGGCCTAAAAATCAATTTAAATTCATCTTCCCAGAAAGTAGGTTATACTTTTTGAATTAGATGACCAATTTAAATTTGAGTTTTAGTTTGACCCATTTATAAAATTAGAGAATTTTGGGACGTAATGGGTATTTTGCAATTTTTATTACTTTAAGAATATAATTACATTCCTTTTAGGCTGACGACTTAAGTACAATATAATTTCTAGAAGCATCACAAAATTCAGAAGAGCCTCCAAAGAATCTCTAGAAAGAACACTCTTCAAATTTTGATCATTATATTGAAGTAAGAGCTTAATTTGATATTAGGATAGAGGTTTGTGGTAAGAATCACGTAAACCACTGTAACATTCCGAAAATTTTCGGAACGTTATACACTCGCTCGATCAATTCACTAAAATAATATTATCTCAACTCACTCAAGTAATACAAAATATGTCAGAGCAACTAAACCATTAATCATAATTTTAGTAAACTATTGTAAGTGAAACATCAATCTAAGTCTTATAAGTTTAAACAATAACATTCACCCACGCAGGGGTTCTAACCATCAATACTAAACTTAAATTCAAATTCTTCGGCTCGCTCGGCTCTAATCCTTATTCGAGCAACTTAAAGCTGTTTGTCACCTTCGGAAAGGAAGTCAAAGGAGAGTGAGCTTTCGAGAGCCTAGTAAGGTCGATCAATGATTTAAAAAAATAAGAAAACAATACGGACGATTTGACATTTAAACCAATAGAAAATTTTAAAAGCAGAGAAACAGAGCGATTCAAATGATTTTTCTATATACAATCAAATGACAATTTTAAAAGGGTTTTCAAGAAACCCATAGCATTTCAATGTAAACATAGGGAAGAGTATCAACTCATTTCCCTTAAATAAATAACCTCTTTTAAACACTTAAAGTGCAACAAACATAAATAGGAAATGCTGAACATGAGCAGTACAGAAGCAAAGCCACCCCGCTAGTGCTCGATAAACTTTACATATGCATATGTACACTGACTAGTCCATCTAGGTACTAGTTAAACCCATCCAACAAACCATCCTTATAACGTCAACAATACAGACCATCCTTATGGCTCCCAAGTTACTAACTCATGTCAACATTGAGAAGTAATAAATAGAATTACAAAATGCTTTACGATGAGCAATCAATAAACATATCAAATGAACAATGAATTCCAAGATGAGATGAAACAAAATTCCAAACGATCGCTATAAGGCTCAATTAAGGGTTTCATGGGCAATTTAAAAACATTTTTATATCAATCAATAAAAATCAACATTCAATTAGTTTCTAAAACTGTAGTTATAAGCATTTGAAAAAAGAATACTAAAATAGAGTTCAGTTAGAATTCCTTACCTCAGTCCAAGCTAAGCAATACTACCAAACCTCGATTGAAATTCTCTGAATAAACCTATATTGGCAATTCATATGTTAGAATACAATCTATGCTACAATATTATTTACCTAATTTCATCTACCCACCACGTGCTCACTTCTAATCCCGAAATCGCGCGACTCGAAACGTGTTCCACACACGACCAACCTAGCTAACCGGAAATCAAGTATGCTACTTAATGCGTAACAACATCCTAAAATTTATAATAATTTCAATAAAAACACTTTTATGGCTTAATACATTTATAATAGTCAAAATATAAATTTTTGAATATTTTCAAATTAAAAATAATTTTTTTAAATGCAATAAAAACCCATAAATTTAAAAAATTACTTCTAGCTGAAAATAAAGTCTCATAATTATTTTAACAGCTTTAAAATATGTATAAAAATTATAGAAACTTAAATCAAAAGTTAAAAAGCATTAAAACTATTTTTCAAATATTCATTTTGCTAAAAATAATGCGATATGGAAACCATAGCAAATCAACCCCAAAAATCATCAAACTTTTACTGAGTCTTTATTATACTATAAAAAAACATTACTATAATTTTTTCCAAAACATTTTCAGGGTTTAAGGTCTCCAAACAAGTTTTACAAATCTGAAATTACAGAAAATACTAAAAATTCATACAATATCAAAAATTTATAAGACTTTGCCAAGGATTCTAAAATGGTAAAATGTATTATACTGTAAATTTTAAAGTGCAAACGATAAGCGTGCGTTAACATATGCACGTGCAAAACTTAACGCTAACTCAAATATCCGTTCCATTCTCTTCTTCTTCCTTTCTTTTCTTTCTCTCCACCAGCTTATGGTTACTGTTCACACAGCTTCCCTTGCTCTCCATTTTCATCTCATTCTCCATCCTCTGTAACACCACTTCATGGATATATACTATATACACACACAGGTTCACATACACATCACCACACATAGCACTCACATACACACATTACATTACACTCATGCACTCATGGTTACACTCAAAACCTCACACTCAAGATGGGTTTACACAGGCAAGCCACTCTCACCAAACAATCTACACAAAGAAATGGACACAGCTACTGCCTTCCTTTTATTTTTATTCTACACACAATGCACATACACAGCTCACATCACTTTGCTCCCTCATACGCAGCCAGACCCTAATCCAATACACACTCTACACCCATTAACTCAGCACTTCACATAAACCCAGATTTATTCATGTAATACCCACTTTGGACAGCCACAACCTCACGCTTATACACACACAATACTCACACAAGCACACAGTTCACATGCACAAGCCCAAAACAATTCTACACCCACACACACATATATAATACACATCACAGCTTACACCACTCACAACCAAAACCTACGGCTGCACCTTCATCTTCTCCCTCCTTCGTTCACACGTCCATGAGCCTACACTGTCATACACCCAAGCATACACTTCCCACTACCTCACGGCTCCCTCTTCCCTTACACTTCATCACACAGTCACTCCAAACTTCTCCCCCTCTCATGGCAGTCTTTATAATTGCCTCTCCCAGCCGCTCTCACGAATTTTACACGCACAAACACTCACTCTCATACACTACAATTTACCCCTCATAAAGCCCTTCACTCTAACCCGCAAACACGTAAATCTTATGCAAATTCCAACCCTCGACAGCCCGTTATCCCCCTCACAGCAGTATCCCATTATGTGTACATATATATATAGAGAGAAAGGCTAAAAACCCTACCGAAGAAATTGATTTGATCGCTGGAGATTTCTTCTTCAAGTCCCCTCTCTCTCTCAATCGATATCTCCCTGTCTCCCTCTCAGAATGGGTCTAGCGGCTAGAAGAGGAGCCTTGGACGGCTGCCCCAGCCACAACATATGCAGGTTTAAATATAAACCCTAAATGCAAAAGAACCCCCTACGCTTTTATTAATCGCTAAAAAATTTACCCCAACCTTATATTATTGAGAAATTTTCTGAAATAATTATTTATGATAGTTTAACGTACTTCAAGAAAAATATAAAAGCTATGACATAATTCCGCTATGCTAGTTGTATCTAAAAGTTACAATGCTAACTGAAAGAAAATACGTCACTAAAGTTCCTATATATATATATATATATATATATATATATATATATATATATATATATATATATATATATATATATATATATCGATGCTAATTAAAGTTTTGTCGCAAATAAAAAATATATCAACACTAAGAAAATTATATTGCCGCTAAAATTTCTAATTAGATCCAAAAAGTATCGGGGTGTTATAGCTACTGTGATTGATAAAGTCCAATTTAAAATTTTGGGTACTATTATATTAGATTTTTTGATATAATTTGTTTGAGGAGATGAAGAGTTGGAGTTGATTTGCGCAATTGAGGTAAGGGTTTTCTCACACATTTACCCCATCTAAATTCTAATTATCGATGTGTGCATCAATTGATTTATGGTTTAAAGATATTTGTTGATCTTTAGAACTCTACTTACATTCTTGATCGTTACGGTTCTTTGTACTTTCGAATATTGACTTTTATTCGTGATCTTTTTGTTGTAAATCTTTATAATAACTTCAAGAGTCCTTAACTTTTCCGTTCCTTGTCCAATTTTAGTTTTCTTATAGTTTTTGAAAACCCCAAATAATGTACTACAACTTCGTAGTTTTGGATTTTTTGGAGTTCTAATTGATCAATATTCAGAAATAGATCTAAACAATTTGTTGAGTGACTCAAAAACCGTGTAATTGTGAAACAAAACTATATATTTATGTGATTAGCTAGTATGTTAATACATCCTTACTTTTTCGCGTCTTCTATAATAAGGTTAATCGATCGATAAACTAGTTGACTCCCGTTTGTAAGTATTAACTCGTGGCCTTAGTAAACAAGCTACTTTATAGAGGCTTTATCGTTAACAGGTTTAGGTTTAGCATAAACGATTATAACCGAATTAAAAAAAAAACTCAAAATAGCAGAGTCTTGGTCAACGGTGACTATTATAATTGCCTGAATTTTTATGGAGAGTTTGATGAGATTAATGACCTAACATATTTCGGTAGCCAAGATCACTTGATAATGTTCAAATGTACCTGGTTTAATATTAGATCCAATAAAGAAATGTGTGTCAGCTCATAAGGGATCGGAGATGTCAATATTAAATCAAGACTGGGATCAGATGAACCATTTGTGTTTGCTAGTCAAGTTTCGTAAGTGTTCTACGCAAAAGGTGTCTCAAATCCTAAATCTGATTCGTTTACTGTTATCAAGTCCTATAAAGCTGATCAAGCCCCTATCTTGGTACTTATTCAAGTGAATAACAAGGAGGATTATCTTCTTCTTTAACCAACAGGTCATCTAGGAGAAGTAGTTGTAGATGATGAAGTGGAAGATGTAAAAAGTATTGAAGATGATAATGATGACCTTCAAGATAAAGAGAATGAATTCCATGATGGTGAGGATTATGACTCTCAAGATCAAGAGGATAAAGATATTGGGAGGTAGTCTAGTGAAAATGATTGACTTGTAATATTGACTTCTATGACTTGTAATATTCATTTAATTTTGTTAGTAGTGTACAACTATTTCCCTATTGTCTTATACTTGATTACTCTATAATAATATGTTACCTTATTTGTTCTTCCATTTCATAGTAAAGAATATATGTACTGACTTAATATTATTGTAAAATGCATAGGTAATTTGGCAGTCAAGGTCGCGATGGACGACGAGCTGCATCTTTGCCAACGGTTGGGGAAGTTGGATTGCCTAGTGGTGACGATAAGCAGAGTATCAGTATCCAGTAGCCCCAGCCTCAACTGCCTCAGCAGCATCCTTCTGTTTCATCAGCGGCTTCGACCTCAGGTATAATTATTATTACCTTGCACTTGCCTGTTAATTTTTACTTTGTATTTAAAAAATTTATACTTTATTTTGCAGGATCTCGTCAAAGCCGTGGACCCATAGGCGGAGGGCATGTAAGTATTGTTCACCCTTGTACTTGACCTGTACAATGATTACGAAAATTATTCACGTTCATTTATTTCATCTTATTGATGTTGTTTTTCTTAACTTTGTCGAGCGTACAACTATTACGAAAATTGACGTTCTTGTGAAAGGTCAGTTTTAAAGCCATACTTGTACTAGAAGGACTGGAATATCGGGAAAAGAGAGGGGTTGTGGCGGGGTTTTGCGCATAATTATTTGGAAAGTTAATATTTGTTAAAATATGTTCTATGGAGTTGATTAATTGATTATATTATTATCATATTGGCATGATACAAGAGGCAATGGGAAGAGCTACGTTCTTTGCCTATATAACGAGAAATTACAGGCGGTGGCTACACTATGCACGTGAACAAACAAAGAAGATGCTACTAGTAAATGCACCAATTGAGGAGTGGAAATAGTTTTCCCCTCATTGGATCTCAGCTACAGCGTGGGTGCAACTTGTTGACGGGAGGATGATTAATCCATCTTGGGAGGTGAAAAGTAAGAGTGGGAAGACAAGCAAAGCCAATTAAGATTCTACTCACACGTGAGAGTCTGTGCCTCATAATGTTATCTGTGATGCAATTGTGGCTGAGAACCCAGACTTGGATGCAGACAAGGTACAAGCTTTGTCATACTGGAAGACCCACAAGACGAGAGCGGCTAAAAGATGCAAAATATCCTGCGGGAGAGTTTGTTTCCCACATTTCCAAGATTGTTCATCTAAGTTCTATATAAAATTGTCTTTGAATTTTGGATTTCTTCATTTCTTATCAGTTGATCAAGCATATTATTGTGTTTTTATTGTTTTGCAGGCCACATTTGGTGCAATGTTGTTGTTTAGGCATGCTTTTGGTCAATCATCAGGCTCTTCCACTACAAGAAAATAAGTCTTTAGCGACAGAATTTTAGCAACGGAGCTATTTTCGTCGCTAAAAGTTACTTTTTGTGACGGAAGTACCCCTCGCTGAAAGTCCGTCGCTACAAGTTTTTACCCACAGAAAGTCTGTCGGTAGCGATAGACTTTCAGCGACGGGTAAACACCAACAAAATTTTCGTCGCTGGATATCTTTTTCCAATTTTTTATTTTCAATCGGATTTTTTGCTTAGGAGAAAATAATTTTGAAAAGTAATTAGTGATGGACATTTAACGACAGATGTGTGTCCGTCGCTGAAAGTAATATTTTACAGATTTGTTAAGGACTATAGCAACGGTTGTTTCTGTCGCTAAAAATGAATTAAAAGACTATTTTTAGCGATTGACCTTTAGCAACGACATTGATCCTTCGCTAAAAGTCACGCAACCATATTATTTTCCCTTGTCTTTCTCCCCGTCGCACTTTCCCTCTCTCTTTCTCTCTCCCTCCACCGTCTTCTCTAGCCCCTCCACCGTACATCCCGGCTTCCATCCCTCCCCACCACCACGCCGGCGACATGCCCCTGCCTCCGTCCTCCCCACCAGCCCCCCAGGCCGGTGATAGGCCCCCGCCACCTAGCACACCACCTTTCCCTCTCCCCTCATATATGTAGCCCCCTATAGCCACCTCGCCACCCCGCAGCTACCCCACCACTGCCGCACCCACCCTACAATCATGCCACCACTCCACAGCCACCTCACAGTCGCACCACCATCACCACAGTTCCTCCCCTTCCGCCGCACCACCACCCTCCGCCGCCTTTTACGGGCCACTGCCGCTACGTTCTGTGCGCCACTGTCATCATCCGCCTCTCACCGCCACTGCCCGAACTCATTTTGTTCCCGGTTAGAAAGTATAATATGCTAGAAATTATTTATTGTATTGAATCTGTTATAATGTTAGAAATTATACTATGCTAGAATGTAATATGCTAGTAATTATAGTATGCTAGAAATTATTTATTGTATCGAATCTATTGTTATAATGTAATCGTATTTAATCTATTGTGATGTAATTGCTTTTGACTTGTTAAAATGTAATTGAATTTAAGTTGTTGTAATATAATTGTATTTAATTTGTTGTAATGTATTTGTAATAATTAAACCCTAATTGCCCCTAATTTGTTCCCAAGTAACCCTAATTGGACAAATTAACCCTAATCAACTCCTAATTATCCCTAATCTAACCAATTAATAGTAATTAATCCCGAGTAACCCTAATTGAACAAATTAACCCCAATTAGACCCGATTAACCCTAACTGAACCAATTAATTGTAATTAACCTTGGTTCAACCTAATTAAACCAATTAGCCCTGATTAATCCCAATTTCCCTAATTGAACCAATAAACTAGAGGTGTCAAAAGGGCCAGGCTTAGGCCGGCCCAGCAAGCCAGAAGAGGGCCAGGGCCAAACCGGGCTTCAGGCCTTGCAAACCGGGCCGGGCCCAATGTTAGGATATCCTGGCCTGGTCCAAGCCCAGGCCCTAGGCCGTAACTTTAGGGCTGGGCTTGGGCCAGGCCCGGGCATGAATAATTTTTTTAAAATTTTTTATGTTATGAAAAAAATTAAATTTAAGATAAATTTGTTCATAGGCCCTTCTTCCTTTTATCTGAGCCTAAGATCGGTTGCTATATATATATATATATATATATATATATATATATATATATATATATATATATATAAAGGATTAATTTGAAATAAGCTTGTAAATAAGCTTATTACAAAAGAAAGTGAATTAAATTTCAAATCCAATTCTGAATTTCAAATTCAAATCCTAAAAGAATTGGTTTCAAACAGACTGTATCATTCTCAACCACAGCTTGTATCTGTCTGAAATGGCTATCTAGGAAATGAGTTTAATTTTTGTGTGTTTAGGCCATAATTGGGCCAGAACCAGGCCTAAAAAGGGCCAAAATTGGGCTTTTTTTGGGCCGGGCCATTTTTGGGATGTTTTCGGGCCAGGCACGGGCCTTTCTCTTTAAAACTCCGGCCTGGTCCAAGCCCAGGCCCAAACCCCTATTTTTGCGGCCCGCTACTGTTCACAAGAGGGCCGGCCGGGCCAGCCCTGGCTTTTTTCGAGCCAGGCCGCGGGCCGCCCGGCCCATTTGACATCTCTACAATAAACCCTAATTAGCCCTGATTAATCCTAATTAAACCAATTAACAGTAATTAACCCCAATTAAACTTATTTGAACCAGCTAACCTTAAATCCTAAACCCTAATTTAAATCCTAATTACCAAGGATAAACCCTAATTACCCCTAACGAAGCCTAATTAATCTAAGTATATCCAAATTACTCGAATTACATCCGAATTAGCCTAATAAAGCCTAAGTACATCCAAATTACTCGAAGTACATGTTATAAATATTATGATTTATTTTTTTTTGTGAAATGGCCTTTATTCCATTAAATGTAAAACTTACATGCCTATGTTTATGTACATTCTACATAGTACATTAAACCCTCAATTAATATGTAGTATCCATGTTTCATCAATCCCCTATGCCCTGCATAGTGCTATATTCTTGGCATTTGCTGTGACTTGATGAATTATTCTAATTATAGTTAATTAGAATTATTTTTTTGGGTTAATTACACCTATGTCCCTGATGTTAGAATATAATTACAGTCAAGGACACCAAGTTTCAAAATATAACCGTGACCAAAAACTTTTAAAAAGTATCAGCCATATCCATCCGTCAGGGTTCTGTCCAGAAAGAGTATTTTTTTAATGATGTCATCGATATGTATTTTTTAAATGATAAAACTACCCTTGTACTGTATATACTGAATAATTTTTAAAGTTTTTAAATTAAAATTTTAAACCTTGACTTAGGGTTTTAAAACCCTAAAATTGGTGAGTTCCCTATCTCTTTTCAATATTTTTCATCGATTTGAACATATCAAAATTTCAAAACCCTACTTTTCAAATTAAGGTTTTGAAAACCTGATTTTCAAATTAAGAAATTTTTGAAACCTTAATTTTCATTCTCTTCCTCCTCTAAACCCACGACGCCACCGCCCCCTCCCTCTAACCCACGCCGCCGCCACCGCCCCTCCTTCAGCCTCACCCCTCGGCTACCCACCTCCGTTGACTCTCATCTTCCTCGTCGTCTTCAATTACACCCACCCCCGACGCTAGTGATCCGATCCCGCGACGGCGAGATCGATGTGATTGAGGACCACACCACGCACTCAAAACCCAGCTTAATTTTCTATTCAAGCTATTCAATACTCTAATCCAGCTCAATTTGCAACAAAACCCAAAGGCGTCCAAATTTTCAAACCATAAATTGCCCAAACTAGAACCTAAAGAACATTTCAATGATCCACAACGTACAACATCAATTATACAATATTGTTTTCTAACAGAAACATGCAGCAATTCATCTAATTATACATTTCTAGGGTTTTGGCTCCCTGGGTAATAACCAAACTAAGTCTGAAAGTAGGGATTTGTGCACGTCCATATGATGGAACCCTTCATCTAGACGGGCTAGGGTTTGTAAGAGGTCATCGAGCACGGAGAGAGGATATGAACTTAAATGTTTCGGTGGTGTTGAAGAAAACGTCATGTGCCTGCTTGTTGAGGAGGCTGTGGACTTCGGCGAAATCTCTCTTCCGGCCAGCAGTGTCGATGAGATTGCAGCTGGTAAGAATCGTGATTGGTGAGAATCGGGATAGTGATTGCCGAGAGATCCGAACAAATGCTTCGATTCTGTTCACAAATCAAGGTGATAGCTTCGGAGACACTACAAGAAAAAAGGCTTTTAGCGACGGGGAAATCCGTCGCTAAAAGTTTTAGCGACGGATTTACCGTCGCTAAAAGTCTCTCGTATAAAAGCCCGTCACTAATAGTTTGGCGACGAAATTTTCAAATCCGTCGTGTAATATTTAAGTTTTTGTGACGGATTTATTTATTAATTCGCGACGGAATATCCGTCTCTAATTATATTTTAAGTATTTTAATTTAATTTTTTTGTTAAATTAGCGACGGAATAAATATTTTAGCGACGGAATATTCCGTCGCAAAATGTCTTATTTAGCGACGGAATAATCCGTAGCCAAAAGTAAAAAAAAATTAAAATAATTTTTTTTATTTTTCTAATGCCCAAACCTGTAATAAAAAAATCAATCCTCAACAACAACGCGCAATAATCAATCCTCAACAACAACGCGCAATAATCAATCCTCAACAACAACACGCAATAATCAATACACAAGGAAATATGTAAACTTAATCATAAAAAAGACTCATTATGTACAAGCTGGGAACCGGATACAGCTGGTTAGGGGAGGGGAGAAGAGTACAAGCAGGTGGCGGGGGCCGGGGGGAAGCTGGGACCGGGCACAAGAAGAGGCTCATCAGGGGTTGCCGAGTCCCGGATCTGGATCCTGCTGATCCGGGGCCGGCTCGGCATGTCTAGCTGCGGTACCCTGCTAATCCTGCTCCCTGATCATCCTCAACACCACCGTAGCAATGCGCGGATCTCCTCGTCGTCCAACGGATGCTGAGGAGCCGGTGTCTGTGGAGGGGCAGTGGGGGGTGAGGACGCTCCTATCACGGCACGAGCAGTCGTGCTAGGCAGGCCGCGTATGCGGCCTTTCGGCCGATTGACGACCTCCGGCGTATCCAGCCATCGCTTCAATGCCCCAGTACTCGCACCCGTACTAGTGGACGCTGATGGCTGTCCGGACTGCTCCTCGGACCCCCTAAGCTGTTCATACGAGGCCTGCAAAAATAGTGATTTAAAGATATGTTAGGGCATTAATTAACGCAACAGACATTGAGGATAGAAAGACAAAAAATTAACAACTTAAACAAATTGACTCACATCGATCCGCCGGGCAATATCTGAAATATAGTCGCCCGCCCGGTGCGCCTCGTCCTTGTCCTTCTTCCGCACGTGCGTCTGATTATACGTCAGAGCTACGACCTCATCGTCCTCCAGATCCGGGTGCTCGACCGCATTCTTGTGTCGGACGATGTCGTGTGGCACCGACCCCCCCGTGTGCGTCGGATCATTGTTCTGTCTGTTCTCAGCCCCGCTCTTACTCTTGGCGTCCCAACCTGGATCCGCAGCCCACCGATCTATCATCGCCATCCATACAGTTGGAGATATCCAATGTGGGGGATATCTCGTCATCTCCGTCATCGGGGCACCCTCGGGCAGCTTCTTCTTCGCCCGGTCCCGTGCGTCGTGGAGCCATCGGCGGTAATTCTTGCCGATGTAAGCAAAGAAGGCCTGCTGCCCCAGTGCCTGCTGCTCAGGCGAGTCAAACGTGAACCCCTCCTGTAAGGCATTCAATAACACAAATTAACTACATAAAACAAACTCTAATTAAACAAATACTATCGCTGAAAAAAATACTTCACCGTACCAGCCACTCCTCCCATAGGGACTCCCTCGCAGCGGCATCCCAGTCCTTCCAGTACAGGCGTGGCTCGAAGAATCGGCCCTTCACAAGAACGCCGATCTTCGTCCTCGCCTGATTCTCCAGGATCCTGCCAAAGAAGTAAATAAATAAATTAATACAGTTCAAATATAAATTAACACCCCAAAATTTTAAATATAAGGCATGATGTGATATTTTTTTTACTTACAGGCCCTCCTGGGTGAGCGTAACTCTCTGTTTACGCTGGGGGTCGATGCGTACCCCGCGTGTCGGACCACGGCCTCGTCGAGATCCTACAAAACACAGACATTAATACAGTTCAAATATACTTTAAATATAAGGCTAGCGAAAATGTACTAAACACCGTTATCAACTATACCTGAGGTAGAACCCACGGAAGAAGGAGAATCAACGCGCGTGTGGGATGAATCTGTGTCGGGCTGGGGCTGGGGCTGGCTCTAGCTCTGGCGCTGGGGCTGGAGCTGGGGCCCATCTGCTGTACACGATCACTCTGTGCCTCGTCATCAGTGGGCAATGACGAGGTGGGACCCACCGGGGAGGAAGCAGCTCGGCGTCCAACCCGGCCACGAATAGCCCGTATCCTATCCATATCTGACTTCGTATAGATAAATTACAAAGACATTAACACATTAAAAACAATAATTTGGCAAAAATCATCATCGGCACTATATATATATGAACGGAGGTGCAAAAACACATCAATATGAACCAAGTTCTAAAATGTTACTACATTTTTTCCCGGATGTTACAACATTACAAGTCAATCATTTTCAGTTTAAGAATCATCTTCATCACTTTCCTCGTCGTCCTCTTCATCTTCTAATTCATCCTCTTCATCAGTAGACTCGGTCACATCATCTCCAACACTTTCCACGTCTTCCGCGTCATCATCTACGACTTCTTCTCCTACATGAAGTGTTGTTGGAAGAGGAAGATCGTCCTCCTCGTTGTTGACCTCAACAGGGAACAAGACAGGTGGTTGGTCGGCTTGAAAGGAGTCTAGCTCACTGTCATATGTCACGGGCAATTTCTTGGACTTGATAATTGTATACCAATGAGATTTGGGATTGGCGACGTCCTCCGCGTAAAAGACTTGTACAGCTTGACTAGCAAACACAAAGGGCTCGTCTGATGCAAGTCTTGACTTGACATTGACATCTACAATCCCTTGAGAGCTAACACGGATTCCTCTACTGCATGTGACATCGAACCACGTACACTTGAACATTACCAGGCGGTTTTGGGAACCCAGATATGTTAGCTCAACAATCTCATCTAGCTCTCCGTAAAAGTCCATGCAATTCTCGGCATAACAGTCGCCGTTGACCAAGACTCCACTGTTTTGGGTTTGTTTTGTTCGGTCATCATCTTTTACGTTAAACCTAAACCCGTTGATGATATAGCCTCCGTAACAGGATGTTTGTTTGTTAGGGCCTTCAGCTAGTAATTTCAAGCAGGAGGCCACTGGTCTATCCATTGACTGAACCTATTGTAGATGACGGTAAAAATTAAGGATAAATCAGTATACTAATTGGCCACAGAACTGTATATAACACATAATATAATGTTAACAATCTTACACGCCTTTTGAACCACTGTACAAATTGTGATTTCCGATGAGATTCAAGTCCAGCGGGATCAGTGATTAAAGATTCCGCATCGAACTCACTGCAAACCAATATATATAGTTTACTCGCTTAACACACACTTTCAATTATGTACAGCAATGTAAGTGAATTAAGACTTTAACTTACTCAACGAATGCTGAAACTTCATCGCAATTTAGAAGGGCATATATTGTTGCAGCACTGTATTCTTCATCCGTTAGCCATCGAGTATACGTTCGGCCGAACGGACTACCTGACTGCTTGAATATTGACAATTGCCCTTCCAAATTTGTGCGGTATCCGGGGTCATTTCGGCCTAGTTGATTTAACCTTGTACCAACATCAGGCCCGAAATATTGACTACAAAAGTTTACAAGTTCTTCCATTACGTAAGCCTCCGCAATTGAGCCCTCAACCCGAGCCTTATTGCGGACTTTTTTCTTTAAATGAAACATGAACCTAGAAGTTTAGCGAATCGAGTTAGGTGGAATATCAATGATAACAGGTGTCACATTAAGTGTAAACGAACAACTATAACAATTTAAAGATTACCTCTCGAAGGGATACATCCACCGATATTGCACGGGTCCACCCATCTTAGCTTCATATGCCAAGTGAACAGGCAGATGCTCCATTGAATCAAAGAACGAAGGTGGGAAGATTTTCTCCAGCTTGCAAATCGTCACCACAATGTTCTTCTCAAGCACTTCCATGTTACTCACCCGGATCGTAGAAGAACATATATCTTGAAAGAAATGAGATAATTCAGTCAAAGTCTCACAAACAACCCGTGGCAACAGTCCCCGAAAGGCAATAGGAATGAATCTCTCCATGAATACGTGGCAGTCGTGACTCTTCATCCCTTGGAACTTGCATTCCGATACATTGCAACAACGAAATATGTTGGACGCAAACCCATCCGGAAGCTTCAAATTCTTAACCCACTGACAGACCTTCTCCACTTGTTTCTTGTCTAGACAGTAAGGTGCTTTCGGAAATATCGTCCTCCCACTGACTGTCCGAGGATGCAATTCACGGCGTACACCCAACTGTTGTAGATTCCTTCTAGCTTTAAGGTGATCTTTCGATTTGCCCTTGACATTCATCACTGTGTTGAACACATTATCAAAAATGTTTTTCTCAATATGCATCACATCCATGTTGTTCCGGATAACGAGCGTCCTCCAGTAGGCTAACTCCCAGAAGAATCAAAATTTTCTCCAGTTGTGCTCTTTCCCGTACCCTGGAATCTTCTGATCTGGCACACCCTTGCCGTGTGGTATGTCAGTATCAAGTGCCTCCAGGTGTGAGAGCACTTCTTCACCAGATGGGTAGTCCAGTGTGACAACCTCACGCTCGATTGTCCCGTCAAATTTATCCTTCTGCCTACGAAACTGATGGCCCGGTGGCAAAAGCTTACGGTGACATCCGAACCATGAGGGCTTTCCGCCGTGCTTTAACGTATGATCGGGGTTCACGCCCATACAAGCAGGGCATGCTAGCTTCCCATGTGTGCTCTAGCCACACGTCATTCCCAATACAGGGAAATCATGTATAGTCCACATCAAAGCGGCCCTCATCTGAAAATTCTGTTTAAGGGATGCATCATATGTTTTGACTCCATGATTCCATAACTGTTTTAACTCATCAATCAACGGCCTTAAATACACATCTATGTCCTTGCCGGGACTCTTCGGCCCCGGAATAAGCAACGACAAGAACATGTACGGCTTCTTCATGCACATGCCTGGTGGAAGGTTGTATGGAACAATAATAACAGGCCAACATGAGTAAGGCGTGGTAGACTGACCGAAAGGGTTGAAGCCATCGGTTGCCAGACCAAGTCTAACATTCTGAACTTCCCGAGCAAAGACTGGATGCCTGCGGTCAAACTCCTTCCACGCCCCTCCATCAGCTGGGTGTGTCAGCACATCAGCATCGTTGCTACGAGTCTCACGGTGAGCCCTCATATGTTACACCGTATTAGAGGAGTAGTACATTCTCTGAAGCCGTGGTGTGATCGAGAAATATCACAATATCTTCCATGCAATGTTTTTCTTCTTCCTTTTTGTCCGGTTTGTACCTCGAATGATCACATACTGGACACCGTGACAAATCCTTATTCTCTTTCCAGAATAATACACAATCGTTATTGCACGCATCTATCTGCTCATAGCTCAACCCAAATTTCTCATCATCTTCTTCGCGTCATAGTACGACGGCGGTAGCTTTTCACTTTCAGCAGAATTTCTTTGATTAAGATAACAAACTCGTTAAAACCTTTCTCACTCAGCCCGTGGTCTGATTTCGTACTGTATACCACCTTCAATTATGACCAATCATTAGGCAGGGTCGATGTAAATATGAATGCATGAATGTGACAACATGTCTATGTATTTCCCCTCCATTCTCTAATAGGTAGTGGTCCTATCCCATTCAGAAAAAGCACATGCTTATAAAACAGTGAATAACTCATGCTTAGTCCTATGTCTGCGAAAAAATCGACAGCACCTCCCCGCATTTCTCCAAGTACACAACATCGATTAGGTGTTCTAACATTCATCAAACCTTGCCTTGTAATGTTTGACGGATGTTCGAACACCAAATGTATGCACCGGAGAAACACGTGAGAACGTGTACCAAATATCCACGACATAGAACACAGAGCATGAGTTGAAACACTATTTTATAAACACGTAACTTTTCCAAATTGTCCAAACTGGACATCCAAAGGCTCATTACAAAGCATTACTTTGTAATGAGTACCTTTGAATGGGAACAAAGGGTTTTTATGCATGCATGCGTTCAGAAATTGATAATATATGCAAGAATCTTTCCGAAATATCAAAACTGCAGAAAGATCGTTGCATATGTTACCAATTCTAGTTTAAATAGAATTCGTTGGCAACGAGTTGAACCATCTCGTTGCCAATGGACTTCGCAAAACAACAACGAATATAAAGAATGCAGGTTTTATAATAAACGAATAATTGAACAATCTCTGGGCTAATTAGTGTTAATGAAGATTACCTTGGGCTAATTGTAGCTAATTAGGGTTGATTAGGACTAATTAGGGTTATTTTGAGCTAATTAGGGTTTAATTGTGTGGAGTAGTGTTGATTAGTCCTAATTAGGGCTAATTAGGCTTAATTGAGTTATTAGGCTTAATTACGACTACTTAGGCACGTAATCAGAGTTTAGTAACGTGTTAGGGTTTAGGGTTTAATTAATCTAATCATGGGTCTACAAGATATGAGTAATTAGGGTTAATTAAGGTTTAATTTGGACTGATTGGTGTTAATTAAGATCAATTTGGAGTAATTACAGCTGATTTAATTTTCATTGGGTTCCTAGGGTAAATTAAAACTAATTAGGCTTGTTATAGCTAATTAGGGTTAATTGGGTTCATTAGGGTTAATCGGGACTAATTAGGGCTAATTATAGCCAGTGCTGGATCTACGATGAGATTCTAAGAGGTGCTAAAAATGTCGCGTTAACCTAATTAACCTAAATTCAACAACCAACCATTCAACTAATTCACAAATATCTCAATCCAATTGGGCCACATCCTCCGTTAATAATCTCAATTCTCAAATTCTCAATGCACAGTCAAATTCTCAAAATTAAATGCCAGACGCCATGTCCATCACCCCCTGAAGAGGTGTCCATAAGTATAAAGCCAAATTATGACATTTCGGTGTCGGTGTCGATCGGACACGGTGTTCGTGACTTACCGACACCTTGACACCTCATTGACATATCCAGAAACATGTCGAACACCTCCGAAAACGTGTAGGACACCTCCGGACATGTGTCCGACACCTACCAACACGTACCGACACCTCCGGACACGTCCGAAGTCATTGATTTATTTTTTAAATGCCGGACAACTTGTCCGTCACCCCTTCAAGAGGTGTCCACACATATAAAGCAAAAATGTAACATTTTTCGTTGTCGGTGTCGATCGGACGGGGTGTCCGTGACCTACCGACACCTTATCGACACATCCGGACACGTGTCGAACATCTCTGGACACGTGTCCGACACCTCATATAAGGTGTTCGAAGACATTGATTTATTTTTTAATTGCCGAATAGTCGGACACGGTACCGGAAACCCATTGAAGAGGTGTCAGACACCTATTGAAGAGGTGTCAGACACCTATTGAAGAGGTGTCCACAAATATAAAGCTAAAATATGTTGTTTCGGTGTCAGCGTCGATCGGACGTGTCCGTGTCTGTGCTACCTAATGGGGATCTCAATCCAATTGGGTCCCATCCTCCGTCAACAATCTCAATTCTCAATTTTCAAATGCCCAATGCAATAAAAATTAAGAAAAATCACACATTCAATCCAATTGGGTCCCATCCTCCGTCAACAATCTCAATTCTTAATTCTCAAATGCCCAATGCAATAAAAATTAAGAAAAATCACACATTTAATCCAATTGGGTCCCATCCTCCGTCAACAATCTCAATTCTCAATTTTCAAATGCTCAATGCAATAAAAATCACACATTCAATCCAATTGGGTCCCATCCTCCGTCAACAATCTCAATGCATAATTAACAATCTAAAATCGTCAATTAACAATATAAATCATCAATTAATAATCTCATTTACTTCAAATGCACAGCTAATAACCAAAAATCATCAATTAACAACCTAAAATCATCTATCGATTGGATTAGGGCATTCAATTTAGGGTTCAAATAGTTTAATTTAGGGTTCGGTTCAATTAGGGGTTCAAGTAGTTTAATTAGGGTTCAATTATAGTTCAATTTAGTGGTCGGTTGAATTGAGGCATTCAATTAGGAGGTTCAATAAGTTCAATTTAGGGTTCAGTTGGATTAGGGCATTTAATTTAAGGTTCATTTAGGGGTTCAATTAGTTTAATTTAGGGTTCAATTCGATTAAGGCATTCAATTTAGGGTTTAATTAGGATTTAATTACTTCAATTTAGGGTTCAATTAGGAGGTCCTATTAGTTCAGTTTAGGGTTCGGTTGAATTGGGGCATTCAATTTAGGGTTTAATTAGTTCAATTTAGGGTTCGATTGGATTAGGGCATTCAATTAGGGGTTCAATTTTGGGTTCGACCCCGGATTAGGGCATTCAATTTAGGGTTCAATTACTTCAATTTAGGGTTCAATTATGGTTTAATTAGTTCAATTTAGGGGACAGTTGAATTGGGACATTCAATTTAGGGTTCAATTAGGGGGTTCAATAAGTTCAATTTAGGGTTCGGTCAGATTAGGGCATTCAATTTAGGGTTCGGTCAGATTAGGGCATTCAATTTAGGGTTCAATTTAGGGTTCGGTTGGATTAGGGCATTCAATTTAGGGTTCAATTAGGGGTTCAATTTAGGGTTCGGTTGGATTAGGGCATTCAAGTTAGGGTTCAATTAGTTTAATTTAGGGTTCGATTCGATTAGGGCATTCAATTTAGGGTTCAATTACTTCAATTTAGGGTTCAATTAGGCCAAATGCTTCATAATCAACAAATTCAGAAGACAAAATAATGGCTAAACGTCCAAATTAACAACAACATAATATTATACATGGCAGAGAAGACAAATTCGAATATGGCCAAATGCTTGATAATCAACTTTGAAAAATAAACAACAAGATTAATTTAGGGCAATTGACATGCAGATCTCGAGGTGGGTACGACGACGGCAGCATTGGTGGTGCGCTGGCAGTGGTGGGCTTCGTCACGCGGTGCAAGTGGAGGGCTTTGTGGCATGGCGGTAGTGGAAGGCTTGGTGGCGCGGCGTCGGGTGGGGGACGGGGGTGTCGCCAGAGGTGGGTTGCCGTAGAGAGGGGTCGCCGGAGGTGGGTCGCCGTAGAGAGGGGTGAGAGAACAATTTCGGAGAGAGAAACAAACCCGATGTGGGTTTATATCGAGGATCTTTAGCGACGGAATAATACCGTCGCTAAAAATCCGTCGGTGAAGGTCTAACTTTTACCGACGGACTTTTTAGCGACGGTTTTATTCCGTCGTTTAAATAATTTAAAAAACCTTCTGAAAATACTAATTTTCTAAAAAAAAATTGGCGACAATAATTCCGTCGCTAAAAGTCCGTCTGTAAATACTTTTACCAACGGTGGCTTCCGTCGGTAATAGTATTAAACGACGGACTTTTAACGACAGGATATTCCGTCGCTAAAAATTCATCGCAAAATACATATTTTCTTGTGGTGAGATAGAGTTGTCGTCGATGGTGAAGACAAGCAACGCCACTCGCCCAAGCTAAGTCCCCAGCACAGTCAAACTGCTCAACGTGGTGACGGGGAAGGGGGAGGGTGGTCCAGCAACAGATAAGGGGGAGGCAGAAGAGTGGCGAAAGAGTTTGAGAGACAGAAGGTGGGGGTGAAAGGGGAAGAATAATGGCATTAAAATATTCCTTTTCTTTTTTAAAATGATGTAATGGCATTAAAAAAAATAAAGTTTCAACTTAGGGGCAATAAAGTCTTTTCACTAAAACCGTTAGGGTTTTTTAGATACCATTTGGTCAATGGACATAAATGTAATTTGTCCAAACTATTATCCTTACCTGTAATTATACCCTAACCTCAAGGATATATGTGTAATTAGTCCTATTTTTTTTCAAGTTATTCTAATGTCGTGTTCTTTCTGATTTCTAGAATTGTTGTAATGTGAAGTTTTAGAAATTGATGCCTTAGCCCTTTGATTGGTAGTTGGGACACTACAACAAAATATGTATTTTGCGACGGATTTTTAGCGACGGAAGGTATTCTGTCGCTAAAAAGTCTTTAAGCGACGGAAAATACCATCGTTAAAAGTCTATCATTTAATACTATTACTGACGAAAGATACCGTAGGTAAAAGTATTGCAGACGGACTTTAAACGACGGACTTTTAGCGACGAAATTACCGTCGCTAAATACTTTTTAGAAAATTAGTATTTTTTGAGAGTTTTTTAAAATTATTTAAGCGACGTTTTAAAACCGTCGCTAAAAATTCCGTTGGTAAAAGTCTTTATAATAAGACCTTTAGCGACGGTGTTATTCCGTCGCTAAAGATCGTATTTATAACCAGATCTGGTTACCTTCTCTCTCCCCGTTTCTCTCTCTGAAATTCTTCTCTCACTCACCCACCGCCGTTCTCACCTCCGGCGACCCCTCTCGACGGCGACCTACCTTCGGCGACACCCCCGTCCCCCACCTGACGCCGCGCCACCAAGCCTTACACTGTCGCGTCCCACAAAGCCTTCCACTGTCACCGCGCCACGAAGCCCACCACTGTCGCCGCACCACCAACGCCGCCGTCATCGTACTCACCTCGAGATCTGTATGTCTATTGCCCAAAATTAATCTTGTTGTTTATTTTTTAAAGTTGATTGTCAAGCATTTGGCCATAATCACACTTCTGGTTGTATAAGCTCTTCTAAATTCCTATGTACGTGCATAAAATATTCGAATTTGTCTTCTCTGCCATGTATATTCTGAATTTGTTGTTAATTTGGACGTTTGGCCATTATTTTGTCTTCTGAATTTGTTGATTATGAAGCATGTGGCCATAATCTGAATTTGTTGTTAATTTGTCTTCTCTGACATGTATAATCTGAATTTGTTGAATAGTCTGAACCTCCTACTTGAACCCTAAATTGAATGCCCCAATTCAACCGTATCATAAATTGAACTAATTGAACCCTAAATTGAAGTAATTGAACAATAATTAAATCTTAAATTGAATGCCCTAATCCGGGGTCGAACCCTAAATTGAACCCCTAATTGAACCCTAAATTGAATGCCCTAATCCAATCAATGAGCTACTGGAATTATTTTACTCTACTCTTCAAAACAATTTTTGGCGCTTTTGGTTTTTGTATACAGAGAGGGTGATGCAAAAGTGCAAACGACTATAAACAAATGTTCTGAAAGACGAGCAATAGAAAGGTCTATGAATGTATATTCTATGGGACTAAATTAATGGCAACCCAAACAAATAAAGGCACTAAAATTATAGTGTATTAAACTCGATTAGACAAAATTAAAGTTGGGCGTCATTCTAAGAAAAGATGGATGCATGACACCAAATTTGGTCAAAGTAGAGATGTTATCCATTGACTAGTTTGGTATAATTATATACATATATACACTGCACTGCTGTCGACAAGTGTCAAGATCGTATATGTGGCCACTTACTTAATTAAACCCCTAATTGAACCCTAAATTGCTGTAATTGAAACCTAATTAAACCCTAAATTGAATGCCCTTATTGAATCGAACCCTAAATTAAACTAATTGAACCCCTAATTGAATCCTAAATTGAATGCCCTAATCCAACCGAACCCTAAATTAAACTAATTGAACCCTAAATTGAATGCCCCAAATCAACCGAACCTTAAATTGAACTAATAGAACCCCAAAAATTCACCCTAAATTGAAGTAATTGAACCATAATTAAATCCTAAATTGAATGCCCTAATCGAATCGAACCCTAAAATAAACTAATTGAACCCTTAATTGAATGCTCTGATCCAACCGAACCCTAAATTGAAATAATTGAATCCCCTAATTGAACCCTAAATTGAATGCCCCAAATCAACCGAACCCTAAATGAAATCAATAGAACTCCCTTATTGAACCCTAAATTGCTATAATTGAACCCTAATTAATCCCTAAATTGAATGCCCTAATCGAACCGAACCCTAAATTAAACTAATTGAACCCTTATTGAATGTCCTAATACAATCGAACCCTAAATTAAAATAATTCAAGCAAATCGAATATGTGCATTTTGAACAATTCTTTTTTATTTGAACATTGATAATTTGTTTGATAATTTTAGGTTGTTAATTGTGCATTTGAGATTTGTGATTATTGATATGTGATTTTAGGTTGTTAATTGATGATTTTAGGTTATTAGCTGTGCATTTGAAGTAATTGAGATTAATAATTTAGATTGTTAATTGTGCATTGAGCATTTGAGATATTAAGATTATTGACGGAGGATCGGACCCAATTGGATTGAATGTGTGATTTTTGTTAATTTTTATTGCATTGAGCATTTGAGAATTGAGATTGTTGGCGGAGGATGAGACACAATTGGATTGAGATACCTGTTAGTTAGCGCAGACATGAACACCACGTCTGATCGACGGTGTCTGACATTTACAAAATAAATCAACATATGCCGACGTGTCTGGAGGTGCGTGTCGGTGGGCGTCAGACACGTGTCAGACACGTGTCCGGAGGGGTTCTGTAGTTAATTTGTTTTCTGTAGTTAATTTGTGTTATTGAATGCCTTATAGGAGGGGTTCACGTTTGACTCGCCTGAGCAGCAGGCACTGGGGCAGCAGGCCTTCTTTGCTTACATCGGCAAGAATTACCGCCGATGGCTCCATGACGCAAAGGACCGGGCGAAGAAGATGTTGCCCGAGGGTGCCCCGATGACGGAGATGACGAGATATCCCCTACATTGGATATCTCCGACTGTATGGACGGCAATGATAGATCGGTGGGCTGCGGATCCAGGTTGGGACGCCAAGAGTAAGAGCGGAGCTGAAAACAGACAGAACAAAGATCCGACGCACACGGGGGGTCGGTGCCACACGACATCGTTCGACACAAGAATGCGGTCGAGCACCCGGATCTAGAGGACGATGAAGTCGTAGCTTTGACGTATAATCAAACGCACGTGCGGAAGAAGGACAAGGACGAGGCACACCGGGCGGGCGACTATATTTCAGATATTTTTCGGCGGATCGATGTGAGTCAATTTGCTTAAGTTGTTAATTTTTGTCTCTCTATCCTCCGTGTCTGTTGCGTTAATTAATGCCCTAACATATCTTTATATCACTGTTTTTGCAGGCCTCGTATGAACAGCTTAGGGGTTCCGAGGAGCAGTTCGAACAGCCATTAGCGTCCACTAGTACGAGTGCGAGTACTGGAGCGTTGAAGTGATGGCTGGTTATGCCGGAGGTCGTTAATCGGCCGAAAGGCCCCATACGCGGCTTGCCTAGTCAGACTACTGGTGCCGTGATAGGAGCATCCTCGCCTCCCGCTGCCCCTCCACAGACACCAGCTCCTCAGTATCCGTTGGACGACGAGGAGATCGCGCGCATTGCTACGGTGGTGTTGAGGATGATCAGGTAGCAGGATCATCAGGGTACCGCAACTAGACATGCCGAGCCGGCCCCGAATCAGCAGGATCCAGATCCGGGACTCGGCAACCCCTGATGACCCGCTTCTCGTGCCCGGTCTCAGCTTCCCCCCCGGCCCCCGCGCCCGGCTTGTACTCTTCTCCCCTCCCCTAACCGGCTGTATCCGGTTCCCAACTTGTATATAATGAGTCTTTTTTATGATTAATTATACATATTTCTTTGTGTATTGATTATTTCACGTTATTGTTGAAGATTGATTTTTTTATTACAGGTTTGGGCATTAGAAAAATAAAAAATAAATATTTTTAAAAAATTTTGATTTTTGGCGATGGATTATAACCGTCGCTAATTTTTTTTATCACTATCGATTTTTTAGCGACGGATTATTTCGTCGCTAAATAAGACATTTAGCGACGGAATATCCCGTCGCTAAAAAATTTATTCCATCGCTAATTAATAAATAAATATGTCGCAAAAACTTAAATATTACACGACGGATTTGAAAATTTCGTCGCCAAACTATTAGTGACGGGCTTTTATACGAGGGACTTTTAGCTACTGTAAATTGCTAAAATATTTAGCGACGAATTTTTCTGTCTCTAAAAGTCTTTTTTCTTGTAGTGGGAGTCACATGGAAATTGAATCCCTCCATAAGGGGTAACCGTAAGAAAATAATTTTGATTAACCCCGATTAACCCTTAACATATCCCTAGGTAGCCCTAATTAACTATAATTAACCCTGATTCACCCTAATTAAACCTAGTTAACCCTGATCAACCCCGATCAACCCTAATTAAATTAGGATTAATTAGAGATTAAATTAACAGTAAATTAGGGTTAATCAGTTTTAATTAGGCCACGTACGCGGCCTCCCCAGTATGACTACATGTGCCGTGATAGGAGCGTCCCCACCCCCCGTTGCATCTCCATAGATGCAGACACTGACTGTGGAGCGCTCGTCGTTACATGAGGACGAGGTTAGCCGCATTACTACGGAGGTTTATAGGAGAATCGGGTGCATAATCAGGTACAACCATTATGCACGTTTAATTAGTGAACACTATACGATTGTTATAGAGATTCATTGCGTATATGTCTTTACATGCAGGGCACTGCTGCTGGACATGATCCGAGACTTGCCGAACCCTGATTAGCCCTTCCCCTCCTAGCACTTTGTTTCCCGCTCTCGTCCCCCCCCCCCCCGCCCCCCCACCCTCGACTTATACTTCCCTCCCCTACTCTATTAATGTATCCCGCTCCCATGCCCTCTTGAATTTTGTATACATTTAATTTTATTATTGGATTGTCTTTGGATTGTGATTATAGGTTTAAGTATTAACAAAATAAATTATTTTTTTTAAAAAAATTAGTTTGACTTTTAGCGACGGACTTTATTCTGTCGCTAAAAGTCTAGCTATTTTAAAGGACGAGTTTTTGCAACGGAATTTCCGTCACAAGTTTTAAACGACAAACGTTTAGCGAGGGAATTTTCATCGCTAAATATTTTACGTACGGCAATTGCGTTTGTTCGTCCGTCGTTGAAGGTGGACTTTAGGCGACGGATTGTAAAAATCCGTTGCAAAACTTTTAGAGACGGGGTTATAGGCAATGAAGTTTTAACGACGGGTGTTACATCGCTAAAACACTTTACCGACGGATTTTAGACTTTTAGCGACGGAAAATGTCCTTTTTCTTGTAGTGTTCGAGTACGAGTGTCGTTCGATTGAAGCTGTGGCTGGATATACCAGGGGTTGTCGATCCAAAGAAAGGGCGTCTAGGCGGCACCAACTTGACTACACATGCCGTGATAGGAGCATCCCCATCCCCATCTTCAACGACGGATATTTTGCAGCCAAAAATCCTTCTATTGACAGTCTTTTTATCAACGGATAGCCAGTGAATAAAATTCTTAGTATAGCGACAGACTTTTGGAGATGGATTTTTCGTCGCTAAAATCCCTTTAAATCGAATATGGAGAAAGTAAAATGAAAATTAAGAAATACCAAAAGTACCTTTAGCGATGGAAAATTATGTTGAAAAAAGTTTAACTTTACCAATGGACTGCCAAATTACGTCGCTAATCTTTTAGCAATGGGATTGCTCCCAACCTATTCTGGTCGTAGCCAAAGGCCTACTGGGGGTCCCATTCTACATGACACATCCGCACAAGCAACAGCCAGTATTCAACGCTTCCAACCGGTCAAAACGTGCATGCTGAAGTCCCGTGCACTTCTCACTTTTTTTACTTGACTTCATCACCAAGAAACTTATCCTTGCGCGACTGCTCATCACGCTTCGACTGTCGTATATCACTTGTCGCCCATCGGCTCACCTTGGCGCTTACCAAAGGAAGTCGGCCTTGGCCTTCCCCTTGAGGTCGACCTCCCTTTGGGGGTCAGCCTCGGCCTTCCTCTGGGTTTGGCCTTGGCATCCCCCAAGGGTTGGCCTTGGCCTTCCCTCAAAAGGTTGGCCTTTGGCTTCCATACTTAGCATTTACACTACTCTTCAAGGGACCGGACGTCACTCCGCAACCCCCGTAGCCCGGATGTTACTCTGCGACTCCCTTCTCTCGGACATCACTCAGCGACCCCCGTCTCCCGAAAGTCACTCCGTGAACCCCGTCGCCCGGACACGTCACTCCGTGACCCCCGTCGCCCATACATCACTCTGTGACCCCCGTTGCCCTGACTTCACTCCGCGACCCCCGTCGCCCAGACTTAACTCCACGACCCCCATCGCCGGGACGTCACTCCGCGACCCCAATTGCCGGCGTCCAGGCACCGCACTCCAATACTTTGTCGAGCCCAAGTGCCACGCTACTGATACAGTCATGCCCCCATGCTCTCTATCACAAAGTCGTGCCCTCGGCACCATATGCACTTCATCGCGCCCATGCGACATAATCGTGTTACATGCCCCCCATTCACCACACCATGCACCCCCGCATGGACATGGAACATGCTTTGACCCACTCTCCGAAGTGTGCAGCATCCTACGGGGACAGAAGACTCCTCCGAGACACTATCTTTCCCAGGGAACTCTTTAACTCCCCTTCCGCTTGGTAGAAAACTCCTCCGAGATGCTACCTCGGCCAATCGGGTAGACGGCTCCTCCGGGATGCTACCTTGACGTTCTCCGAGTGTTCTGGCACAAGGACTCATCGCGGGGGTAGAAAACTCCTCCGGGACACTATCTCTGCCAGGGAGCTCTTCAACTCCCATTTCGCCAGGTAGACGGCTCCTCCGGGATACTACCTTGATGCGCTCCGCAAGTGCTCCGGCACAAGGACTCACCCATGGCGATAGGTAACTCTTTCGGGACACTATCTCCGCCAGGTAGATGGCTCTTCCGAGATGCTACATCTTCCAGTCGGGTAGACGAAACCTCCGGAATACTACATTGACTCCCTCTGAGTGCTCCTGCACAAGGACTCACCCACCGGGATATGCGACTCCTCCAGGACACTATCTCCGCCAGGGAACTTTTCAACTCCCCTTCTGCCAAGTAGATGGCTCCTTCGGGATACTACCTTGGCCTGCGAAATAGGCGACTCCTCTGGGACACTATCTTTGCCAGGGCACTTTGCAACTCCCCTTTCGCCAGGTAGACGGCTCCTCCGGGATGCTACCTCAGCCCGTCGGGTTGACGGCTCCTCCGAGATGTTACCTTAACGTGCTTCGAGTGCTCTAGAACAAGGACTAACCCGTGGGATAGGTGACTCCTCCTGGATACTATCTTCGCGAGGGTCTCTTCATGACTAGACTACGTACTTCGGCACTGGGGGCTTGCGTTGGCACCCCTATGGACTATGACCCCCAGGTCACTCTGAGACCAGAGCAGGTCTTTGGTGGGCATCATGCCTAGTCCGCCTGGCAGTTGGGCGTCCAGTTTTCCCCATCGCTATCAGGCCTGTGAGACTCTGCAAGGGCTTGGACTGGTGGCTAGATCAAGGGGATTCTCTGGCCACACTGACACTGTAGGAGCCAGTCTTTCCAGACAGACACAATGATGTTGTGTGGGGTAGGCTGGGTGAATATGCGATTCGACAGTCTCTGGAGCACAGGCACCCATGGACCCCCCGATTAAGTGTCACTCCCGGGGAGTGCCATGTGTCGGTTGTAACATCGTCATCTCAACCTCTATAAATAGAGATCTTGAGAATTCATTTGGGATGCTTGGACATTTTCTGACAGTTGGACATTCTCATACTTTCTCACTCTAGAATCCTAGAGAGAGAAATATACTGGACCTTGACTCTAGACCTAAGCATCGGACTGTGACTGTCATTATGTATTCATCCTGCGCCATCGCCTTCGCAGCACTGCCACCCTCAGGCTCTGTTTGGGAAGCCCTTCATCTCTGCTCTTGCTCCGCCCTTACTGTGTCTCACATCAACATACTTAACATTTGACTCAGACTGCATTCCTTGTGACACATCCACGTCGACTGCGAACCCACTTTCCTTGGCATCAGGGATTTTACCAACGGATGGTCAATCGGTAAAATTCTTTGTCGATGGAATAACTACCTTTAGCAATGGAAAATTATGTCGTTAAAAGTGGTTTTTGTTGTAGTGAGAGTTTTGAATCTTGAGTATATCATTGAAAGAAAAATGAAAAGAAAGATTATATTGATGAACTAATTGGATAATAAGCTTAAAGTTACTTTACAAAAAAAAAAATCTGAAGTTTTTAAATTGACAATTACAAAAAATAAAGGTGGTCCAATGTTATCAAAAGCATGCCTAGGCAAAAGGCCTAGGGAGCGAGCTTGGCCCAACCCCTTCAAAGAGGCACGTACATTGTGCAGCTAGGCACTCAGGCACAAGCGCAAGGCGGGGTGGAGATGCAAATAAAAATCAAGTTTTGATTTCTTCCGTTGTGGCATCGTTGTCAACCGCCCATTATTTTTAATTCTTTATCTCATAGCATCATACATCAATATCTAACACAAATTAATAAAGCCTAAAATTCTCAATATGCAATCAACCGATTCTCTTACTTTTGTTCACTGTGCTAGTGTCTCCTTCCGGATTGTTGCTCCCTTTCAAACGAATCTACTCTTTCAATTCACCCTTAGACTGAAAAGAAAATAAACTTTGAGGATGAATATTTACCGGACTTAAAACCTATGATTCCCTTGAAGAAAGCATTGTTGCCTTCACCCTTATTAATGATGAAGATGGCGGTATCATGTTTACTTTGGAATAACTATTTCTCATGAATTTAAAACTTTTTCTAGTGTTGTAAGTTTGTTAAATTAGCATGTTCCGAATTTTTTTACGTGATTTATATGTTTAATGTACTTATATATGTTATTTTTATTTTGCGTCTCACTTTGGAAAGGCGCATACAAAGGCTTCAGGGATCCTTTACGCCTTAAATGCGCATGCGATTCAATAACAATGAGTTAAAAGTTCTTAAAAATCTCAAGAATTGACACCTAATTATTTTTTTCTCCAAAACCAAGGAAAAATTACTTTTTTTTTAGGGAAGCATCGTAATTCACTCTTCACTCTCAGGAATATTCTTACATTTGCTTAGAATATAATTACTTATTGAAACTTCATTGCTGTACCATTCTGAGGTTGTTGAGAATGTCATTAGTTAGGAGGGTTGTACAAAAATCCAGTACTGTCCAGTCTCAGAATGGAATGACAAATTACATGTCCTTTTTCTTCTCAAAATTTCAATAAACACATAAGATGGTAGATAACAATATCAAAGGGAGGGGGAAAAAAATGAAGAAAAGCCTCAAATATCAAAAACAAAAGAAATCCTCCTTTGTTCCCTGATCTTGTACAAAGTGGGTCAAAAGAAGTGGGACAGAGATCATGAAAGAGGTTGAATTATTAAAAAGCACTCATCGTACCGATCACTACCGTTGATTCCAACTGAGCAAAATCGTATCCGCTGAAACAAATGGACCGCACTTCACGAAATCCAGCTGGTGCAATCACCACCATTCATTGTCACAAAGAAAAAGCGGTAACCACACCAATTACTCCAGCAAACCCTACCACCCAGCCATGCACGTTGACACCAATTGCAACAGATGCATCCGCGGTGGTACCGTCGTCGGAGCTCGGACCGTCCGCCACGGGCGACTTCTTCTTAGGTTTTTTGGCCAACCCCGGTGCTGGAGCGGGCGCCGCAGGAGCGAAAATGCTCAAGGGAAGCAGCACCTTATCCACTAGATAAACAGCCAGCTGGTTGTCCGTATAAATTGTGTTCCCAATGGTGGCATCAACAATGCCCGTTGACACGTTCACTTGATTCCCAGATGTCGTCACATTCAAGGGGAACTGCCCGCTATTGCTGTTTCCAGCTTGAGTCCTTAGAGGGTTACTAACAGTTTGGAAGTTTGATGTGGAGAGAAAAGAGGGTATGACATGGAACTGTACGAGTTCTACCTTTTGTTGATCCGAAAGGGAGTTTAGAGTTCCGGATTTGAGGCTCGAAAACGCGTTATCGGTTGGTGCAAATATGGTTAAGCCTTGGTTTGTATTGTTGAGTTGGGTGTTCATCTGGTCACCCACTTGGGTGATGCTTAGAAGCCGGAGTAATGTCGTGAACTGGCCTGCTTTTTCGAGGATTTTGGTGATGTTGGCTGGACCAGAGGGTGCTGGGGCAGGTGCCTGGGCTAGTGTTGTGGTGGATTGGAAGAGGATCAATACTAGAACTGATGAGAGATAGAAGAGAAAATGGTTCCTCATTTTCTTTCGGACTGGTTTTCTCTTTTGGAGGAGATGTGGCTTTCGTTTGGTGGTCCTTGAAATGTTTGGGAGAGAGAGGGTTCTTATGGATGTGGGAGAGAGGTGAAGTAATTAGGTGAGAGGGAGCTATGTTTGTTAGAAAAGCTTATGAATGAAAGTTGTTGAGAGGTTGCAATTTTAGTTAGAAGAACTAATGAGCATCTCATCTTTTTGAAGAACAAAGTTCATATGCAAACATTTGGTTCAAATCAGTGGCAACAATTGTCTCTAAATACATTTGGTGGCACAGCTAATGACATATTTGGTGATCATTAGAAAAAATTGTTCAAAAATATCGTTAAATGTACTTAGCGAGATCTAACAACGTGTGAGATCTAACGAAATAGAGGAATTTCCGGATAATAGAGGGTTAAGAAATTCTTAATATGTCTTCATTTTTTATTACACCACGTCAAATCTGTCACTATTACATTCGCGTTCTATTACCTAATAACACAACTGGTGACAAACCAACAAACTTCATCATATAGGAGAGGGAGAGGGAGAGAGAGAGAGAGAGAGAGAGAGAGTTTGCTTTAGAAGGCAGGAAAGAACAGATGAGGAAAATCAAGTGGTTGTGACAAATAGAGGCGATCTAATGATCAACGCTAGGCATGATTGGCTCTGGCACAAACTAACTTCAGAAAGAAGCAATCGTCGAAAGGTAGTCATAACCATCAACTTGGGCCATACCATGGTTATGTTGTCATGGGACCAATGGCTTCGGCTTCACTTCATGTTTTGTTTCGTTACGTTGTAAGCTGAGTCAACTTGCTTTTGTTTTTTGAGATCGAATTTTGTAACAAACGAAGTTACACCATGATCGCTCAAATAGTAATTAGATTGGGTCGTTAAGTCTGATTCATCCGTTATATCTCCCCCTTTTCTTATCACCTTTCGTTTAGGATGAATATTTCTGGTTGTTTTCGGTGGGTGATGGAAGATGGAGGAATTTGGCGCTGCTACATAGATTGCTAGACTCTTTACCGACACAAGTATTTGCAAAAGTCAGTACAAAGCTTTCTCTTTTTTTTCATGAAATTATTAAGTACAACTTTTGGCAAGTAAACAGTCTTGCGTCGCAAACTGAGTCTAAAAACCGAAGCGTAGGTGGAGGTGTTAGGCTCCAGATTTCAAGCTGCACCTGTTAAGATCGATTACGGTGATAAGTGTTTGAAAGGGACTCTTTTCATCATATCCATATGTTATTCTACTGCCTTATTTGTTGCTGAATTAGTAGACGACTGTTACTAAAAAAGTTTCCTTTGTGTTTTAGAATTTGATTGATGAAAGGACTAATCGTGCCAAAAATTTGAAGCGAAAGGACTATATAGACGCAAACCAAAGTTGAAAAAAGTTTTGGTGGTTGTACAACACCAAGTCATAGACTCAGGTGGTATTAAATTACTGCTAATATCTCGCCAACTAGACAATGTGGTAGAATAACAATAGCAAATCTTTAATTTTATAAATCATGGTTAGTGAAACATTAGAATTCAAAACTTTTCACCATCTTGAAACCCCTGCAAAACGATTTTCTGCCATCAATATGATTCCATTTCTCTTTCTTCTTCTTTTCCTTCACCTTGTTTTCCCTCTTTCCTCTATCCTTTTCACCATGAACCACCATTTCCGATAAGAACACACAACCACCATTTCTATTGACCACCGTTGTCTAGCAAAGTCCACTTAACAACATCTTATCTCTGCTTTTTCATCTCCATTCTCTTCTCTTTCATCCCAATTGTATACTGCTGCTTCTAGTTTGATCCATAGTCTGATATGGCGGTTATTTAAGCAAAAATTGAGAGGAAAGAAGAATGTAGGTTACACCTTAGCCAGAACTTTTTTTTTACTAGATCGCCCATCTTAGAAATGAGAATTACCGACAACCAGCCTCATTGACAATCACCACCAAAAAAATAGCATCTCTCTTTTTCCGCCATCATCTCAACCCCAGTTTTTTTCCACAAATTGGGCCACAAACATTAAAGACTGAATAACGTCTGCTATACCATGACATTGCGTCTAACAACAGGCAGCACCACAAGCCATAAAATTGCCTACTAAGACGCACGCCACTACCTAAGCAACAATTAGCATCCCATCTGGATGGGATGACACAACAACCACTTTCGTACTCTCTCACTCGCGAATTTTTAATTTTTTTCTTTCTCAAGCGGTTGGTAATATATCAATAATTAAGCATAACTACTGAAACTACAACTTAAAGTCACCAAGGGTGCGAGAACTAATTACAAGGGACCTGAGTAGACTTAGAAATCATAAACACGTAAACATGCCGTGCATCTAGTGAAAATCATGGATAAAGTAGTCGAACTAGATCCTTCTCGTCTACAATTACACCTTGTACCTTTCAGCTACTGTGGTACTAACAACATGGACAATGGACGAAGTACAATACCTGACTACAACAGAAATATTTTACTGACACGCTACTAATAACGTGCTAGTTACTTCACAAGGGATATGAACTCTTCTTGCTTGGTACTTGCTATGTCATCTTGAGTATCTTGTTAATCCATTCGTCTATCCGTTCCATTGAATTACATTTTATTTCACTTCATCTCAGCAGTTCTCGTTGTTCATGTCACTGTAAATCTGAGAAAAATGCAACCATTTGCTAATCCTTTCATGGTTCATGTTGTTTTCTTATGTTCTAACCTTCAGATCTACTCTTGGATACATGAGATTGAATATGAACATGACAAAAGAGGTAGGGTCTGAAACAAAATGCTGAATAAATTCAAAGAGGTAATATGATTGGATTGACAAAGAGTAGATTGCAATGGGTTTGTGGTTAGAAACCATCATGGATTAAACCGATCCTTAACGTAGATGCAAATAAATTTCCTCTAGAATAAATTTTATAGTGATCAATCAGGTGCAAAGGACCGAGTTTCGAACAGAAAAATGCGAGGACTTCTTCAACCAAAATAATGGGTATTTGTCGGAATGGACTTTCATTTAACTCAATTGCTAATACACAGCAACTTAAGATGTGGAGGAATTCTCTAGCTAGATCTTTTACACCACCTTTTAGAAAAAAAGGGGTAAATGCACATTGACCCCCTATACTTTAAGCATTGTGCAATGTAGCGCCCCATACTTTAAAAATAGCTACTAAACCTACCTTCACTATTAAAAAATGTACACATTAACAGAATCCGTTACAGAGTTGTTCAAAAGACACAACTACCCTCTGGTTTTGTTTTATTTACTTCACTAAACATTAGAATCACAGGGGCCAAAGTGCAATTACTATGAATCTCCATTCACCAACTCTAGGCACCATCAGCCCTCACCCACCATTGCAGCACCACACAATCGACTCACGGCACGCAACCATCTCCAAGAAGCCCGCACAGCAAACCACCAAAAATCCCCACAACAAAACAATCGCCAATCAGCCCACCGCCACAAACCCCGATTTCCACTACCACCCACTTCGGCGAAGGTGAGCTCCGACGTAGATCTTCAGTGCCGCCGCATCTTGCCCCTGCACCGACGGCACTGGCCCGATCGAGGCCAACTGGCACGATGCCATTGGGTTATTGATCTTCATCCTTGGGTGTTGTAAGGCCTTCGCGGCACCTCGCCGTCACGCGAACAGGACAAAGCTGAAGCCCGTGGCCTTGCCGGTGGCTTGGTCGGTTATGATTGCAATCCTCGATTTAGCCAAATGGTTCAAAGGCGGCGGGTAGGGTTTCTCAGGTTTTGTCTCAACCAAGGTAGTGGACGAAGATATCTTGCGGTGAGAGACATCGCGATCGGCTGCGGGTTGGACTCGGGCAAGGATGGAGGGGTCCCAGTTGGCAGCATCAATGAGGAATTCGATGACGTGGTCCTGAGTGTATTCTTCAAGTCCAAGGTGGAGGAAGTTGCAATGGCAGCCACAAGCGGCACATCAAAAAGAGGTGGGGTCGGCATGGGTAGCGATAGGGGATGGCAGCGGAGATCAATGGTGGCTTGATGGCGGTAGAGATCGCTTGTTGCGGCGGCGAATAGTGGCAGCAGTTTGGGTGAGGGGGAGAGAGGAGAAAAAGGAAGGGATGGTGGGTTCGGCTCGGAGAGAGGAGAAAGAGGAAGGGATGGTGAAAGAGGAAGCGACGGTGGCAACATTTTTGGGTAGGGGGTAGGGAGAAGAGAAAGGAATGGGAAAGAGAAAAGAAATTAGGGTTAGGTTTTATGGTGAAATGACAAAATTACCCTTAAAAATTATAATTTTTTGCCACTTGAAAGGGCATTTAGGTAAATGAATTGCCAATTTTAAACTATGTGAGGTTAAAAGGATATATTGGTCTTTATAATATAAATTTGGCTTTCAAACTATTCCCGCTCAAAAACATAGTTAAGTTGGACGGAAACCGTCTAATGCGCCCACTTTTTAATAGTGGAGGTAGGTTTAGTAGCTATTTTTAAAGTATGGGGCGCCACATTGCACAATGCTTAAAGTACAGGGGGTCAAAGTGCATTTACCCCTAGAAAAAATTTCAACATAGCTGCTTACTTGAAGATATTGAAATCTATAAAAACAACTCCAGAGTGGGATGAATAGGATTTTTATTGATTAACGGGATATTTAATTAACTAAAGACAATCATGAAAGATAGTCAACCAATGAACAATTCAATCAAGATGCTAAATATACAATCTCAAACAATTATAGCGTAATAAATAAAGAGATTGAGTTAGAGATAGTTGACGGAAAGACTTAAATGGTTCAACTTGAACTATCCTTAAGACTACATCCACCTCTTCAAATAAGTTCCTTCTAAGAGCACTAAAATCCATTAGAACAATCTTCATCCTGATCAAGATTAAAATCCTTACAAAAACTTGGTGATATCCCCACACCGAACTCAAACTTTGAATCCTTGAAACTCTAAAGACTTGACAAACTCAATTATTAATCACAATTCTTTTACAAAGATCACTTGTTTATAAAGAAACCCTCTTGAAAAGACATGAGCACAAATGAAGTTCTAGTAAAATAGAGAGGCGAGATAATTGATGATTTGAAAAATGCTCACTTTCAATCAAATAATTTCTCATAAAGATATCCTCTTTAATGATGTAAAATCATAAAGATAAAACGAAAAAGTTTAATCTATAAGTCTTGATGTTTCTAATTTGAGACTTGGAATGTGGTTTCCATAGTGTACGATGAAGCCCCAGATCATTTATATATATATATATATATATATATATATATATATATATATATATATATATATATATAGAGAGAGCATCAAAAGTGACTATTTTTTATATGCAGGTGACTGTATTCACCAAACTAGCCCTTGGGGTCTACTCCTCCAAAATAGCAGTTAGAGCTTTCCAACAATGTTTCGACTTTATTGTGATGCAGCCCCCAATACCTCGAAACCCCCTTCTTACTTTGGGCATAACTTTCTCTAGAATAATTATATTGAGGCATCGTCTTTTGAATTGGGAAGCTAATCAAAATTTTAATCAAAATATGAAAATATTAGCTATATAAACATTTTTAGAGAATCTGAGTTAACTCCAATGTCCACTCATATTCAAGAAATTAATTCGTATGGAATTTTATGAACTTACATGTAATGTACAAGGTACCCTAAGGTCATTTTAGGCCGTCAAAATCATTCCAAGTATCAAACCAAGACAAGTAACATAAAAGTTTAATGTAACTTAGCCTATGCATTCTTTATTACTCTTTGACATTAAGCTCCTTTGACTTTAATCCACATATTCGACTTTTTAAATGTGTCATAATTCAATCAAAACACACAGTAGAACATAGTCAGTGTGTTATTATTTTCAAAACAATATGTAAATCTAAGTTATCCAACCATAATGCTAACAATCTCCCCCTTTTTATTATGCTAAAAATTGATTCCGTATAGGATAAGATATATCAAATTATAATTGATTAAGCACAACAATCTCATATATAGATCATGGAATTATCTACTTTATACTCAAGATATATGGATTAAGCTCATATTAGAATTAAACTCATAGCTAGCTCACCCAGCTAAAATATGATATGCTCTTCCTTTAATATTCAGCACACAAGTATATAGCACATAGAACCAAGAATTTCTCCCCTTTTTGTCATTAAGAAAAAGACAAGGGTATTCATGTGTGTCTAGATAGTTATAAGAAAAATACTGGCAAGAGGTGCATATGATTCATGAATCCATATGGATAACATAAAAACTACTACATGATCCAAACAAAGATATAGCTCAATAATCTCATGAATTTCATGCATTTTTCAAAATTGGCAAGATAACAAATGATTCAAGCATGTGAACTCGCATGCTATCTAGTTATAATACATGCATGTACCACGTTCAAGTGTATATGCTCCCCCTCGATGAATGTCAACAACATCCAACAACCACAACCAAATTTAAAATCGAGTCATGCTCCCCTTTTGGCATTATTATAAGGGGTGTGAGTGTGTAGAATTTGTAATGTGAAGCAATAAGCCGAAATAAGCACTTATTCAACTTGAAATTCTAGCAAAGCCAACAATGGCCATCAACAATCAATATTTTCAATATAAGTGCAAGAGGACTATCAACCATCATCTGTATCCAACATGTAACCAAGGTTAATTACAATATCAAGAAATATACAATCAAGGGTTGAAAATTTAGGCCATCATTTGCATGAATGCTCGATCAACAAGAAAGATATTTATACCATGAGAAATAAATATGACAATTTAATCATGTTTCATATATATATATATATATATATATATATATATATATATATATATATATATATATAGTTTAGCACATAGCACAGTGTTGAATAAAGCCTTAAGTTTTAATCTCTTGGTGAACTACCAAGGATTGGGTCTAATGAGTAATCATTCTTGAAGCCATTTTCTTAACAAGTTTTGAGGCTCTCCTCATTTGAAGTAGCATCTCCAATATTTGAATGCTTACTCCAGCTCTAAATCGAGCTTGTTACTCCTTCTTTTCAAATTTTTCTTAGAGCCTTATCTTCGTTACCTTTTGTCTTTGCTTTTAACAACCTACCATCAAAATCAGGTCTGGTTTTTGGTAATCACATTTTCTTGGGTCCATAAATATTAGTCCTACCAACATTAGAAAATCCTTTAACATGCCACATTTTTTTATCCCTCTAACATAAATAATTCTACAATGGTAATGAGTAGATGTAATGATTAGATGTATGCCCTTTCTTATTGTACCAACCACGATGTATAAAGAATGAGCAATAGGTCTCTGGTTACTGGAGGATTATTCTTTTGAGCTTGGTTTTCTAAATTCTTTCCAGGCAAGCTCAAAGAATTTAATGCTTAATCTATATTTGTCCAAAGAAATTGCCAATTAAGATACCCAAATTATCTTCACCTTCTGCAAATTTTGCAAGAAACGTTTTTTATTTTATCAACCACAACTTTCAATTTCTCATTTTGTTTTTCTAAGTCAAAAAACATATTGTGAAGTCTCATTTGAAGGGATAATTCTAGCCAAGTCAATCAAACTATCTTCCACATGCTTTACAGAAAGATAGGCATTTATTTTTGGCGTTTAACTAATGATTTCACTCTTTAAGTTATCAAGTTCTTTAAAAGTTGCATACACTTGGTTTGACAAAAATAATTTTTCTTGGCTAATCTAATGGATTTTTCATATAAAAAAGCATAAGTATCATAGATATAATCATTAGATCAATTGTTATCACTATCACTATATGAAGAATTTACTTCATTTCCCTTTTGAGCCATGACGCATAAAATTGCATCTTTATTATGCAAGTCACCGCCTTCATCTCCACTTGAATTATTGTCACTCCAAATACTAGTTGAAATTGATATGTTTATGGAATGCTTCTTTCTTAACTCTTTTTTCTTGTTTTCCCTTGAGATACTCTCAATTGAATGGTTTTGCTCTTGCGTGAGTTTTCGTATTTCTTCATTTTAAGAAACTAATTGAATTCCTTTACCTGTATGTCCACCTTCTTATTATTCAAGTCTTCATCCTCTTCACTTGAAGATATTATTGATGAACCTTTAATAGCAATGCACTTCTCCTTCTTCTTTGGATCTTTTTGCCCGAATGATTCGAGTTGCATCTCATATATCATCAAAGACTAAATCAATTCATCCAATGGCAAGGTATTGAGAGCCTTTGATTCGTGAAGTGTAGTGATTTGGTTTGCATCACATTCTCTAGGTTTCTAGGTAATGACTTGATCACCTTTCTCACGAGATTAGCATTAGAGAAATTTTTCCTAGTTGTTTCAAAGTATTAACAATCTTAGTGAAGTGAAAGTTCATTTCTGTAATAGATTCATTGGAACACCTTCGAAACAATCCTCAATGCCATTAATTCATCTTGGGATCTCTTAGAAAAGTAGTCCCTTCATATGAGTGACTTGAAGTGTATCCCACATACTCTTAGCTGAGGCACACATAATAACTTGATTGAATTCATTTGTGTTTAGAGCACAAAGAAGACAATTTTTAGCTCTAGAATTCATGCAAAGCATATATTCCATCTGTCCTACATTATTAGATCTGCTTTAACTTGGACATGTATTTAAGATATAGTCATATTGTAACATCCCGGAATTTTCGGAACGTTAGACACTCACTCGATCAGTTCATTAAGACAATAATATCCTCTACCTCAAAATACCACAGCTGTCAGAGCAACTAAACCCAAAAATTGAAATCTTAGTAGACCATTTGAAGTATCAAACTAGGTCTTAAAAATTTAAACAATAATGTTTACCCACGCAGGGGTTCTAATGAATGAATGCCAAAATCTAATTCCTTCGCTTTCGCTTCCTCGGCTCTAATCTCTATTCAGGTAACCTACTGCTGGCGGTCACCTGCGGAAAGGAAGTCAAAGAGGAGTGAGTTTTTGAGAGCCCAGTAAGGACGCACAAAGATTTAAAATAACAAAATCATTCGGACGATTTTTCATATAAAACTTTTGAAGAGTATTTTCAATGAAATACAGCACTTAGACAAAGATGAACAAAATGAACGATTTTACATTCAAGTCCAATAACATCTTTTTGAGAGGTTTTGCTTTCGATGAAATCACTACAATACGATATAAACATAGGGATGAGTATTTAACTCAATCCCTTAAATAATAGTCATTTGAAACACTTTGGACATAATAAAGCTTGAATGGATAATATTCAAAACATTTCAAGTGAAATAAAACATAAACAGGAAACATTGAACATGAGCAGTACAGAAGTAAAGCCACCCCGGCAGTGCTCGATCGCTTTACATATGCATATGTACACTGACTAGTCCATCTAGGTACTAGTTAAACCCATCCAATAGACCATCCTTATAACGCCAACAATACAGACCATCCTTATGACTCTCAAGTTACTAACTCATGTCAACATTGAGAAACAATAAATAGAATTCAAAACATTTTATGATAATTGAATCGATAAAACAGATGAGAATAAACAAATTACGAATTCCAAACGATCGCTTAAGGTTCAAGTTAGGCTTTCATGGACAGGTTTAAAACATATTTTATATCAGCATAAAATCGAATCAATTTAGTTTGGAAAACTGTTCTATAAGCATTTGAAAATAGAATGTCGAAATAGGGTTCGGATAGAAATCCTTACCTCGGTCCAAGCTAAGCGATGCTACCAACCTCGATCAGTATTTTCTGAATCAACCTAAATTTATAATATAATTGTTAGAACACAATTTATGTCTAATATTCTAGAAACCCTAATATCGACTACCCACCACGTGCTTTCTTCTAATCCCGAAATCACGCGACTCGAAACGTATTCCACACACGACCAACGTAGCTAACCGGAAATCATGTACGCTACTTAACGCGTAACTATATTCCAAAATTTATAATAAAATTCAATAAAATACTTTTATAGCTTAAAACATTAATAAGAGTCAAAATATGAATTTTCTAAAATTTTGAATATTTTCGAATTAAAATAATTTCTTTAAATACAATAAACTCTTATAAATTGCCAAAAATACTTCCAGCTGCAAAATAAGTCCCATAATTTTTAAATTAACTTGGAAATATGTATAAAAATTATAAAAATATAAATCATAAATTAAAAGGCATTAAAATGATTTTTTAAATATTCGTTTTATTAAAACTAATGCGATATGAAAACCATAGCAAATCAACCCCAAAAATCATCAAACTTTTACTAAGTCTTTATTATACTATGAAAACATTATTATAATTTTTCCATAACATTTTCAGGGTTTAATGGTTCTAAAAGAATTTCACAATTTTGAAACTACAGAAATTATTAAAAATACATACGATTTCAGAAAATTATAAATTTTTGCCAAAAATTCTAATATAGTCTAACGTATTATACTGTAAAGTTTTACATATCAATGATAACCATACGCTAACTTACGTAGTGTCGATCCTAACGTTAACGCAAATTACCCCGTTCCGTACTTTTCTTCTTCTTCCTCCTTTTTATTTTCTACCTACTGCCCAAAAACTCACACTCACACACTCAGGTCCACTCACAACAGACCTCCTTCCTATTCTTTTCTTCTTGTTCCACTCACCCACTATACCCATTACACATTGCACACATGAGCTCACAGTTCACCAGCACACACACCCAGCACACACATGCACTCAGTACACACTTGCATATCCCACACTATACATACTGCACACAGGGTGCACACACACACTCTCACGAACAGCCCTTCCTTTCTCCTTGCACACACTCAAACACACACATACAACTCACATTCACCGAGCCTGCTCCACGGCAGCCTACCTCCTCCCTCAATACACATGCATAACACACTCTCATAACACACAACCTTGTCACACTACACCTCATTTTCTACACACTACATGTACACAAACACACCCATTCCAAGCTCACGGCACATACAAAAACCCACATCAAAAATCACCTCCACACAGCAGAACCCACTGCCTCGCACGACTGGATTTTCTTCCCTTTTCAACACCATTTTCAAACCCAAAAAAAAAAACATACCATACCCCACACATCAACCTGTCTTAGGACAGCTGTGCAGTGGCTTGTCTGAAACATAACGGCGCCGCAAACACAGTTTCATGGCAGCCCATACGGCACTCTAATGGCAGTCATGGTACTCCCTTCTTGCTCCCTCATTCAAGACCCATTTCATAAACTTATACATACACAGCACACCCACATCACACCCTACATACGGCTGCCCCTCCTTGTTTTCTTTCTCTCCATGACCACTCCATTTCACCCACAATCACACAGAGAAAAACAACCCTCACATAGTCTTCCCTTCCCTCACACACAAGGTTCACATTGTCACAGATTTTCCTTTCTCATCTGCTTCTACTCGCCCTTATTTTCTCACTGCTATAAACCCACAAACCCATCGCGGCAATAAACGAACAAACCCATGCACTCACCCATGGTAGCTCTATCTCTCTCTGCCCTTGTACCTATGATATATATATATATATATATATATATACATTCACACAAATACCTCACAGCCATAAACCCATCACAGTTTGCGCTCCCTCTCTACCTCTCTCAAACACTCACACCCATAAACATGATAGACAGCTACTCCTACACTCTCCTACGGCTGCCCCTGCGGCAGTCATCACAGCCCTTGCACAATTGTTCTTTCCCCCAACGCAGCCACCCTATTCCCATACCCGTAAACATGTACTTCTCCACAGCCCGAAACCCACAAAATCTCACGGTTCTCTCATGCTTCCCACCCATTAAATCTGAAAAATTTTAAGCACTAGAGAAAGGTTTTGAATGAAAAACTTACCGGAAAACCAACCCGATCGCCGAAAAAATCTTCCGCTTCAAGCCCCCTCTTTTCTTCCTCTTCGTACCCTTCTATCTCTCAGCCGTTTCTCAAAAATTTTGGATGTAAACCTTAGGGTCGGCTGCCTCTCAGAAGTATATGGGTATATATACAAACCCTAAAATGGGCACTTACCAAAACCTCCCTTCAATTTCGTTAAGTCATTTTAAATCGTACCCGCTACTATGTCTTATTATAAATAGGTCCAAATTAACTTATTTGCTATGGTTTGTGTTAGAAAAATTTTAGCGGGTTTGTTAGATAACCTCGCTACACTAATCGTCTCTAAAAGCAGTCATTAAGAAAAACATTGACGTTAAGTAAAAAAAATATTCTCGCTAAAAGTTTCTTAAAAAACATTATCGATGCTAACTAAAATTTCGTCGCTAAAATATATTCGCCGATAAAATGTTTAATTAGATCCAAAAAATATCGGGGTGTTACACATATATTATGAGTTTCTCATTTTATCCCAACCGAGAGAGAAGGAGGGAAAAAAATGGGTCAGGAAAGAGAAAAAGCGTTGGTGGAAGATTAAATGTGAGATAAAAATGAATAAAAAGTGTAAAAGGGTAAACATGAAAAAATATCTACAGAATTTTCTTAATTAGAGAAGTGATCAATTTTTTTGGGACAGTCTAAGAAGAAAATATGATAAAAGTTTTTTGGGACATAGTATATATCACAGTAATAAATTTGGATTTCTCCTTTGACATAAGCTTATCTGAATTAAAATGGTGGGAACGTCAATGTTTCTCCACGTTTCAAATTCTAAAAAGTACTCTCATTTTACTTTTCTATATACTACATGAAGACCCATAAAAAAGTGGAGCTCCAATTATAGAACTCCCCTCAAGACTAGTAAACTCCATGGTCTTTTAAATCCCTAGATGTTAACCAAAAAATCAAGAGCAAAGGCTTTGATACCACTTGAAACGGAATAAAAAAGACCTTGAAGGGAGTGAATAGGGTTTTGAAACCAATTAAAAAGACCCTAGGATTTTGAAAATTAATGGCATGTTTAAATTAAACACCAATCATGATTCGCAATCAAACCAATGAACTATTTAATCAAGATGCCAGCTACACAATGACAAAAAATTATAGAACAAAGAATTGAGTTAGAGTTACTTGACAATGATATTTAAATGGTTCATCTTGGACTGCCATAAAGCCTGCATCCATCTCTTCAAGGAAGTTCTTGCAAGAGCACTAGAATCCACTAGTAACAATATTCTTCCAGGTTAAGATCAAAATCCTTACAAACACTTGGTGATATCCCCACACGAAGCATAAGATTTGAAACCACAAAGCTCACCCAAGACTTGATAAATCCAAGCCTTGATCACAATCCTCTTATACTGATCAATTATTTAGAAAGAAACCCTCTTGAAAAGAAATTGATACAAATGGAGCTCTCATACAATAAAGAGATGATAGAATTAATGACTTAAAGAATGCTCACTTTCAATCAAAGAATTGCTCATATAAATGCTCTTTTAAATTATGTAAACTTATTAAATGAAAACAGAAAAATTTAATCTATAAGCCGTGATATTTTTCTTATGAATGAAGGCTTACAATGTGTTTCTCATGGTTTCTAATGAAGTCCCATTTGTGTAGGGGGGACATGAAATATAGCGGTTATAGAAAGAGTTGGCATTAAATATCACAAAACAACTAATATAGTTGTATTCCACCAAACTAACCGTTGGGGTGTACTTCTCCAAAATAGTCGTTGGAACTATAATTCCAACAATAGAGTTCAATGTATTGTTATGCAATCGATTGTATTGTCTTAATTACTTCCTTAAATGCAGTTGGTTGTATTGGTCAATTGCCTCATGAAATCCTTTTTCTTATCTGAGCATAACTTTCTCTAGAAAATAGGACTGAAGAGAAAAAAATTTGTTTTGAAAATCTAATAAAAGTTTTTTCAAAATATAAAAGAATTAGCTCTATAAACATTTTTGAGAAAATCTGAGTCAGCTTCAAATTTCACCCATCTTCAAGGAACACACTTTTGTGAACGTTACGATCTTACATGCAATGCACAAATTTTCCTAAGGTTATTTTAGGCCATCATCATCAATCCAAGCATCAACCAAGACTAATTACATAAAAGTAAAGATTAATCACAATTTTAGTTTAGCTAATACAATATTTGTTGCCCTTTGACATTATACTTAGTATCTTCACTATAACTTTAAGCTTCTTTGACTTAAATTCACGTATCCAACTTCTTAAATGTGTCTTCATGAATGTGCATGTATATACCCATTAAGAATCCACTCAAAACACATATTACAACATAATTAATGTGCTATTATCAGCAAAGTAACGTGTAAATCTAGGTTATCCAAGCATAGACTAACAGACAAATATTCTGTAACATCATTCTAGAGAGAAATATTTACCTAAAACTTGTCAAGATTAACTTTCTATCACTCTTCCTTAACCTTAAAGAATCATAAACTCCAAGTTGGTCTCTACCCTGCATGAACTTCATTATTGGAATTGGCTTAGTAAAGATGTTAGCAAGCTACTCTCCGGTATTGCAAAATTGTAGTTCGATTTTGCCTTTCTTCATAATTTCCTGGATGAAGTAATGGCATAATTCAATTTGCTTTGCCCGGCTATAAAATACTGGATCTTGGCCAATATACTAACGTGATTTCTTTACATATTTTAATGGGTGATGGCATAACTTAATTTGCTTTGTCCGGCTATAAAATAGTAGAAGATTTCGGTCAATATACAACTAACGTATTTTCTTTATATATTTTTATGGGTAATTCTGGTCTATGCTTAAAATCTTCTAGTATGAATGTAAGCCAACCGCTTCACTATCTGCAATTATGAGCAAAAGGTATTCACCTTCGGCAGATGATAATGCCAATTGTTTTCTCCTTCTTTGATGACCTTGAAATAACCTTGGGTCTCATGCATGTTAAGGATATGTCTGCTTGTGCTCTTCTGGTCATCCTGGCTTCTTCCTCAATCACTATCCGAAATCCAAGTGGATAGTTGTCCTTCTCCATCTTATACAAGATGTCATAATTATGAATTTCTTTGACATACCTTAAAATCCTTTTTACTGCAGTAAAATGGACCTTACTTGACTCGTTAATGAATCTGGAAATAATACTGACTGAGTGCACAATGTCTGGCCTCGTGTTTGTGAGATACACACTACAAGAAAAAGTCGCTACTGAAGCTATTGAAAACAATTGCCATAGCACAACTAGCCACACCTGCCATCAGCTCATGGACGCTGTTAATGTCGCAGTGCTACAAACTTACAGCAGCAGTCACAGGTACTTACTGCAATGGTGCGTCGCTGCTATATCGCTTTCAAAATAGCCCTTTAAGCCGGTTTATAACAGTGGCCATTGCCATGGCAGCGATTACAAACTACTAGTATAGGGAGCCTCTTAATTTCAAATTTAAAGATGTGGCAACGACTCAGTTTGCTGTTATACCATTTCAAAGGTTTTGATTTTTTTTATGATATAATGCAAATTTCTTACAGCCTATGTTGACGTTGTTAAAACTATCTATTTTTTTTTTTCATTGAATACATATTAATCGGGTTAAAGACCTTTTTCTATAAAATCGGTGTAATAAAGCATGTACTTTCTTAACAAGCCATAATAGTGTAATAAAGCATGTACTTTCTTAACAAGACATAAAAATGCTAAGGCCATACATAGTAAAATGTTATTGGGCAAGGCATTCTGTAGTTACAAACAAAAGTGATGGAGGATGAACATAAAAACTTGTAAGAGCCTTCCCACAAGTAAAACTTTAAGCTACCGCAATAGTTTATGTTAACTAGTGTGCAAAAATATGAACATACTTCACCAGTAATAATTTTTCAAGGACAACGCCTACATCTAAGCTAGTTCTAAAGATGAAAATCAATGCAATTTGCAACATCAATTGCCTCCATTGCTCCATCTATTTGCATTTGCCTCCACATTAGCCCGTGAGATAAACAAACAACCATTAGTATGCGATTCAGTCCACTTGCTTAAGATAATCAAAATGAAAACGATTGAGTTTCTATCTTTGCAATTAAATGGCTAATAGAAAAAATAGCAGGAACCTATTACATTGTACGGAGATTTTGGGGTTAAAAAGGCCAACAAAAAAGTACGGTACTTATGCACCATGCAAGAATAAATATAAGTCCACTCAATTACAGAATTCTTAGGATAATCACCCCTGTTATCCTATAATACTAAATATTGTTTGAAAGAAATTACAAGATTGTACTTAAGCATTTCTAATGAAGAAGACAAAGCATCACATTGAAGTCAAGCTAAATGCATGTTCTATGCCTTCCTAATTGGACAAAAAAAAAGGGCAACCTAGAAGGATTCTGAAAATGTAAGAGGTTATATTGGAAGCAAGGGCAAACCAATTAAGTAGGCATGGCCAAAGTAATGCTTGCTATGGGATGGTCGTACAACTGATGTTGTATCTGTACCTCGCTTTGGCAAAAGCCAAATGTACATTGGCAGTAAGGCTTGCTAAAAAGAAGTGTTGCACAATGTAGGAAAAGGGCAACAAGGGTCTTAAGCAATAATTGGAAGTTTAATGCAAATCTAAAGCCACAAAACAGACATAACGCTTCATATAAGGATTACCAGAGGCCTCATCCATTTAAGCCTCTCTACGTCAAGCTATCTGAAAGGCGGTATGATATTTAACTTTCGTTAGAGTCATCTTAGTAACCAGACTACACCATTAGAAAAAGAAAATCCAGCCAATAATAGACAGTATCCTTTTCCTCTACAAATACTATTGTGTATTCAAAACTCTACAAACCCTAGTGAAAAAAGCCAAGTTCTAAAGCAATGGCAAGTAAGAGACCTTAGCAGATGTAAGCTACCCATGGATGACAAGGCAAATTTGCAATCTCATTAAACTGAAACCAACTGTCACATTCAATCATATTTATCTAGTTTGGTATAGGAACCACTAGGCTTCTAACAATGAGGACCAATATAATGCACATGCACATTGCCCTCTCCAAACTCAAGGCAAGTGCAATGCGCTATGAAAGGTTGCATACTGCAGCCCAGAAGATTGTTTGGTCTGATCTTATACCTGAAGTCAACTTTGTATATGTAATCATCATGTTATACAAGTTTCCAGTTTTTATTATCCAAAATGTACTAGTTATATATGGATACCTATTAGACAGACGCGCACACACTAGTTTTCTAGAAGAAAAAAAAGTTAGTCTGTTGCATACTTTGTCTCATTTATACTTATCAAATACGTATCTTACTAGTGCAATGGGTTCTTTGGAATTATATGGTAAGAGTTCCCATTTTCCAATGTCAATTCAGATAATAGAATTAGAGGAACTTAGATCAATAACACTCATAAGACAATAGATGTAGCAATTTGAGGACCAAGGGATTCCTTCAATTATTCCCTTTAATCGTTATTGGCTTATTACATTGCACAAAAGAGTATGTATAAGCAGGGAGTTAGGAAAGGAGGAGAAAGAATTTGTACAAGATGCACTTTTCTAGATTTTGGTGTTAATTTTCTCCGGACACTGGTAATAATCTTTTGTTTGATGATTAGGATAATACTCTCCACACTGATACTCGGTTTGTTTGACTTCTAAGAAAGGTTTTCATGTTTGAATTATATTTGCTGAATGCAACTCACATCTTCTCTCAAGGGTTGGGACAAGCTGTAAGAAAGGTAGTAGTAGGACAAGCACGCGTAAGTTGGGTGATGCACCGCCTAGCTCATAGGAAAAAGTTACAGTCAAAGAAATTATATCCCAAGATCACCACAGCTTAAGATTATAAAGACCCCTAAGTTCAGTTACTTGTTTGCTAGGGCTGGTTCGGTAGAAATGTTCCTCATAAACCAATCAAGAGCTTCTGGCATATTTTTTTCATTTGTGCCTTCATTTAATTCATTTGTGCCTCATGTTCCTTGAGATACAGGATTTGTTCTTGCAGCTTGACATTGTGAGAAGAATTCCACATGTTCAGGATAGTGGTCATAGGCCCCTATTGCCCTCATTTACCATGTCGGTCTTTACCCTAACTGTAACACCATGATACTTTATCAAATTAAATTAAAATTTTTAGTGGAACAAAATGTATATATATATATATATATATATATATATATATATATATATGTGTGTGTGTGTGTGTGTGTGTGTGTGTGTGTGTGTTTTCTTAGCGTCGATATTCTTATTTAGCAACTTTTAGCGACGAAAATTTTAGTTGGCATCGACATTTCCGTTTAACGATTTTTTTAGCGGCGGTTATTAGTGAATTGGGGTTAGGTAACAACCCAATTAAACTCATTTAGTACACTAATCTTTCATAAATAATTATTTAGACCTTTTCTCAATAACAAGATTCGAATAACTTTTAAAATAACTAACAAAACTTGAAGGGGGGCTTTGGTAATTGTCCATTTAGGGTTTTATATATATCAGCTTATACTAGAGAGCAGCTGTTTTCCACCATTCTTCATCCTCAAAATTTCAGCAGAGTGATAGAGAGAGACAGAGAGATCGAGAAAGAGAAAGAGAGAGGGATTACCCGGGCGAACAAATTTTCGGTAAGCTTTTTCCTTAGTTTTTTCTCATGTTCGTTACTGATTTTTTTTTTCTCATGTTCGTTACTGATTTTGAGATTAAGATGGGTAAGGGAATTCTGTCGTGGGGTGGTAGTGTTTGAGTGTGTGTGAGTAGGTATATGGACGTGTGTTTGTGGGTGGGTAACGAGGGAGGAAGGAGGGCCTGCACGGCTAACGAGTGTGTAAAAATTTTGTACATGTTTCGTGTATGGATGGTGGGTTTTGGGCAGCCATAATGCCAACAGGTAATGGTTGCCGTGAGAAAGAATAGGTGTGATTCAAAGACACAGCCATGGTGATTGTCGTGTGTATGGTGTAGATGTGTATACGGGTGTTGTGTGTGTGTGTACGATGGTGCCGTAAGGTGTGCGCAGTTTGATACAGTAAGATGGAGTCATAAACAAAGAGGGATGGCTGCCATGAAGTGTACGGGATTGGGTTGAGAAGGTCACGGCCATGGTGGTTGTGACTGTGCTCGTGAGCAGGAGTGCAAGGGAAAAGGAAGGGAGGACTGTGCACCAGTGTATATGGAGGGTAGGGACTGAGGATTAGAGAGGAAAAATTAACTGTGAAAGGGTTGTGGGGTTTGGAACAGAACCAGCTGCAGCCGTAGGGAGGCCCGTAGGTTTAGATAAAGAAACCATGGGCTTTGCAAGAGGGAAATGATGGATGTAGGTGCGAAGAAAAGGCTGCAGTGGGAAGCATGTATGTGGGTTTCGAGTCGTCGGGATGGATTCTAGGCTCGTTAGACAGGTTTCTTCTTGGAGCTGGATGAATGCAATGGTGAGGGCTGATGTGTGGACACCCACGACTGCCATGAGAATGAGGTAGTGGGTGAGTGTAATAGTGTGTGTATGTGTGAGTGTACAGATGTCTTGTGTGCATATGTTGCTGTGTGTAAGTGCATATGTGTGGGTGCATACAGGTCTATAAGTGTGGCTACTCACTGGGTGCATGGGTGTGTATATGTGAGTGTATAGGTGGGTTATTATGAATGAGTGTGTGGTGTATGTTAGGGTAACCAACAAGAATGAAGGTGGTGTAGCAGTGAAGTTGGTGCATATTTGTGGGTATATTGATGAGGATTATGGGTGTTTGTGTACTTGAATTTGTGAGCATGTGTATACGGTTGTGAGTATGTGTGCTGTGTAAGTAGTGAAGCTGCCAAGACAGCAGCTGTGAATGCATGTGCTCAGGTGTGTGTTGTGTGTTGTGTGTTGTATGGGGTGAATATGTGTGTGTGCGTGCGCGTGTTCGTGTCTGCTGTGTGCCGTGAGAGTGTGTTGTGCATGTTTGTGTGTGTGTGTATTTGGCAAAGAAGAGTGAGGCAGTAACTGTGTGCGCTGTGTGCTTAACCTTAAGTAAGATTGCGTGTGTGTGCGCGCACGCGCGTGTGTTCTTACGTGTGTGTTCAAGATAGTGCAAATGATTATGTGCATAATGCAACATGATGTCAGTGTGTAGATGGTGTGTTCTGTATCTTGGAGCTGTTGTAGAAAAAGATTTTCAGCTGTGTGTAACACTCCCATACTTTTTCGGATATAATTAGAAATTTTAGCGATGAAATTTTGAGTTAGCATCGATATTCTTAAGTAGCGACCGTTAACGACAAATTTTATTTTAAGAAACCATAATTAAGTTATAATTTATGGAGCAATTGTAAGTAATATTGATCGGGGTCTTTGGTGACGATTAGCGTGATCAAAATTTTTATTGACATCTTCTAGTGACATACATTTTTATATATATTTTTAACGACAAATTATCGTTTAGTTAGTATTGATATTTTTATGTGATCATTTTTAGCGACGATTAGTGAAGTGGGGTTACGTAACGACTATTAATTTTTCCTAATATATATAAAATTATTTTTGGACCATGTTTGCTATAATAAGTTCGCGAAAGGAATTTTAGCGACAAATGGAGGTGTAGGGTTTTATTTTTACCAATTAGGGTTTCTGTTAACATGTATATATTTATAGATAAAACATTGTTTGGCAGCCACCCTTTAGGCCGCCACACATAACTAGAGAGAAGTCATACAGAGATTCTGAGAGAGAGACAAGGGAAGAGACCAAGAAGATTTTTCCCAGTGATCGGCCTTGATTTCTCGATAAGTTTCCTAAAACCTTTTTCTTTTAATAATAGTTCACGAATTTATGGGTTTACGGCTATCATGGCCCTGCAAAAAGGTTTGTGTTTTGTTGTGTTTGTGTGTGTGTGTGTGTGTGTGTGTGTGTGAGAGAGAGAGAGAGAGAGAGAGAGAGTTTGCTATGAGAATGTGGAGTGTTGGTTAGAACGAGAATATGGGTTTGACATGGTTCTGTGGCCAAGTGAGAGAAATATATAGGTTTTGGGTTAATCTGTAAAGTGTTGTGGGTTCATGGCCATGATGAGTGAAGCAATACAGATTTGTGAAGACGGTGACTGCGATGGGGAAGGAAACCCATATTTGCTGTGACTGTTGTGGGCTATGCCAAGCCATGGCTGCCGTGGAAGAATTGTTGTAAAGCCTGTAGGCGATGGCCACGGCTGTCCCTGTTTAGTGTTGTTGATTTTGTGACTCCATGTGTTGAGAGAGAGAGGCAGCTTGGTGTAAGTGTTGTGCAGGTGTGCGGCCATGTGTGTGTGCGTTTATGTGTGCTGCATGGTGCATTGGTGTCTATTTGTGTGTGAGTGAAGCTGCTACGCAGCTATGTGCATATGTGTGTGAGAGTTGTGTGCTTGGGTGTGTGTTGTGTGTTCATATGTGTGTTAAAAGCTGTCAAGAAATAGCTGTGGGTATAGTGAAGCTGCCAAGAGGCAGCCGAGTGCATGTGTGTGCTGAGTGTGTGTGTGTTGTGTGCACAAGTATGTGAATATGTGTGCTTGGGAAAGGCTGTCTTGAAAACAACTGTGTGTGCATGTGTTCATGCATGCAATTGTGTGTGTAGATATGAGTGGCAAGGCTGCCAAGAGACAGCTAGGTGTGTGTGAGTTGTGTGCTTGTGTTAGTGTGTGTTAGCTGCTATGCAGCCATATGATAGAGTGTATGTATTGCTGTGTGTGTGGGCTGTAGTGCTGTGTGTGTGGGCTGTAGTGCTGTGTGTGAGTGTTTAGTTAAGCCCTGGATAAGGAAGACAACCTGTAATGGAAGGGATGTGTGTTATGGTATGTGTTTGTGTGCGTGAGTTTGCATGTGCTGTGATGTGTGTGAGAGTGAAAGTATATATGGGTGTAGTGTATGTGTGTATGCCTGCAAAGGTGTGCGCGCATGAAGCTGGGATGTGTGTGTTTTATTCCACTGTGTGTATGAGAGAGATATATGTATGTGCGAGAATATGTGTGTGTAGCGGGCCGAGAAGAGAGCCTAGAATGAGGTTGTGTTCATGACTGTGTGTGCGCGCAAGGAAAAGAGAGAGAGATTAGGCTGTTGGGTGTTGGATTTTTGTTGCACTGTGAGCAGAAGGGAAGGAGAAGAGAAATACAGAACGGGTAAATTTGGGTTAACGTTAGATCGACATGTGCATATGTTAGTATACACTTATTGTTAGCACGTGAAAATTTACAATATAATACGTTAGACCGTATTAGAATTCTTGGAAGAATTTTATAATTTTCTGAGATTGTATGAATTTTTAGTATTTTCTGTAATTTCAGATTTGGAAAATTCTTTTGGAACCTTTAAACCCTGAAATGTTCTGGGAAAAATTAGAGTAGTGTTTATATTGTATAATAAAGACTCAGTATAAATTTGATGATTTTAGAGTCGATTTGTATCATTTTCAGTATTACATTGAATTTAGCAAAATGAAAAATAAAGAAATAGTTTGTGTCTTTTAAATTCTGATTTCAATTTCTATAATTTTTACATATATTTTAAATTTTGTATAAAAATTATGGGACTTATTTTCCAGCTGAAAGTAATTTTGACAATTTATGGTTTTTATTGCATTTAACAAAATTATTTTTATTTAAAAATATTCAAAAAAATCAGAAAATACATATTTTGACTTTTTATAATGTGTTAAGCTATAAAAGTATTTTATTTTAATTTATTTTGAATTTTGGAATATCAACACGTGTTAAGGATCGTATAGGGTTCTCGGTTAGGTTGGCCGAGTGCGAGGCGCATTTTGAGTTGAGCGATTTCGAGATTAGAAGTGAGCACGTGGAGGTATATGATTAGGGTTATAGTATTATAGTATAGATTATGTTCTAACAAATGGATTGTCAATCTAGATTTATTCAGAAAATATCGATCGAGGATTGGTAGCATCGCTTAGCTTGGACCGAGGTAAGGAATTCTATCTGAATCCTATTTCATTATTTTGGTTTCAAAAACTTATAACAACAGTTTCACAAACTAGATTGAATGTTGATTTTTATTGATTGATATAAAATATTTTTAAATTGCCCATGAAACCCTAATTTGAGCCTTGTAACGGTCGTTTGGAATTCTGTTTCATCTCATCTTGAAATCCATTGTTCATTTGATATGTTTATTGATTGCTCATCGTAAAGAATTTTTGAATTCTATTTATTACTTCTCAATGTTGACATGAGTTAGTAACTTGGAAGCCATAAAGATGGTCTATATTGTTGGCGTTATAAGGATGGTCTGTTGGATGGGTTTAACTAGTACCTGGATGGATTAGTCAGTGTACATATGCATATGTAAGCGTATCGAGCACTGTCGGGGGTGACTTTGCTTCTGTACTGCTCATGTTCAACGTTTCTTATTTATGTTTATTGCACTTTAAGTGTTTTAAAAATGGTTATTTATTTAAGGAAAATGAGTTGATACTCCTCCCTATGTTTACATTGAAATGCTATGGGTTTCTTTGAAAGCCCTTTTAAAATTTTCATTTGATTGCATATAGAAAGATTGTTTGAATTGTTTTGTTCTCATTTTAAAAGTTTTTATTTGACTTAAACGTAAAATCGTCCGAATCGTTTTTATTGCTTTTGAGTCTTTGATCGACCTTATTGGGCTCTCGAAAGCTCACTCTCCTTTGACTTCCTTTCCACAGGTTATAGCCGGCATTAAGTTGCCCGAATAAGGATTAAGGCCGAGCGAGCGAAAGAAAAGGAAATAAATCTTGCTATTGATTGTTAGAACCCCTGCGTGGGTGACTTAGATAGTTTATTTATTTAGGTTTACATTTGTTTCCAAATATAATTGTACATTGAGAGAAAATACTTTGATTAATGGTTTAGTTGCTTTGAAAGTTTTAGTTATTATTTGGTTTAGTTTTGAGGATAATATTGTTTAGTGATTGATCGATTGAGTGTCTAACGTTCCAAAAAATTTCAGGATGTTACAGTGTGAGTGTGCAAGCAGATTGATTGAGAGTGTGTAAGGGCATTAAAGGGGTTAAGCAGAGGGTGTGTAAGTGCAGTGGGCATGTGTGTGTGAATTCAGGGTGTTAGTATATGTATTGCGGGAGATGATGAGTGAAAATATGTGGTGTAGTTGGTGATTGTAAATGTGTAGGAGTGTGTGTGGCGTTGAAAGTGTGTATGTCAATAGAGTGCAATCTGGAGTAGCAAAAAGCGAAACATAACATGTGTGTATGTTTAAGGTATACCACGGATTAGCGTTAGTTATGTCACACGTATCAGATAGTGTACAGTAATCATTAACAGGTGAAAGTGTAAATTATAATACCTTAGGCTATATCAAAATTTCTGGTAAAATTTTATAATTTTCTGAAAATGTATGCATTTTTACTATTTTCTTAAAATTTAGAATCATAAAAATTATTTGGAGTCACAAAACTTATGAAAATGTTCTGGAAAAATTGTTGTAATGCTTTTATGATATAAATATGTCTCAGTTTAAGTTTGATAATTTTTAGAGTTGATTTGCTTTCATTTATGTATCTCATTGATTTTAGCAAAACAAAAAACTTAAAAATAGTTTTGATGTCTTTTAAATTCTGATTTCAGTTTTCAAAATTTTTATGTATATTTTAAAATTATTACAAAAACTATGGGACTTTATTTCAGCTAGAAGTAATTATAGCTATTATTGTATTTAAGAATTTATTTTAATTCAAAAATATTTAAAAATTTAGAAAATTCATTTTTTTTTACTTTTATTAATGTTTTAATGCTTCAAAAGTCTTTTCTTATAATTTATAGTGAATTTGGGGTATTGGTACCCATTAAGGGTGTACGAGATTGTCGGTTAGGTTGGCCGTGTGTGGGGCCCGGTTTAAGTTGTGTGATTCCAGGGTTGGAAGCGAGTGTCATTTGGGTAGTTGACATTAAGTTTATAGTATAGTAACATATATTGTATTCTAATAAATGGATTTTCGATCTAGGTTTATTCAGAGAATTTCGATCGAGGTTTGGTAGCATTGTTTAGCTTGGACCGAGGTAAGGAATTCTATCCGAACCTGACTTCATCGTTTTTTATTTCAAATATTTTATTATGAAAACTTTTTGAACTACATTAATTCAATTTTATGTTTGATATAAAAGATGTTTTGAAAATGTCCATGGAACCCTAATTTGAGTCTGATAGCGATCGTTTGAAATTCGTTATTCTCATCTGTTTATTTAATTAAATCATTGTAAAAAAGTTTGAATTGTGTTTAATTTTTCTTGAATATTGACATGATTTAGTAAACCTGGGAGTTATAAGGATGGTCTGTTGGTTGGGTTAAACTATTACTTAGATGGACTAGTCAGTGTACATATGCATATGTAAAGCGTATCGAACACTGCCAGAGTGGCTTTGCTACAGTGTACCACTCATGTTCAATGTTTCCTATTTATATTTTATTACACTTGAAGTGTTTTAGGATAAATATTGATTTAAGGGATTGAGTTGATATTCATTCCCAATGTTTATATTAAAAGCTGTGATTTTCTTTGAAAACCCTTTTAAAATTATCATTTAATTGTATATAGAAAATCATTTGAATCATTTTTCTCTGTTTATTTGGCTTAAATGTAAAGCCGTCCGAATCGTTTTTGTTGTTTAAATCTTTGTTCAACCTTACTGGGCTCTCGAAAGCTCACTCTCCTTTGATTTACTTTTCGCGGGTGATAGCCAGCATTAGGTTGAGGTTGTCAGCACGAATTAGAGCCGAGCCAAAGAAAGTGAATTAAATTTTTTTGTATCGATCATTAAGACCCCTACGCGGGTAAACTTCTCTTACTTGTTGATTAGATTTAAATTGATTTGAGGAATTGTAACGATTAGAAGCTCTGACATAGGTTTTCATAGTTAGTTATTTAAAATCGAGATTTTTATGTTCTTAAGTAGTGATTGTTTCAACGCTCCAGGAGTTCGGGGTGATAACATTTCGAAAAAGTCCGGGTGTTAAAGTTTCGAATTTTAGGAGTGTTACACTAACCTTAGAAAGAATGTCACTTGAACCGGAATCAATCACAGGCAAAGAGGCCTCGTGATTGGAGTCTCTTGATATCTTCCTAAGAAGAATCATAAAAAATTTAGCGCCAATGAAAGATAGCGGCCTGAAAAAGGATCTATAGCTTTAGTACATGCACGCAGGAGGACATCTTCTTCCATTTCTTTGTTTGTGAAGCACGATCCAAATTGTAGCTCTACTTGCTTCACTTACGTGTCTCAAACTTAAAACCATAATAGAAAATTACTAAGTTACAATTTTGGTATGGAAGAGCAATACACTAGTTATAACAAAGCACTAAAAGTGCGTACATATCCTTGTTCTTTTTGTGGAATGGTTATGCGGTGTAGGGCATGTGGAATCGCTCTAATGCTCGTTGTGTAATTACAGTTGCCCTTCTCCTCTTCCTTCAATTTTTAGCATATTCAATTGGTAAATATCACATAGAAACATGGATATTTTTTAAGACATTTGAGTTCAATGAATACTGTAACTTCATCAGGTTGCAAGTAACTAGCTAAGGTTTGCCTCTGTAACCTATATGCCTTCTTTTTAGTTGTAGCAAGTGTGCTGGAATCTTATCTGAATTAAAGAAATTTCTTTTTAGGAATATTTTCAACCTTTCCAACACTAGATAAGAGCGCGTATCATTGTAGTTTTAGCAAGAAGATGATTGATGTAAATCTTTCTGTGACCACAAGAACAATATCGTTGCACAACTTAATTATACCTCAATCTATACCTAATCGATTTCTTTATCCTCCTCTAGAACATCATACCACTTTGCCTAATTGATTGGTAACAGCTTACACCCACGTGCTATGAAAACAATTAAAGTACCAAGCTCATAAATGACCCTAGTGAAATCATGACCGGACTGTCGTAGTCTACATATTCTTGTGCCTCCCTCGCCCATACTTCAGCTCCTTCAGTGGGGCCTTGCTTTTTTTATGACCTAGAGCCTGCAAGAAAAGAACATACGCGAAACCTTTAGTTGTTTTGTGTTAGGTAAAATAATCTGCAAGTTCTTACACGAAATCAATTTAGCTATGAAAAGGTTCCTGGGACTGATTAGCTTGATTTTTATGTTTTATTGGGTTTTAAGGTTTGTAAGAAAGTAGATGGGTATGTCTAGAGATAGAGACCAATTCAAAACTAATAGAATTTTAAAGTTGATTTGAAGTTATGTGCACGGTACTCGGGAGTAAAAAAAGTTGCTGATCATGCCTCTTTCAGTGTACCATGGTCAAACAAATAGAGCACGTAGGCTTTTCTTTACGTAGGTTTATGGCTAATATAAGCAAATTAAGAAAGCTAATATTATTTTCAAGCAAAATTCTAATTGAAGAAGTTTCGGTATGTAGCTCTGCGGTCAAGAGTGAGACACGTGGGAAGGTTAGCATGACAAGCAGGGTTTTCCAAGGATTAAATGTAAATGTTCCCTTTAGGATAATCCTTACTGCTACCTGTGCTTTTATCCATGTGAATTTTGTGACCAAGCCCCTGATAATTGGCAGTCTTGTTAAACAAGAGTCAAGGATCCAATTCTCAGGGTAACTTGGTAGACCGGGTTTATTGGAGTTTAAAGGCTAGTTGAATTTTATTCCTTTACTGATGTGGCTTGGACTGTTGAAATAATAATAATCTTGATCTTTTTAGTCACATGTTACTAATTAAGTTAGTGTGTTAATGGCATGTTAGTGGTCATTAGTCATGTGTTAGTGGGTGTTAATAATATGTTAGTAGGGTGTTAATAATATGTTAGTGGTGCATATGTTACAAATGCATTACTTGCATGATTATGAAGATGAGTAGTGGTCTAGTAATTATGTAGATAGTGGGGTGAGTGGTATGATTATTGTAAGTTTGGGAGTTACTTTTAGGCATTATATAAACTCATGTACCTCATCCATTTTGATTAAGTGGAATGAAAGTATTCTCTCAAAATCTCTAAATTGCCTCCTCATATATTTGTGAGTGTGACTTTGAGTGCAACAAAGTGTAAGCTTGAGTGACCATTTGTTTACAACAAAGTGGTATCAGAGCACCAGGTTAGTGGTGCTCAAGTTAGTGAGAGAGAGAGAGAAAGATGGCAAACAATATGGTTCCATTTCAAATCCCGCGATTCACCAAAGACAACTATGAAAATTGGTGTATTCGCATGAAGGCGATTCTTGGATCGCAAGATGTGTGGGAGGTGGTAGACAAAGGCTTTACCAAGCCTCAAAGTGAAGCTACACTCAGTGCTACCCAAAAAGAGGCCTTACAAGCCACTAGAAGGAAGGATCAAAAGGCTCTTGCAATCATCCATCAAAGCTTGGATGATGCGATGTTGCAAAAGGTTGCAAATGCAACTACTTCCAAGAATGCTTGGGAGATTCTCCAAACTTCTCATGGTGGAGTGGAGAAAGTGAAGAAGGTTCGTCTCCAAACGCTAAGAGGCGAGTTTGAAGCCTTACGCATGAAAGAATCCGAATTAGTTTCGGACTACTTTTCAAGAGTTTTGGTTATTGTTAACCAAATGAAGAGAAATGGCGACGATTTGAACGACGCACGAGTGGTGGAAAAACTCCTCTGTTCACTAGATCCCAAGTTTGACTACATTGTTGTAGCCATTGAAGAGTCTAAGGATGTAGACTCCTTGAGTGTTGATGAACTCATGGGATCGTTACAAGCTCATGAAGAAAGACTAAACAAGAAGAAAGAAGAGTCTTTGGAGCATGTGCTACAAACAAAGCTTTCTTTGAAGGAAAGAGAAAGAAAGCAAGAAGGAGCCCAAAAGGGTCAAGGAAGTGGACGTGGAGGTGGATGTGGTCGAGGTCGTGGCCAAGGAAAAGGAAGAGGAGAAGGAAGCAATGCTCGCTCCCACAACAAAGAAGGACGATACCAAACCTCAAAGCAAGTAAGAGGTCGTGGTAGAGGAAACTATTCCAGAAAAAGGTATGACAAATCTCAAGTTAAGTGTTACAATTGTAACAATTTTGGTCATTATGCTTCGGAATGTGGATATGATGCTAATGACGTTGAGGAGGAAGCTAATTATGTTGAAAGTAGCAAAAATTGCAAAAACGAAGAAATAGAGCATACTTTACTGTTGGCGTACAAGGGACAAGAAAGTGGCGAGAAGAATTTGTGGTATCTTGACACCGGTGCTAGCAACCATATGTGCAGAAACAAGAGTATGTTTGTGGAGATCGATGAATCAGTCAATGGCAAAGTTACTTTTGGCGACTCATCTCAAATTCCGGTGAAAGGAAAATGTAACATTTTGATTCATTTGAAGAGTGGTGAGCATCAATTCATTTCAAATGTCTACTATGTGCCTCATATGAAGAATAATATTTTGAGCTTGGGACAACTCTTAGAAAAAAAGGCTATGAAATTGTTATGAAAAATTATAGTCTTTTCATGAAAGACCCATTTGGAAATTTGGTTGCTAATGTTCCTATGACAAGAAACCGGATGTTTTTGTTAAATATTTAGAGTGATGTTGCTAAATGTTTGAAGAGTTGTGTTAGAGATTCATCGTGGCTTTGGCATCTAAGGCTCGGGCACTTGCATTTTGGAGGACTAAATTTGTTGTCTAGAAAGGAGATGGTAAAAGGATTGCCTCACATTAGTCACCCGAATCAGCTTTGTGAGGGGTGCATTTTTGGCAAACAATTCCGGAAAAGTTTTCCAAAGGAAGCTAACTCAAGAGCCATGGAGCCGCTTCAACTTGTTCACTCGGATGTTTGCGGGCCAATTAATCCACCGTCACTTGGTAAGAACAAATATTTTCTTTTGTTCATTGATGACTTTAGCCGCAAGACTTGGGTTTATTTTCTTAAAGAAAAATCGGAGGTATTTGATGTTTTCAAGAAGTTTAAGGCTCTTGTTGAAAGAGAAAGTGGTTATGATGTGAAGGCTATAAGATCTGACAGAGGAGGCAAATTCACATCAAATGCTTTTAAAAAGTATTGTGAGGAAAATGGAATTCGCCATCCTTTAACAGTTCCAAGGTCTCCACAACAAAATGGCGTCGCCGAGAGGAAGAATAGAACCATTCTTAATATGGCCCGGAGTCTATTGAAAACCAAAAGAATGCCCAAGGAGTTTTGGGCAGAAGCCGTTGATTGTGTGGTCTACTTGTTGAACCGTTGTCCCTCTAGAAGCATTCAAGGTGAGACACCACAAGAAGCATGGCATGGAAGGAAGCCAAGTGTCTCTCATTTGCGAGTTTTTGGTAGCATTGCTTATACGCATGTGCCAGATGTGAAGTGGTCCAAGATTGATGACAAAAGTGAGAAGTATGTTTTCATCAGCTATGACTCGAGGTCCAAAGGCTACAAGCTCTATAACCCAAGCAATGACAAGATTGTTGTTAGCAGAGATGTTGTATTTGATGAAGAAAGTGCATGGGAATAGAACATTCCACAAGAAAGTTACAATACTTTCCCTTTTCTTGATGTGGAGGAGCAAGAAGATGATGACATGGAAAGGGTCATTTCTCCTCCATCATCTCCTGAAGTATCCACACAAGAGCAAGCTTCACCTACTTCAAGTGAAAGTCCACCACGTCGCACAAGGAGCCTCCGCGACATATATGAAGAAACGGAAGAGGTAACTCAAAGAATTGGTGATTTGACTCTTTTTTGTCTTTTTGGTGATAGTGAACCTTTGAGCTTTGAGGAAGAAATCAAAGAAAAGAAATGGAGAAATGCGATGGATGAAGAAATTCAATCCATAGGGAAGAACAACACCTGGGAGCTGACCACACTTCCAAAAGACCAAAAAGCAATTGGAGTCAAATAGGTGTATAAAGCCAAGAAGAATGCAGTAGGTGAAATAGAGAGGTACAAAGCAAGGTTGGTTGCGAAAGGCTATAACCAACGGCATGGCGTTGACTATGATGAGGTATTTGCACCCGTTGCCCGTTTAGATACTATTAGATTAATAATTTCTTTGGCGGCACAAAATGGTTGGAAAATCCATCAAATGGATGTCAAATCGGCATTCTTAAATGGCTTTCTTGAAGAGGAGATGTACGTTGAGCAACCCATGGGCTTTGTCATGAAAGGGCAAGAAGACAAAGTTCTTAAGTTGAAGAAAGCATTATACGGGTTAAAGCAAGCACCGAGAGCTTGGAATAGTAGACTTGACAAGTATTTCCAAGCAAATGACTTCTCCAAGTGTCCTCACGAGCATGCTCTTTACGCAAAAGTGAATGGTGATGGAGATATGTTACTTGTTTGCTTGTATGTAGATGACTTGATTTTTACAGGGAATAACCCAAGCATGTTTAAGGAGTTCAAGAATGCAATGGCTCAAGAGTTTGAGATGACGGACATTGGCCTCATGTCCTACTACCTTGGCATTGAAGTGAAGCAACGAGATAATGGCATTTTTATTTCCCAAGAAGGGTATGCAAAAGAAATTCTGAAGAAGTTCAAGATGGATGATGCCAATCCCGTGAGTACCCCATGGAGTATGGAGTCAAGTTGTCAAAGAAAGATGTTGGAGAGAAGGTAGACCCAACTTTTTTCAAGAGCCTAGTCGGAAGCTTGAGGTACTTGACATGTACAAGACCGGACATTTTGTTTGGAGTTGGGCTTATCAGTCGCTACATGGAAGCTCCTACCGTGACTCATATGAAAGCAGCTAAGAGAATTCTTCATTACCTCAAAGGTACAATTGAGTTCGGTTTATTTTATTCTCCTTCTAACAACTTCAAGCTTTCGGCTTATTATGATAGTGATTGGGCCAGAGATTTAGACGATCGGAAGAGTACCACCGAGTTTGTCTTCTATATGGGAGATACGGCATTTACATGGAGCTCAAAAAAGCAACCTATTGTGACGCTTTCTACTTGTGAAGCAGAGTATGTCGCCGCCACATCATGTGTTTGTCAAGCTATTTGGCTTAGATTTTTGTTGAGAGAGCTTCATTTGCCACAAAAAGAGTCAACCGAGATTTTCGTTGACAATAAGTCAGCAATAGCATTGGCCAAAAATCCGGTGTTCCACGATCGAAGCAAGCATATCAATACAAGGTATCACTACATTAGAGAGTGCATTACCGAAAAAGCGGTGGAGCTCAAGTATGTGAAGTCACGAGACCAAGTTACTGATATTTTTACCAAGCCCCTCAAAGTTGAGGCATTTCGCAAATTGAGAAGTTTGCTCGGAGTCAAAGATCAAGTTTAAGGGGGAGTGTTGAAATAATAATAATCTTGATCTTTTTAGTCACATGTTACTATTTAAGTTAGTGTGTTAATGGCATGTTAGTGGTCATTAGTCATGTGTTAGTGGGTGTTAATAATATGTTAGTGGTGCATATGTTACAAATGCATTACTTGCATGATTATGAAGATGAGTAGTGGTCTAGTAATTATGTAGATAGTGGGGGTGAGTGGTATGATTATTGTAAGTTTGGGAGTTACTTTTAGGCATTATATAAACTCATGTACCTCATCCATTTTGATTAAGTGGAATGAAAGTATTCTCTCAAAATCTCTAAATTGCCTCATCATATATTTGTGAGTGTGACTTTGAGTGCAACAAAGTGTAAGCTTGAGTGACCATTTGTTTACAACATGGACTACAACTTTTGTGTAACAGGTTGCTGCAATTTGGTTTTGGAGGATTAAGTGTGGTCATAAGGGTGTGGAGACCTGTTTCGCCATTTCTTTTATAGGATATCATGCAAATAGGCCTACAGACTCCTTATCACTTCAAACTTTTTTTCATATTTAAGGTCAAAACATGATGTTTTGATTTGCTGGACTACAAACTCTTCTTGTATACAACTACCTAAGTACGTAAGAGTGTAACTATAGATAGTTTTGTGATTGACGAAATTAGGGTGGAGATCGTGCTAGATTGGGACTTCCAAATTAGGTGGATGGTTTATACTGAAATAGCAAAAGGAGAATATAGACGAAAAACTTGAAAGAATCGGAATAAAAGTTTCTGATTCAATACATGAATCAAGCTGAGAACTATATAATCCATCAAATAACAACCAGCTAAGCAACTAACTTAATGACGGCTACGTAAGGCTTAAAGCACAAGAATGATACATGTCGTCATCTTCTGGTTGCTATAACAATATTATAGAATAACTCTCAAACTTTAACTCGTCTAGAATTAGGTTAGTACCTTCGGCTGGAATCAGTCCAGCCCATAAACAAGGAAGTATAAAGGGTTAGAATATCAAAATCTTACTTTGATAAAGGTAGGGATTGCCCTGCTTATGAGAGTCTAAGTGTTCAGTATATGATCATATAAGGAACATAAGCGAGAACCTCTAAACTCCACACTACAAAAAAGAGAGAGAACATGCATGCAATCATTCAGGCACATGTTATTGAACTTATAAAAAAACATATATATAAAAAAACAACTTTGTATTCCTGGCGACATTGGCTATTAAAAAATGATTGAACTTTAAATGCACTTGAACTGGTGGATAAAAAACACTAACCAAGCGTGGATGTTAGGTGGATTTATGACCCCTTAAGATCATAGGTCATCTCGGAATCGAGCTCCTCATCCATGAAGTTGGCATTATATTCATTGCGACATTGGCATTAGTATGCACCTCAACTTTAGGCTACTCATTGGTCTCAGCATGGGGAGAATCTCGTGATGGCACTTGTGCGCTGTAACCCTCTAGGGCTCGAAGGCACCATATATTAGCAATCAAAACACTATACAAAACACATAAATTTTATGGTGAATATATCAAAAAGAATAAATCTACATGTAGATGGAGATATAAGCATCGAAAGAACTATAAGAAACAAACATGTATGAACAAACAAAGACATGATTCATTTTAACAATTTTATTCTTGAATACATTATACACATGAAAAAAATTCAATAACTACTCATAAAGTCGCCCTCTTCCCCTTACTCTCCTTCTTTTGCTTCTTCTTCTTCTTCCTCTTCCTCTTCCTCCTCCTCCTCATCTTACTCTTCCTCTTCGTCATCTATAAAGATCTCAAATATTTGCTCTTTTGCCCCCTGTCTGTACGAGCCCCAAGTCTACGCCTTTTATGTAACATCCTAAAAATTTTGGAACGTTAACACGCACTCGATCACTTACACTAAAATAGAATATCCTCAAACTCATCAAAATAATATCACAACTGTCAAAGTAACTAAAACATCCATCAATGTATTTCTCTCAGAGTACAGTCATAATTAATAAGCTAAATTAAACCTGATAATGAGGTACAAAAGTCCACCCAAGCAGGGGTTCTAACGATCAATACTAACGTCAAATCTCTTTCTTACACTCGGCTCTAATCCATACAGGCAACTTCAACCTAATGTTGGTTATCACTTGTGGAAAGGAAGTCAAAGGAGAATGAGCTTTTGAGAGCCCAATAAGGTCAATCAATGATTTAAAAACAACAAAACGATTCAGAAAATTTTTCATATAGAGTCAAATGAATTGTTTTTAAGAAAAAAGATTTTCAAATAAAACACGTCATTCCGACATAGAGATAAGGTCGAGTATCAACTCATTCCCTCAATCAATAATCATTTCAAAGCAATTCGAGAAATCATTTGAAACAAAGGATTTTGTTTTTTTGATGAAATCATAGCAATTCAATATAAACATAGGGACGAGTATCATCTCAATTCATCAAATCAGTAGTCATTCAAAACAGTTCAAGTATAATAAAAATAGAGATATGTTATATTGAACATAAGCAGTACACTATAGCAAAGTCATCCCGGAAGTGTTTGATACACTTTACATATGCATATGTACACTGGCTAGTCCATTAGATACTAGTTTAACCCAATCAACAGACTATCCTTAATACCAACAATAAGTACCATCCTTATAACTCCCAGGATTACTAACTCATGTAGACACTTAGAAAAATAAATACAATTGAAAATGTTTTACAATAATCGAATCAATAAACAGATGAGAATGACAAGAGATAAGTACAACTCAAAATGATTTACCACAATCGAATCAGTAAACATATGAGAATGAAAACAGGAATTCGAAACAACTGCTATAAGGCTCAAATTAGGGTTTCATAGGCAATATTCAAATGTTTTTATGAAAATTTAATAAAACCATAATTCCACGAAATTTGCAAAACAGTTCAGATTAAACCCTTGAATTTAGAATGATGAGAAGGGTTTGGATAGAATTTCTTACCTTGATCCAAGCTATGCAATGTTAATCGACCTCGATCAAAATTCTGAGTAAACCTAGATTTGATAAATCATGTATCAGAAAGCAATATATACTATAAAACTATAAACCTAATATCAACTACCCAAAATGCACTTATTTCTAACTCGGAACGACGCAACCCAAATCGGGCCTCTCACACATCTAATCGAAAATCACACACTCTTTAAATGTTTAACAATACCTAAAATTTATTATAAATTACAATAAACTAGTTTTATAGATTAAAACATTATAGAAAGTCAAAATATAAATTTTCTAAAATTTTGGATATTTTCAAATTAAAATAATTTCTTTAAATGCCATAAAATCCATAAATAGCCATAATTGCTTCTAACTGAAAATAAAGTCCCATAATTTTTGTACCAGCTTTAGAATACCTATAAGAATTATGAAAATTAAAATCTAAATTTAAAAGGTATTAAAACTAGTTTTAAAATTATTTATTTTGCTAAAATCAATGTGATACGGTAATGACAGTAAATCAACTCCACAGATCACTAAATTTATATTGGGACTTATTTATACTATAAAAACATTACTCAAAATTTTTCCATAGCATTTTCATGAGTTTTAAAGATTCTAAAAGATTCTATAAATCTAAACGTACAGAAAATCCTAAAAATATACACGAACTCAGAAAATTATGAAATTCGTCACAAATTATAATATAGCCTAACGTATTATACTGTAAAGTTTTACGTGCTAACAATAACCGTGCACTATCAAAATTTGCACCGTACTTAAAGCTAACCCAATACCCGATCCACACTTCTCCTCTTCTTCCTTTCTGTTATTCTCTGCACTCAATGTACTCACTGAATCTTACTCCCCTTCTCACACAAACCCACAGCAGTCACACACCCACCTTCACCCACAATGCACACTCTCATATATGCAAGCACACACTACACAGGCATATAAATATACACACAAACACACTTTCATTCACTCCAACACCCACTGGCGTTCTCTCTTCAGTTTTTTTCTTTGTTCCACTCACTCATATCAGCACACTACACACATCTAAACATATTCACCCCCCTCCCACATAGCTTGTAGACACACACACACACATACCCACACACCCACAAGCTCGCGCACCCAAAAGGCCCCGTTCAACAACCTTACACACACACGCACGCACAAACACACCCATTTACACTGCACTCACAATGCTTTTCACAGTCACAACCCCTCTCCATTTTGTCTCTTACATTCACTCACAATACACACACCTTTCCACACATCACACGCAAGGACACAAACAAACAAACAAACAAAAAAGAAAGAAAGAAAGAAACCTCCCTATACCTACTGCCTCACGGCACTGGGTCATGTCTTCTCCCTTTTTTTCTCTTTTGTTACACATTCACACAACACACACTCAATTTTTTTTTGGCTCAATCACCTTTTAAACCCAAAGTCAAGCACACACTTATGCACATATATAAACCCATATATAGCACACACTCAGCGCACACGATCACACATATGTACTGCCTTTACGACAATACCTTCTCTCCTTATCCCTTTTTTTCTTAGACACACACACAGTACGTACCAACCCACACGCATAGGGCTATTTTTACGGCAATGTTCCATTCTTCACGTTCTGTCGTCCACGCGCACTTACAACCCACTTCAGTTTATTCTCCCTTTCCCTTGTCTCTTATACACACCAAAAACACACATGATACGCATGGACACACGCCGGTCTTCACAACAGCCATCCCCCTTCACAGCCGCTCACCAAAACCCGCAAAGTGCTAGACGATTTCACCCAAAATCCATTTTATTGCATATATACTTACATATGTATATCCCGCTACACACCCAATATATATATATACAAACACACATATATGGGGCTGCCTATCTCTCAAACCTCACAGCTTCCTTAAACCCACACCCATACGCACACTAGGGCAGCCACAACACGATAAGTACACAACCCACAACATCCCTTAAAGCTCCCATAACATTGAATAAATTTGAGAAAAATTGGCTCAAAGACTTACCGGAAATCTCGCCCAAAAACTCTTCCCTTTTACTCTCTCTCTGTAATCTTTCTTCCTCTCTCAAACGTGAATCAGATGTAGGGAAGAGAGCTTGGACGGTTGCTCTCTCATAACGGAGGTATAAATATAAAACCCTAGACAGGTAATTACTAAAAAAAACCCCTAGACTTTAGGTAATTCGCTAAGTATACCCAAAATTTCTTTTATTACAAAAGGCCCATAATAATTATTTATGATAAAATAATACATTAGAAAACTTTTTTAACGGGTAGTACATAATCTCGCCATGCTAATCGTCACTAAAAGTTGTTAAATAAAATATCAATGCTAAATGAAAAATATCATCACTAAAAACTTTTAAAAATATCATTTACGCTATTTATCACTAATACCTCAATCAATATTACTTATATTTGTCATCTTTAATTTATAACTTATAGTTTTCAAAATCTTGTCATTAAAGATTACCGATAAAATTTTGCTCATGAAAATCTACACTAAATCTTGCGTATGAAAGTCACGCTTTAATATAAATTAAACAACTAGGTAATATCAAGGTTTGGGGTGTTACATTTTAGTTCCTGTCTACGACTTGCTCCCTCAATTATGTAGTTTTTGACCTTTTTGTTTGACATTCATCGACTATTTTGCTTCAACGTCATGTTTGGCCCAATTGATGTCATTTATAATAGTGGCTCGTATGACTCACTTGGGTTGATATCTCTTCATAATCTTTGCTTTCCTCATTCACAAAGCACCGCTCAAGCCTGGATGTTGGGTGGATTTCTGACCCTTTAAAATCACTCTTAGCATCGAACTCCTCGTCCACGAAGTTGGCATTATATTAATTGCAACATTGGCTTCATTATGCGTCTTGATGTTAGGCTGCTCATTGGACTCAACATCAGGAGAATCTCGTGATGGCACTTATCCGCTGCGACCCCCTCGGGCTCGAGGGTGCCATATATAAGCATGAAAACAATGTAAAAAAACACATAATACATTTTATGATAAATGTATTATAAAGAATAAATCTAATTTTATTTGAAGATATAAGCATTTGCATGCATGCATCTTAAAAAAAACATATAAGAACAAACAAAGGCGTGATTCATTTGACCAATTTTATTGTTGAATACACTGTATGCATGAAAAAAATAATTCAATCACTACTCATGAAGTTACCCTCTTCTACTTCATCTTCCTCTTCCTCTCCCTCTTCATCATCCTCTTCATCTTCGTCATCTATAAAGGTCTCAAGTCTTCGCTCTTTAGACCCACTTTCTATAGCGGCCTCAAGTCTATGCCTTTTAGTTCCTTTGTTTATAACTTGCTCCTTCAGCTATGCAGTTTTTGACCTTTTTGTTGGACATTAATTGACTATGCTGCTTCAACATCATGTCGAGCCTAATTGATGTCATCTATAATATTTTATGCATCTTGCTTAACAATGGCTCTTATGACTCACTTAGGGCTAATAACTCTTCATAATCATTGTTCTCCTCTTCAGATAATTGAACTTCAAATGCAATTGAACTAGAGGATAAAAGCACTAACTAAGCGTGGATGTTGTGGGCATATTTGTGACCCCTTAAGATCACAGATCATCTCAGCATTGAGCTCCTCAACCACTAAGTTGGCATTACATTCATTGTGACATTGGCTTCAGTATGCATCTCGACGTTAGGCTGCTCACTGGACTCAACATCAGGAGAATCTCATGATGGCACTTTTGCGCTAAGACCTGCTAGGGCTCGAGGGCGCCATATATTAGCATTGAAAGCAGTGTAAAAAATACACAATAAATTTTATGATTGATGTATTATAAAGAATAACTTGTAACCGGAGATATAACTGTTGAGAGAAAACGTTAACCTTCCACATCCACTACAAAGCAAATCAATAACTACTCAGAGTCACCCTTTTTCCCTTCCTCTTCCTCCTGTGCTTCGTCTTCCTCTCCTTTATCGTCCCCCTCTTACTTTCGTCATCTATAAAGGTCTAATTCTCACTCTTTAGCCCCACTTTCTATCGCAACCTCAAGTCTATGCCTTTTAGTTCCTCTGTCTATAACTTGCTCCCTCGGCTATGTAGTTTTTGATCTTTTGTTCAACATTCATTATTTATTCTACTTCAATGTCATGTCTTGCCCAATTGATGTTATCTATAATATTTTCTGCATCTTGCCTAACCAGTGGCTCTTGTGACTTAATTGGAGCTGAAAAATCTTCGTAATCATTGGCTTCCTTCTCAGCATCTTCTCAAAAATCTCTTGGCCTTGTTTGAGTTACTACATGTCAACCATTGTCCCTTAGATGATCGAAGAAGAATAATTGCTCCACTTTAGAGGCCAACATAGATAGTTTATATTTATAAGTGAACCTCTTCCAATTGACAAGTGTAAACCCATTTGGATCTGTTGCAATCCCAATATGTTGATTCATGGTATCGTACCATTTATATTTAATAAATACCACCTATAACCATGTGTAGTTGTTAAAGCAAACACTCTGCCTTTTTGTACTTTTCTTTTCTGCTTGAGACACTCGATGTGAAACCTATATCCGTTTATCAAATAGTCATTTCCCTCTTTACAATATCATTTTGGAGCATGTCCAAGGGCTGTTATTTGCTTTGAAACCCCAACCCCCAAAGTTTTTACCTATGCAATTGCAAATCAAATGGTAAATAAATATGAAATTGGTTTAGAAAACTTAATCATCAATTACTATGAATGAACAAAAAGACTTACATAACCACTAAACCACTTTGTGGCCTACTTAAGGAGCTATCAATGACAGGTTTTTCGCACGTCTTCCTATAGCATCATTGTGCAAACACTTTGACAAAGGCTGCAATTGACATCGTACATCAACGTATCATCTATATACTAAACCAAAAGAAAGTGTACTTAATAATGCTTTGATAAAACTACTTACATTTGATGGTCTTCTAACTCATCAAAGTTGAATGAAAAATTGCGATGTGGCATCTATATATCCTTCATATCTAGATCAGTCATAGAATGGGCACCTAGAAATCTACCTTTTTGCCAAAAAAAAAGGGCAAATTTTTGCTCACTTCTTCTTCATATCCATATTCAACCTTTCCTGGTCAAGTCCATGCTGGATGAGCACCTTCTAAGTACATTAAGCAAAATATTAAGGGATAAATAGCTAATGATACCCTGTATTATACACAGTGTGCGATTTTCCCCCCTCAACTTCAAAATTAACCACTAAAATCCCCCATACTTACAAAAATTGGGCACTTTAGACGGAAACTGTTAAACTAAACAGTGCGTGGTCAACACAAGCGCTGACTAAAGTATTTTTTTAATGACAATTTTGCCCCTTCTCCTGGCTCTTCAACTTCAATTTCTTCCTCTTCAGAACCTTTTACCACAGCACCACCGGCACCAGCGTTAAAGTTGCCTTCCACTAGCACCAATTATTGCGCCGCCGCAGCAGCCCTGAGTCAATCCTCCCTCATATCCATCTTCCTTATCTGCGACCCCAATCCTCCCTCAACGACCCCTATCTAAGCACCATCCTAACACCACATACCATAACGACCCATTACTGCGGTCCACTGCCACCACGACGCCCATCGTACCTTCGTCACACCTCAACACCATCCAATCAGCCCACCTCCACCTCCAATTGACCCACCGCCACCAAATGACCCACCATGGGCAACCCACCACTAGCGTCAACTCCAACCCAACACCAAAACCACAGCCATATACCCACCTGTACCACCACGGCTGGTCAAGCCATACAAACTACCACCATAAACAAATAACTGCTGGTCAATGATGACGGGGTGAGGGGAGGATGTGTGCAGCGATGAGGAAGGGGAGGGTGGGTGCAACGACAGGGTGGGGTTTGTAATGTCGGGGAAGGAGGATGGTAGGTGTAGTGGTGAGGTGAAGGGATGGTGGGTGCAGCGACGAGGAAGGGGGAGGGTGAGGGCGGCGACAGGTAAGGGTGAAGATGAAGAGAAACCCTAATTTAGAAATGAGAATTTTAAAATTTTAAACCCTAATTTGAGATGGACTAATGTTACAAACCCTAATTCTTTAAACTAATTTGAGGTTAGAAGAATGGCATTAAACTTAAACAGGGTAAGGAAGTAAGGGTATCTTGATAATTTTACGCTATTCATAACGGATCCGTCTAAGGTCCCCAATTTTCGTAAGTGTGGGGAAGGGGGGTTTAGTGGTTAATTTTAAAGTGGAGGGGGGAAATCACACATCGTGTATAGTAGAGGGGTCATTAGCTATTTATCCCAAATCTTAAACATTTTCCCTCTAACAACCCCTTTAGATGGCTCTTACATCAGTTTTAGCCTTTAACTTAAACATGTACAAATAGTCATGCAATATAGATTGCAATAACCTCTAATTATTATTCAATATAAAAAAAAACAATGAAAAGCTTTTAACCTTTCAAATTAAAAACATATGGGAGCTACTGTACATGTCCAATAATCATTGCCTCCTCGGTAAGATTAATTGGCAAATGGACCATTATATCAAGGAAAGTCTGAGGAAGTGTTATATCAAGATAACAAAGTGTCAATACTATTTTTCTATTTAGTCACTAAAAGTATTCTGCTCAATTATTTTTTAGAACAAGCTCTTTGAAGAATCGATATATATGTCAACTACAGCAGAGCATACATCCTCTAATAGTGTTCTTCTTATTCCATCGGAAGAAGTTGTTGCATTAGGATATGGCAATAATGACTCTTAAGACCTAAAATATTGCCATCTTTTCAGGTATGTATCAGAAGATATTTGACTTGTTGGATAGTTGATTTATCAACGATCCAACAACCTTTTAATAGGTAGACTTATAAAAATTTTCCTTTCCATCATTCTCTGAAAGTTGGTCAGGCAAAGCTTAATGCTATTTTCCTGTAAAAGAATGTGAAGAAAACTTTAACACTGAAAAAAAATGGAAATATGAATGTATCTTGTATTGAAAGCTGGAACTAAAGTTAACCTTCAAACCATTGTCGTCAGCATCTGACCCTTGCAAACTTCTAACATCATGATCATCTCTACTGTCAAGGTCATCAGCATGTCTTAGTTCATTTTCTATAGTTCCCATAGTATTTTCATCTACATTTGCCTCAAATAGCACATCATCATTACTTTGTTCATTCTCATTCATGTTGTAGTTAATATCCTCGAATCACCATCAGAATCCTTAACATCTAGACTGATCATGTTGTCTTGCACACAACCATGATTAGTGGCCTCACCTTTTTCTCTTTCGACACTAGCATCATTAAAAACCTCATGTTATCCTTCTATACTAGCGTGATCTCTTACCTCATGTTAATTTTCACACTACCACTAATAGAATCATCATCCATATAACCATCTAGATCAACTACTTCTATATCTTTAAAATTTTCTTTAGTCTACCCACTTACAAACTCACATGTCGCTCCTCGCAAGGCTTGAAAAGAGCCAAGATGTAGGACATAAACCTCAACTACCATCCCAGGAAGAAGCAGCTATAAATACTAGGCCATCATTTAGACTACACCTAGGGATCAAGTACACAAACCTTAAAGATTCTCCATATCCCACCTTCTTAAGCATCATATGTTTTCATTATATGTTCATTGAAAAGCAGGCATTGTCTTGTCTCAAAGAAGGCAGCTACATTCATGACATTCCAAAGAGGCCTCAGTGTAGGATTGGGCGTGTCTTACCAGGTCTTTCTCGCTCTGTTTGATCCGACGGAAGCTTACTTTGCTAGGGTTCTTCCATAGAAAACTCTTTTTGTTTCTAAATCTACATTATCAATATAAGTCAATCCACCATCCACATACATCTTCTTCCAAAAACTATGCATTCTTCCTCTACTATGCATTTTCAGAGTAAGGTATGGTATTATAGGATCTACGTTGTACATAATAGAGTTATTTTCAACAAAATACAAGACTTATTTACACATTCACTTTATGAGTACGCTAAAGTTGAAGTCTACTAACATAGTGGTCCAAACGCTGGAGAGGCATGTATAAAGTTAAGAATAATGTGATGAGTGGAAACTGCCACCCCAAACCCCGGTAGAATTTACAACAGTAAAAAATCGATAATGTGAAGATTTGAAAAGCAAAAGAGTAAAGAATGTCATATGCGCACAAACCCCTGTGTGTCAATAGTAAACCCCAAAATGCATGAACCCTAACGCGAAAGTAAACCTTAGCCACAATATAACCACTATTTGTTAAACGAAATCAAATTATCTATATTCCTATAATTAAAAATGCAAATCAACAAAAAAGTAATTAGGGATATTTAGAGGTGTCAAATGGGCCGGGCTTGGGCTGGCCTAGCCCAAGCCCAACCGGCTCCAACAAAAACGGGCCGAGCCTGGTGACTAAAAAATGGGCCGGGCCTGGCCCGTACCTGAAATATGGATATATAGGCCAAGTCCAAGCCTTGGCCCTAGGCCCAATATTTAGGGCCTGGCTTGAGCCGGGCCCGGGCCCATTTTTTTTTGTTCCCAACTCTTTATTATTTATTTGTGTCGATGGCTAACAAAAATACATCAAATTAATTGGTTGAGATTGATACATGTTAATTTGGTATAATATTGACAAGCCTTTTTTGGCCTACTAACATTATAATTTATAAGTAGCATTTTTTGAAAGTTTGGTAAATAGAAAATGATGATTACAAAGTTAGTATCCGTTAACTCTATTTAACAATGTTCCAATATAGTGACATTTTCATTATTATAACAAAGTTAGTATCCGTTATAAAAAAAGGTTAATTTTTTTTTTAAAAAATTGATGTGACCGTGGTCTCTCTCTCGGCTTGATGTAGCTATGCCCTCATCCGGTGAATGTAAAAAACACGCGAGAAAATAAGAAGAAAGAAATCAGAGGAACACTGAGCACATCTCATTCTCACCAAATCCAGATCAGAAAAAGGAAGAGAAATTGGAGCACACTTTCTTGTCAAAGTTCTCTTAACAAGATCTATAATTCACAAGCATTCATTGTCTTTGAAGATATATAATATAATATAATATAATATCATAAAATACGAAAGGAAAGCACACACTCCTACTGCGTGTTTGATGAGATTTTTTTCTCCCCTTCTCTCTGTCTCTCTCACACTTTTCTCGCTTCAGCCTTTCTTTCTTTCACTCTTACATGTTTTATTGGGGAATATAGTCGTTGATAGAAAAAGTAAGGGAAAATAAAATTTGAAAAAAAAGTGGACCAGCTCACAAAAGGGCCGAATTTAGGGCCAAAAATCGGGCCTAATTTCTGGCCAATTTAGGGCCGGGCTTTTTTCTGGCTTTTTTAGGGCCAGGCCTGGCCCAGGCCATTTTTGGTGAAACCTTGGCCTGGTCCAAGCCCAAGCCCAAGCCTAGGCCCAAGGCCCTTTATTTTCGGGCCTGCACTGTTTACAAGAGGGCCGGGCCAGCCCGAGCTTTTTTCGGGCCGAGCCACGGGTTGCCTTGCCCATTTGACAACTCTAGGGATATTGGAATTTAGAGGTTACTTATTATAGTCGGGCTTGCAAATGTCGTCTCGGTATAAATCATCTTGCATGAACTATGGCTCTATGACTTTGTCAATCGTCAACCATTCAACCCTCAAGAAACTAATTAGGGAATCGGGGAATTAGTGTAATCTATGTGTAATGAGGAATGCATTATGGTTATTGGTGGGACAGGACATACAGGGTTTGTATTGTCTATTATTGGTGTCGGTTGGAGGTGACATGGATGTCCTATAGTTGAATTGACAAAAGTGACCTTTTGCCTTTAATAATTGAACGTGCGTGCAGTCAAAGGCCAGTATGACTGTCAATTGGAGCTAAAAATTATGATTTAAGAAATCTAAGGTGTTAAGTGTAATTGACCCCAAATATGGAGATACTAAGTGCAATATATCCTATGGAAAATAACTAGTTTGGTTTCGCAAAGCTCTGAATGAGTATTGGATATTTAGCTGTGTCACAGTTTTTCTTGTTGCAAAAGCCGAGCCTTTATTTGATTTAAATTTACAGTAAATGCAAATGCACCATTAAGTCATTTTGATAAGATAATTTCCTGTAGTATTAAAATAAATTTCCACTCTTGTCTTTGACATTTATTCCATTGAAATCATTACGCTTAGACATGGTAGAATTTTAAGACTGTCCTTGGTGTTTTTACTCATTTCAACTAAGGTGAGGTGTAGCTCTTCACCCCTACATCTAGTTATTGATTTTTAAGTTACGTCAACTATCTTATAATTAATAACCTTGAGAGAGTGAAAAATATCAATTATTAATAAAAATTACACAAAATTCAGTTCTTCGAAAAATTTCCTTTCACAAATAAGGTTATCTACAAGATTTTTTCAAAGTGTACAACCTAATACAAGTTTTTAAAAAGGTCGTGACATTCCTTTGAAATGCGTGTGTTGAGCTCTTTACAGTTGCTTATACCCTAATTTTTCTTGTAACTTTCTGAGTTTGGGACCTTTACGTGAAAATGAGACCTTTTGTTATTTGTTCTTTTTTAAGGCCACATCTATTACTTGTTGTATTTTATTATCAGTTTTCCATTAGTTAATGAACTTACAAAAAGGAAAGAAAGATGACTTTATTGATATAATTTATAGAATTTACATATGTCGTACATAAAATAGTTATAAACATAGCTAAATATTTTTTCTATTATAATTAATAAACATGAGATTGTTTAAAAATAATATTAAGTATTAAGTATACTTTATTTACTTCATATTCTGATATACATAACATATTTTAATACTTCATAGTACTCCCTTTAGGAGTGCATCGTTCCACAGTGAATGATTCTTAGTTTCTTGGACACTTCATTTCCACCAAAATAGAAGGGAGTAACATAGAAAAGAATTCATAAAGATAAGTTTCATGATAATCTTGAAATTTGTAGGCATTTAGAAGTGCTGATTTATTGCTTCCTTGCAGCGAAGATTCAATAAGCCAAACTTCATACCATTCCCTTTGTAAATATGTAGGCAATGGCCTGATTTATTTGATTTAGCAGAAAGAGATCAAAGTGCCTTTAGTTGAAGAATTCCTAACATTGGATACATTAACAAATACAGGATATTCTTAATCGAAAAAGGGTCAAATGATTTAACACTTGCGAGATTCACATCTCTTCAGAATCAATAGTACAATCTCGACCATGCATGTTTAAAATACTTAAAATTTTGTTCGGGCTACCAAAAATATTACTTAGTTTGGCTTAAATACTTCTCTAAAAAACTTTAAACTAATGACAAGCTATAGGGTGGGGACTATGTGTTGAATTTTATAGGTTTAACCACCCAACCCAATCGACCTAATTATAGCATGAGTTAGAATGGGCAGAGCTCATATAACAGTGGGCTATTTGGGTTGAGTTTTGAAAATTCATTTGCTAAAAAGTCATACTTTTTAACCACCGTCGTTGGTCGGCATCACGCACCGCCGATTCCAGCTGCTGCCATCGCTGGTAGCCACTACTGGCAGCCAGCACCATCACCGCTGTTGGTAGCCATTGCTGGTGGCCACCATTCCACTTTTTATTTAATTAAAAAGATGATTTTTTATTTTTATTTTGATCAACTCATGAAAATTAAAAAAAGGCCACTCAACACAACCCAATCCAATCCAATCCAATATATTCAATCTTTCGTCGGGTTAAAGCTGGGCTTTTAAAGACATCGATTTTTTGGGTTGGGTACAAACTCAACCAAACCCACCTAAGTCGTACTCCTAAGAGCTAAAAGGGGCATGTTGATAAACTCAAACTCACATAAACTATATTCCATTTTCCTAACCTATATATATATATATATATATATATATATATATATATATATATATATATATATATATATATATATATATATATATATATATATATATGGTTGTGATCCATTGATAACGCTAGCAAGTTGTTAGCGCTGTTCACCCGTCCGCTACATAATGAGCGGACGAAATTTACCGTCCGCTACATTATGTAGCGGACGGGTGAAAAAAATACTGGGCGTGGCGCGCGATCTGGCCTTTCATTTTCGGCCGTGGACGGCCAAATCGCGCTAGCAACTTGGGTTAAGTTGCTAGCGCTATCAACGGATCAGCTATATATATATATATATATACATATATATGTATATACATATATATATGTATATATATATACATATATATGTATATATATATACATATATATATGTATATATATATGTATAGATGTATACATATATGTATACATCTATACATATATATATATATATATATATATATATATGTGTACATATATACATATATATGTATAGATGTATACATATATATATATAGATGTATACATATATGTATACATCTATACATATATATATACATATATATATATATATATATGTATAGATGTATATATATATGTATATACATATATATATATATATATATATATGTATAGATGTATATATACATATATATATATATATATGTATAGATGTATATATATATATGTATATACATATACACATATATATATATGTATATACATATACATATATATATATACATATATATATATATATATGTGTATATATATATACACATATATATGTGTATATATATATACACATATATATGTGTATATATATATACATATATATGTGTATATATATATACATATATATATATGTGTATATATATATACATATATATGTGTATATGTGTATATATATATATATGTGTATATATGTACATATATATGTGTATATATATATGTGTATATATGTACATATATATGTGTATATATATATACATATATATATATATATATACATATATATATATATACATATATATATATATACATATATATATATATATATATATATATATATATATATATATATATATATATATATATATATATATATATATATATATATATATATATATATATATATATATATATATATATATATATATATATGTTGGTTAAAGGTTACTTGGGCTTTAGTGAAGTTCAGTCCCAAGATTGAGCTAGATAGAAATCAAAGCTCTTCCTTGAGACCTGGACTAATCCTTCATACTTGAGCTGACTCTTGCCAAACGTGAGTTGCATCACATCCAATTTTTCCTTTTTGAGCAAGAGTGACATAATTACATAATTGACTGTCCAAAATATAATCGAGGGCAAATTATACTTGGCACTCCTAAAGTTTATCATAATTACACTCAAGGCTTACTATTTTTATTACACTCCGCTCCATGAGATATGTACTCCCATTTCACGGAGCTACACACATTCAACAAAAAGACCAACTGCATTAAAAATTTCTATTTTGCTCCACTTTTTTCTCTTTCTATACCCAAAATATCCTCAACCCCCCCTACACTATGCTCATCTGTATGCCAAGACCCATTTCAGGAACACATCATTACTGGCAAGCCTTCGACGAAAGAGAACCTTGCTTACCAAGCACACTCATTGTCGCCGGCTCCCACCACTAGCGACACACAAAGACAAAGACAAACAAACATGCACACACATATTGCCAATCACCGGTCATTCACATACACCGAACAAAACCAATTTGTTGTCGACATTGTCGAACGAAGCAAAAGATCGGCCGGTGACCTTCCCAGTGCGTCATCTCAGAAAGGGATGACCCCAACAAGGCCAAATGACCCTCGGCAAAGGTAATGACCATGACCAGCGGTAGCCACCAACTTCGTTCGACGACAACCATCGAGCTCTGGCGACCACTAGTAAATCCAGGGTCTTGATTGTTGAAGTCAGGAGTTCTTCAAAATGGCGTGAAAGACTTTCGATCCGTCCAGTAACCTTCTTCTTAACAGATTGGTGGTTCAGCTTGTAGAGAGAAGCATTGTTAGTCTATAAGCTTTTATTACAACAAAAAAAAAATGAACTTGGATGGGTTTAGGTGTTTGGCGAAGTCATCCAGTGAATCGAGATGCCTTTCCAAAGTCCAAGAAGAAGTTAAGCTGTGTATGAGGGCATTAATGTCCTTTTGCAGTGCACCTTTACCAATGTGATAGAAAAAATTCTAATGGAGTGATAAAATTAGTTAAGAGGTGCTGAGCTTAATTACGATAAACCTCAAAAACTCTTAGCGTAATTTGCCTTATAATAATTAAACTCTCTAACCGATCATCAACAACAACGGGCGAGGGCGAGTACTATCTATATAACCGAATATTTATCCTAACATCTAAAAAAACTTGAGATTTTATATAATGGGTATAATACAAATTGAAACAATCTTGACCAATGACCCTAAGGAAAATTAATTTAATACATTTAAGTGCTTGTTGACATCACGATTATCATTTTGAAGTCAACAATTTTTCACTGCTGTGTCTTTTAGCGACAAATTCATAAGGTGTAAATTGCCGAATCTCATGGGGTACAAAGTGTAAGTTACCCAAATGGACGAAGACATACGTGGTATCCCGATCTTCCTGCAACTCCTAAGTCGCAAGTCCACCCCCACGTCAACCCACCTGCGATTATTCGCACAGAACCACCACCACCACCGCCGTAACATAGTTAAGCTAGAGCCGTTCTCCGATTTGCCATGAGTGCGTGCCTTTCCGATCAACATCCGCCGTCGATATGATGAACAGCAACCACGCCGCCACGAGCATCAACGGTTCTGCATCTTCGACCAATGCCGCCGGCGGTCAATCTCAAGGCCTCAAGACCTATTTCAAGACACCCGAGGGCCGCTACAAGCTCCGTTACGAGAAGACTCACCCTTCCTCCCTCCTCCCTTACGCCCTCGCCAAATCAATCACCCAGGTCACTCACTCTCCACCCACCCACGCACACACACACACACACACTCACTCATGCACATGTAATTGGTTTATGTCTCTTCCTCATCGTAGGGCTAATAAACAATTTCACCCACAGGGACCCGTATATGTGTGATCGATTAATGTCACTTGCTCATCCTAGGGCTCGTACATATTTTTATACACGCACACACACGAAATAGGGAGCAAAGGCAATCGAAGCGCTTTTTAATGCACATTTCAAACGCGTCGAACATGTAGTATTTACTCAGGCTCACTTTCTCCTGCTAGGGCTTGCACTCAAACATGAGTCCCTCCGTTTCGTTCAATTTGACTATTTGCAAGCTTCTAGATAGAATATGAACGTTTGAACAATGAGTTCACTGACTGTTTATACCGTAATTCGACGTGTCAACAATACTTAAATGATATGGAGTTACTATTACCTCCGTTCCATTGGGTTTTTCCAAACTCCCTTTTGACTTTTGGCGAATTCCTGGAATAGACTTGAACATGTACACATTGACTCTACTCATTGATTTTTCCGTAGTTTGACTTTTCAAACCATTATTACCTGATCAGCTTTTATCATTTGAGTTCAATCCAATGTTTAAATGCTTGACTTCTGGCCCTGAAATTTGCGACGATGTACATAATTTATGTGAATTGCCTGGTTCTAGATATTGTAATGGAAGTGATTCGCGTTGTATTTGTGGTGATTAGATAACGCTAGCGAACCTAAAGGACCAGCCAGCGCCACAGGCGGACCTGCAGCCGAGCTCGAGCTATAGCGCAAGTAGCGGAGTTAGGTTTGTGGCGTCAAGGTTTTTAGGAGGTGGCAGCAGCAACGGTGGACGGGTGCTTAGCTTTGTGGGAGGGACAGGGACGAGTAAATCCAATGGTGGAGTTAGTAGGAATAGTTCAACCGGAGGGATGAATGGTTGTAATTCTGCAGTCAACTCGAATTGTGATGGTAAAGGAACTTATTTAATTTTCAATGTGGGAGATACTTTATTCATCAGCGAGCTTAAATCGCAGGATAAGGTAATTTTGGGTAATTTGGTGCTTCCGTGGAGGTTTGGTTGTGTTGTGTGTGAATTTGTGACCTGGAGATTGAGTATTATGTGCAGGACCCTGTAAAAGCGATAAACTTTAGTACTTCAAACCCTGTTTGTCATGCGTTTGATTCCGAGGCTAAAGAGGGGCATGATCTACTGATTGGATTGAACTCTGGAGATGGTGATACTTCTTTATTTTTTTTTATCCATCATGCTAATTTTCAAAAAGTTAGCTTCCTGACTATTGATAGCGTTTGTTTTGTAGTGTACTCGGTATCATTGAGACAGCAATTACAAGATGTAGGGAAGAAGTTAGTTGGTGCCCAACATTATAACAAAGATGGTTCTATCAATAACAGGCAAGATATTTATTAGGTGCTGTCTTTCTGCAGTTATAGTAAGGATGATCTGTTTTGGTCTTGGTCCATTGTAGCTGTTCACTTTGTATTAATTCTATCTCGTGGTGTTTACGTTGATATTCAAGCTCTTGAATGCCAAGGCACTATTTTGTCAGAAGCAGCTTTCGCAAATAAGATACTGCTCTAGACAATATTGATTTGCTTAGTTCTGAAATGGGATAAAAGATGAAGTTGGTGATATATGTTCTAATGTACATTAGACATAAATGAGGTGCCATATTCAGCTTTAGTTTCTAGTAGCTTTTTTTTTTCTTTTCCTTTTTTTTTACCTGGATTGAGCTTCAATCAACAGGAAGGTGATTATTGTCATTTTAGATAATTGTATCTGGTTGCAGTAGTAAAGGAGGTAGTAGGGGTGAATGTGTTGGAATAGTCGGTTGGTCTCGTTACCAGTACCTTGAACTTCCATTGGGTTCACTTTCATATGCTTGATTGAATAGAAACTTGTCGGGTGATTCACAGTTGCTGCTGTTCTGGAGGCCTTTTTTCGTTCTCTTTTGTTACAGTTGGGGAATCTGTCGGAAATAGTTAAAGTTGTGGTTCACAGTTACTGCTGTTCTGGAGGCCTTTTCTTCATCTCTTTTGTTGCAGTTGGGAACCTGTCCGAAATATTAAAGTTGACGAAAGCGGAAACCCATATAAACAACTTTTAGGATTTCTGGACTATCGTGTTCGTACATGCCTCATCACTACTTTATGACCGCAATAAAAAGGGCTAGGTGTTGCATTACGAAGTGAATACAAGGCAAGCCTGCGTGCAGAGAGAGAGAGAGAGGGAGGGAGGGGGTTTTATTATAACAACTCCAGGGTAGCCACTTTCTATATTACTGGAGCAACGCACAAAAAATAAATCTAGTCCATGTTCGTAATTGAAAATTTCAACAAAGTGGGTACATCAATTATATGCTTTTTTTGACCTATAAATGGAAGTCTGTCAGGTACTTCGCAGTTATTACTCTTGTGAAGGACCTTTTCTTGTTCCGCTTATCGCAGTTTTGAGAACTTGTCTGATAATTTCAAAGTTGACCAAGGCTGGGACAAAATGATATACGCAAAATTTATGAAATCTGGTCTAGATTGGTCATGTGATTCATCACGATTGTACGGCTACAACAAAGAGGGATGAGGTGTTGCAGTATTGATCTATACAAGTGAATAGTAGGCTCGCCTGTGTGTGGATGCACATAAGAGATCAATAGCTCAATAAACTCAAGATTAAGGAGCGGAGACGTTTGGGGATTTTCTTTATTTTTTCACCGCGATGTTCAAGAAAACCAAGCAATGTATTCCTTTGCTGATACTGTTGTCCATCAAAAGGGTTTTTGGAAAAATCAATGGACTCTACTGGTGAAGTTGGTTCATGGGAATATTGGTCTCTCAATATTTTGTCCAACTTTGTGTGAACTTTTGCATCCTTTTTTCACTAATATATGGTCCCTAAAACCAATAGCCATTTGAAATGATTAATTGCATTGTACTGCTCCCAATTTATATTGATCATCTGTGGTTCCGCGCATCTATTGATCTTCTGTGGTTCCAGGCATCGGTTGGTGGGATGGGAAGCTCTTTGAAACTTGTGTCCAAAATGGTAGATTGGTAAAATTAAGTAGCCTTTGACTAGACTTTCTCCAACATTCAGTTCCTTCGTCTTTCCATTCCTCCTACCACATAGCTCTTTTAACTTCAAAAGTCGATGTGGCCCTGGCATTGATATGATGTTGAACTGTAATTCTGAGACTTTCTTTCTTCTTCCATAAATTTGATTTTCTCATGTCAGTAAATGAAATGAAAGAAGGGAAATAGCTGTTTGGGTTAAAAAAAACAGGCAAGGACCTTAGGACATCACAATGCAGAAGCAACTAACTAATAGATGAAGCTGTGAGGTTGATTTACGAATTCTTACAAGAGACATATACTAAAATGTTGTGAGTCTTTTAATTGAGGCCATAGTTGTTGTATCTAATGAAGAAGGTGCCATAATTGGGTGCAGGCCCAGTAGACGATCTGAGTCAGCTGCGAAGGAAACAAAGTTTCAGTAATGTAGCCTTTAGTTAACAATAATTGCTTCTGATTTTTAGTAACTCTAAATTCTCTTATAATGGTATAGATGTCCTACTTCCCTTTCTTTTTTTACTTGGTTGTGGAAGGAATGTTTTCTCAAACTACATAGAAGACAAGATTTTATTAGTTCAGTTGTACCTCAAACATTCAATATACATACATGTAAGCTATATTATACGACTAACATAGCATATTGTAGAGTATGTGCATTTCCATTGTTGCCTAACGCTTTCAGACCCCAAGCAAGATCACTGTATACCATTTGGGGCGATACTGCATGACTTATTATATGGGCTTCACCTTTTTAAACTCATTGGAGAAACTATGTTCTCCATAATTGCTCTCATGATTTTGATGCGTGGAATTTTGTGGGTTTTGATGGGGGTCTATATATGCAAAATATGTGTAACGCCGTCAAGTATCCTAACATTTATTGTAAAATCTCAATGCTGATAACAGAGAATCTCTAAGTTTGTTTTCTTGTGTAATGCTGTCTGGAGAAATGCTCACTTTCTTTATTAAAATTTTTAAGCATGTTCTATAATGCCCACTGGTTCTTTCTTGTTTCACTGATTCTTAGTAATATGATTGATCAGAGAGATTAATTTTGTGACTGCAACTTTGTAACTGTTGTATATGGAAGGAACGAACAATTCTCTTTACATACAACCTAAGAAGCACGGGTACGGGTGCGGATACGCGGATACGGGATTTTTGAAAATTTTAGGATACGTGTGCGGCGGGGATACGGCAAATATTATGTATATATTTTACTATGTACACCTAGCATTTAATTTCTAAACAAGTTGTATCTTAATAAAGTGCATAAAAAGACATGATGCAATTTAATTTAACCATTCAACGGTAGCACAATACCATCAAATACATAATAACTACCACCAAATACATCATATTCATAACAAAAGTAGCAACATAGCATCAAAGTTCAAACTATCAAACAAACAAAGTACTCCATCAAGTATCTTAGGGTTCCATGGCCACACTATTTTCATCTTCGTCTATCTCTCCATCACCATCATCCGTAAAAAGTATGGCCTCCAACTCCGGCTCATCAAGTGAAAGCTCCGCAACCGCAAGTATACCAACATTTTCCACAGTACCAAATTGATCTCCTCCAATATCCCACATTTTTGTAGGTCCTTGTGCATATTGTGGAGATCTTCTTGAGAGAAGACGGAGATTGCTATGAATGAAAACCAAGTCCTCTGCACATTGTGGTGTCAACTTGTTCCTTCTCAAGGAATGCACCAAGGAGTAAGCACTCCAATTCCTCTCAGCACAAGACGACGAAGCGGGTTGTCGAAGTAGTTTCAAAGCTAGAGTTTGTAGCATAGGTGCATGGGGACCGTGGCACGACCACCATTTATGAGGACTCATAGTAGCCCGGTCACTAATGGAATCGATATCACTGAACTGGTCGCTCCTAGAAGAAAATTCGGCAAACTCATTATTGACCTTTGCACGATCCATCGGATTTGGAAAGAACCTCTTGACGCATTTTTGCCTTTCAAGATATATCTCGGCATCCTTGTGAGGAGGAACACAAGTGGGATCCTCACTAAGCCATTCATCACTATAGTACCTTCATAAACACGTTAAACAAATAAATAAATAAAAAAATTCAGATTCACGCTTTAGTACTAAAAAATTCAGATTTAAACTTTGCTTATAATAGCATGAAAGTTACCTCGGATTCAAAGAATGTGCCACACAATGAAGTGGCGTGTTATTCTTGTTCCAACGATCGACAAGAATGGTATGAACCACGTCATAGAAGCTAGACCATTCGTCCTTCCTCTTCCCCTCCTCTCTATATATTGCACATTTCACCTTTTCAATCATAGTATCCCTCAAATCATAAACCAAGTGAAGACAAGGCGTATCCGTATCACATTGTCGAAGCATGTCATAGATAGGAGAAGTAAAAGCAATTATGTAGTTGATCTTATCCCCCCAAACCTCGTCAAGAACCATATCCCTAACAAATCTTGCCCTTCCAACATCATCCTCCCGATACGACGACCAATCCTCGCTAATCACCATGGTTTGGAGACTTTGCTTCAAGAGTTTGAATCTCCTAAGCATCACAATAACACTAGCAAACCTTGTATCGGCCACCGAAAGCAATTTCATAGTAGAATACTTGTTAAAGATAGCTAAACTCATGGAATGGTTCATGACGAAATTCTTGATTTGCATTACATCGCCATAAACTTCCGTGATCCAAGAGCATTCATCATAAGTTATTTAATTGTTATCCGCATTCTTTGCCGCACAAATGTTCTTCAAGGCAAGATGTAATGTATGCACCACACAAGGAGTCCAAAATATAGTAGGGAATTATGCTTCTATCAATTGTCCGGCCGCCTTGCGATTAGGTGCATTGTCCATAATTACTTGGACAACATTTTCGGGGCCCATGTCATTAATCACCTCCTTGAACAAAGCGGCAATGAAAAATTTGTCCTTAACTTCCCCCGAGCAGTCCACCGCCCTAAGAAACATAGGCCTACCTTCCATTACCGCCATGCAATTAATTATCGGCCTCCTTTGCGGGTCGCTCCATCCATCACTCACAAAACGCACGCCCTTTTCCTTCCATGTGGCTCGAATTGGTTGCAACAAATTTTGAATATTTGCCTTCTCTTTTTGTAAAAGAGTTGTCCTCAACAAGTTGTAACCCGAAGGCAAATAACCCACAAGAGAGTTAGAGGCGGCAAATGTATATGAACTCACGCAGTATGGATTCCTAGCTAGGTGATATGGCAAACCCCCAGAATACTACATCCTAGCAATCTCGAAGTGCAAGCGATCTCGTTTAGTAATATTAAAGCAATCCATGATTGGATTGCTTCCTTCTTGACTTCCACTACCACTCTCACTTGTACCACCCTTTCGTTTCTTAAGGGGAATACCGCTTTGGAAAAATGTGCTTGTTCCACCCAAAGAGCTACTTGGTGGAAAAGGCGGAATCCTTGGAGCACTTTGCTTTATTTTCTCAAGCACGTTATCCTCTAATTTCCGCATTTCGTTGATCTCACTAGGTGACTTTTTTACATGGTTCAATTCCCATTCCTTTAATCTTCAACAAATGAGACCTAACCCGAGTGTACGAGCTATTAGAAACCTTGCCACATAGATTGCATTGCCATCTCACATTTCCACCCCCTTTACCATCCTTTTCAAGCCTAGTCACATACTTCCACAATGGTTTTGTCTCATCATCACCAACATCAGAACTAGGGGCAGCAATACTATCTGAAGTTGACATATTTGGCTTTAATTTAAGCCTTTAAACCTTTAACACAAAAAAAGAACACTGTCACAATAAAAAAAAGTCACAGCAAAATCAAAAAACATGTGAGAAGTGAAACTATAATTACTTAAAACCACCAAACAATCCACATTCGAGACTCAGCAAGAAACCAAAATTAAAAAAAAAAATTGACGGGAAACGAAGACAGAAGGAAGTTAGAGACATACCTTCGAAGCAATGTTGCCGGAGGTGAGTAGGGTGGTCGCCGGAGGTCCCCGATGGTTTTCGGTGGTCGGGGCTGTTCGGTGAGGTCGTGGGTGGTCGCTGCTGCTGCGATCTCTCTTTCTCTATGAGTCGTGTGCCCTAATTTGGTTAGTTAAGTTATTTTATGTTTTCACCCCCCCACCCCCCCAACAAAAATTAAGTTTTATGTTTCAACCCCCGAAGTGTCGGATCCGCACCCGAGCCGCACCCGAATTTCAGAAAATAAAAAAATAAATGGAAAATAATGGGTGCGCACCTAACACGCACCCGAGGCGCACCCGTGTCCGATGCACACCCCACCCCGATACTCCTCCCCTTTTGAAGCACCCGTGCTTCATAGCATACAACAAAATCTAGGTTGTGCACTTTCAAAGACTAACTTGTTCATGACATTATATATGCTGTGAGTCATAACAATCAACATATTGGGATGTGGTTTAAAATGTATTATAAGGACTTTCAATGTGTATATGGTTTATTTACTTGTCATCTTTTTTTTTTGAACCAGCTACTTCTTTTTTAATTGAATATAGAGAAAAGAGTACCTACATGTTGGTTTTAATATGCATCCAATGAGCTCTTTTTCAACAGTCGATGTACTAGTATCACATGGATACCTGAACGTGATGGTGCTTTTGTTGTTGCTCATGCTGATGGGAATTTATACGTATATGAAAAGGCAAGCCTTAACTTCAGAAGCATTTGCTAAATCTCTCTGCCTTAGCTCTCCCACTCTACCTCCGATGGAAATTGATGTGATTTGCTTCTTATTTATCTCAGAGTAAGGATGGTACTGGTGATATTTCATTCCCTGTCATCAAGGATCAAAGTCAATTTTCTGTTGCACATGCACGGTCGAGTAAGGTAATTGGCATTATTGCTCTGGCATTATACCGAAGCGGTTTCTTGATACATATCTAATTGTGCGATGGATGATTGCCCTGGTGGAATTTTGCCATGAAACAAAGCCTTCTACGTATACTGTGTCGTGTTTGGCATAGTTTCTTTTGGTAGAAGCTGATATAGGACAATAAAAAAGAAGAGGTTAAAAAAAATGTGTTACTGAATTCCTGTTTTGCGTTTCTTATAGTAATTAATTGAGTCATCATATTGTACGCTATTATTACTGGTGTAGATTTTACGTCTCTATGCTTTCTAGATATTAGGCTGAGACTGGTCATAAAAGATGAGGGAACATCGCTGGAGATAGTTTGCTCATATCCAAAGCAGGCCTTCAGATGGCCCTGTAGAAGTAATTTCTGCCATGTTTGTAAGACGAGGTAGTTGCAGACCGAGGATAACATGGGGTTGGAGAACCTGTCCTTGCATAGGGAATGGAAGAACATGATTCATGTTGTCCACCCCAACTAGTTTCGCGCGAAGGCTTAGATGACGACGACGACAATGATTCTGAATGTTAGGCTAAAGGTGCAACATCCCAAGATGAGAAATCCTAATCATAAGGCTGAGGAGCGGCTGTACAAAATTTGAAGAAATGAGAAAACTCAATGAAGTGGGGGTTATGAGGAGAAGATGATGGAGAATCAGCTTGAAATGATATTCCTTCTTTTGTTTTCGAGGGTTTTGGTGGTGCTTTGGTGGTGGGGGAGAACGCCTGTCCACACATTTGCTGCACTAAAATATGCCTTAGCCCAAGTCTGCATAGTTAGTCCCCTCTCATGGCTCAATCCACATAAAATAGCTCCTAATAATGGAAGCGCGTCTGGAAAGGATTGCAAGCAATGTGGGATTCAAAGATAAAAAAACTCATACCACGCTGTAAAATAATAAAGCACAGTTGGGAAAAGTGACTTGTGCACGTTTATGATGCAGGAAGAGGTGTCAAGGACCTGGAAGTAGTTCTGACAGAGACTTAGTTGATGTTGGCCTAGTTTTCAAAGAATTTAGCTTGAGATTAGTCCTTGTCACTAATGTGCTTGACAATTGTGTGTTCCTTGACCTTTTTGTTCTTCTTTTCCTTGTAAGATTAGGTATGGTGGGGTGGGGGTGAGATTGAGAATCCCAACGTCATAAAGAACTGCCAGAGTTATTTCTCAGGCAGATGCTTTAACTGATATGCCCAATAAACTATGTGCCTCATTGTTTTATCCCATTAACATATACGTAATGGAGTTAGGCATTGTAGATGCTATAGAGTTTGCACCTTTCTTTCTTTGACAGGGGGTGCTGCTGGGGGTTTGCCCTGTTGGGGCATTATTTTGGAATGTTTTGTTGCATTTGTGTCACTTCAGTATGCATGTACGGTTTTCTCAGAGGCTGTTATTTACTTAGGCTTTGCTCTCAATGAGACCTTTCCTTGTGCTCTTTTTAACTGTTGTGATATTCTCTAGTTGAGTTTATTTTTTTGCTTGCTATAATCTTTAATAGTTACTTAAGTATCGTTGTTATCTGCAGAGTAATCCCGTAGCTAGATGGCATATTTGCCAAGGTTCTATCAATGGCATTACATTCTCAAATGATGGGAAATATCTGGCAACGGTTGGTCGAGATGGTAATGCTTTGAATCTGCTGTCCCTAGAAGTTCATGCATATGTATATGTATATTATACAGGCGCTGATATCTATTCTTAATGTAGGTTATTTACGAGTTTTTGACTACTTAAATGAACAACTGATATGTGGTGGAAAAAGTTATTATGGTGCTCTTCTATGTTGTGCCTGGAGGTAAGAAAAAATAATTTCTTGATCTGTGTATAGGACACAGTTTTTCCCATGACTTCTGTCTTATTCGGATGTTTTGGGTTCTCTAGCTTCCCCTTTATGAACAATTGAATTGTTTAGGATATGTGATATTTGCCCTTTATATGCCTTTTGTCAGTGCGGATGGAAAGTACATTTTGACTGGTGGTGAAGATGATCTTGTTCAAGTTTGGAGTATGGAGGACAGGAAAGTAGTGGCTTGGGGTGAGGGACACAACTCTTGGGTAAGTTTTTTGCTTAAATTGTAATTAGAAATTTTTGTTTACAAGGCCATCGTAATTATTTAACTGTTGCAGGTTAGTGGAGTTGCTTTTGACTCTTACTGGTCACAACCAACTTCAGAAGACATACCGGAGAATGTTGTGTATCGGTTTGGATCTGTTGGCCAGGTATAAGTTGCTTTTATTATACGTGTTTAACTATCCTATTCCCAGGATTTGCTAGGTGAATCACGACTATGATAACTGCTTAATCAAGGAGTTTTTGGCATGGTTGTAGAACACTGCATACTTATCAAAGAGAAAAATTAAATGTCATATTGTGCATTAAGTAAGAAATAAGCAAATGAGTTCAAGCGGCAAATAAAACTCACAAGAACCATATCGTTCCTTGTACAGATTGCATGGCATACTACGGCTTATTCATATATCTAAGCCTTTTGCACTAGTATAAAAATCCTTTCTCCCCTTTCCGTATTTTCTCGTGTCCCCTGAAGATGTATGACGTGGATGAACACCTTGAAAACATTAGAAATGAACAAAACTAAAGATTAACAATATTATCTTGTATTGCCTCTTCCCTCTAATCCATTGCCACCGCCGACGCACCATGCACACCACCATCCGCTCTGAACACCAAAACCAGTTGATGATAACCCAGTCGACCTTATAGTGCCTTCTTTGAGTGCCTTATTTACTGCTTCTCCACTTCAGTTCTGCCAATCGTTCTTACAAGTTTGGCAATCCAACCAATCACCATTAAACTAGTAATCAGATACTAATCATGGACTCCACCATTCACACCACCATCCCCTGTGAACACCAAAACCAGTTGATGATAACCCAAGGGACCTCCCACTGCCATCTTTGAGTGCCTCATATACTGCTTCTCCACCTCAGTTCTGCCATGATTCTCACAAATTTTGCAATCTGACATATCACCATTAAACCAGTGATAAAATATTCACCTCCAATTCAGCAGATCTATTTTGAGGTATTAGATTGATCCACCTTCCTATCATGCCCCCCCACTACGCGAAGATATTAAATGGATTCAACCAAATATTGATCTAGAATGCTACTGTTACTTAAATCTATAAGTGTTATTGCAATTAAAGGCCCATCTTGTTTATATTAAGCTTCTAGAATATTTGATTGATTCGTTATCATGAAACTTTGCGATCAATTGGATCTCATCTATGGTGCTGCTGATGCTATCTTGAAGAAAGAGGGCGGTGATGGTGGCGAGCGCGGAGGTGGTCGATGGGGAATGGTGGGTTCGTAGAGAGAGAAACAGAAGTAAAGAATTACTCCCTCCATCCCACAAAAATGATCACATCTTTTTGCACGCAGATTAAGAAAATTATATACATTCCGCTACTTTACACCTTTACCCTTCATCTCTTTTCCGCGTTTCTTTTATTCTTCTCTGCACCTCTTTCATCTGCCACCCAATGTCTCTTCACTTCATACCCATCTTCTCCCCCCCCCCCCCCCCCAACAACACACACACACACACATCTGGATTCAATATGGGTTTTCACTTCCTAATTCCCACTTTCTTATGCAATCTGAATAAGAAAAGATATGTTAATCTCGATTTCCGTTCTTGAAAATCACTGCTCAAACATCTTTTGATTTCCATCACATACTTGTTTTGTTTGTTGATGAAAGAAATATTAAGAAGGTTGAAGATCTCCCACCCAATCAAGGCGTTGCTGTTTTATGCACCTACCATTTGCCTCAACAACTATGCCGTCGCCTCGACGCCTTAGGCGTTCGCCTCCACGCCTATGTCGTTCGCCTCCATGCCTTAGGCGTTCGCATTCACGCCATGCCATAGCCATTCGCCTCCACTGTCATGCCGCCTCAAGCAAAATCTGAACATCAGATTCGCTGCTAATTTTCATCAGCTGTCAGTAAGATCAACGCTAAATTCCACGCATCTGCTTGATTTCAAATTTTATCTAGGAGAAAGAGGTGAGAAAGGAAGGGTGTATTGGTTCGCTAGAAGAGGAGAGAGAAATGAAAGGACAGAAGAGGGAGAGAGGATTCAGAGAGTAAAATGAGGAGAGACAGAAAGAGAACAAGGATATTTTGGAAAGGGCAGAAAAGGGAAAACCTATGAAGCACCGGTGCAGCACTTGGGGAGAAGCACCGGCACAGGGTACGCGTCAGGTGCGGGTGCGGCATGGGTGCGTGTCAGGTGCGTGTCCGATTTTATTAATTTATCTTTTTAATTTCTTAAATACCGGGTGCGGCTCGGGTGCGTATCCGACCTCTGACCACCGCCGATCTGTGACCATCGTGCAGATCTGTGACCACTGGCGACTCCAGTGACTACCGGCGACCACCGGTAAAGAATATGAGAGGAGAGAGGAGACCAGAGAGGAGGAGGAGGAGGAGGAGGAGAAGGAGGAGAAGGAGAAGGAGGAGAAGGAGAAGGAGAAGAAGAAGAAGAAGGTCTCACCGGCGAACCAAGTGCGGCGTTGCGGAGTGCGAAGAAGGAGGAGGAGATCCACCAGCAAACCAAGTGCGGCGCCGTGGCTGGAAGAAATATGAGAAACCCTAATGGCTAATACTGTTATTTTTGTGGCTTGACGTAATTAGAAATGACTTTTCACTTTTGTTATTTCATTTTTGTACCCTAACTTATTAAATAGTCCCAATACTTAAAAGAAAATAATAGTACAGCACATACAAACTTCATTGTGTTCAGTTATGCACTTTTAATATTTGCAAAACAACCCAAACTTAACAAACTATCACCAATTTAGTTGAAAACTTCAAAATTCAAGAAGCAACATATTAAACTCTACAAATTCCCTCTCTTTAGTCGGAATATTTATGTTTTCTACGAATATCAAATACATATAGAGATTCAAATTGTTTAGAAATTCAATGCTAAATGTATATATTTAAAAAAATATTTATAAAATCTGCCGTATCCCCGCCGCACTCGTATCCTAAAATTTTCAAAATTGCCGTATCCGCGTATCCGCACCCGTGTCGCACTGGCACCCGAGTCCGTGCTTCTTAGGGGAAAACACAAAAAAGTCTTCCCTAGTTGGGAAAGTGAGCAATTTTGTGCAACAGCCCAAAAAGAATATGAGCGATTTATGTGGGACAGAGGGAGTATATGTTAGGAGAATAGTGTTTCACTTTTGTTGGCTTCCATGTCATCCAAATAAACATAGTAGACCCCACCCCTAGAACCTAAGGGACACTGGCGGAAGCACTTAAGGAGACAGAAGATACCTCATTCCTTCCACTTAGGATTAAGGCATTGTCAAAGTATTGAGTATAGTATGACTGTTGTCAAAGAATGTTAAGCTAGATTATAGTACCCACGCACCCAATCGTAAAAATGAATTGATCCCCGTGGGGGAAGTGCCGGATGTAAATCTTATAGCTGAGGTCTTTGGTTGCGGGGTTGTGGGTCTTCCTTGTTCTTATGTGACTCTGCCTTTGGGCGCTCCTTATAAAAGCATAATTTGTTGGGTCCCGTTATCAAACAAGATGAGCTAAGATTGGGAAGGTGGAAATTACAGTACCTTTAATAAGGTGGCAGGTTTACCTTGATGAGAATTACCCTCTCTAGTCTGCCAACTTATTTCATGTCGTCGTTTGCTTTTCATGTTTCTGTTGTCAAGAAGTTGGAAAGATTAGAACGTGAGTTCTTATGGGAAGGAGAAGGTGAAGAGAAGAAGTATCATCTGGTGAGTCGGGATCTGTTTTGCTATCCAATTCAACTTGGCGGTCTGGAGATAAAAAAGTTGACTCTTTAATGATTTGTTGCTTGGTAAATAGTTATGGAGATTCTTGGCAGAGAACGTGCCCTACATAAATAGGTGGTTTGTGAGAAAGTATGGGATTGGGAGTCCACTTGGTGGCCGAAAATGGAAGAGGGCCCTTATGGTGCGAGATTATTGGTGGGTTTTAGCCATGTCGTGGCCGCTTTCTGAAAATTTATTCTTTCAGTCTTTAGGGAGTGGTTCAAGGGTTCGGTTTTGGCATGACCTTTGGTGTTGGGAGGAGGAACTCAGCAAAGAGTATCCTTCGTTTTTCAGGATGGCTGTTGACAAAATATCCTTTCGTTGATTGTCTCAGTTGCAGTGGTGAGGTGACTTGATGGACCTTTGTTTTGCAGAAATTTCAGGACACTGAGATAAACATGGTGGCTGATTCTTCAGCCGGCTTTATTCTGTTTAGTGCGATCCAAGGTTAGGGGACAAGGAGGTTTGGGCCGGCAGTTCTTCGGGCAAATTCACAGTGAAATCCTTCTATTGATCTCAGGCATGTAAAGATGGTTCCCCCTTTCCCTAGAGGGTTGTTTGGTTTACCACGGCCCCTCCTAAGGTGAGCTTCTTTGCTTGGGAAGCAAGGCTGGATGCAGCTCACAGGGGACAAGCTGCGGAAGAGGCAAAGGATTTATGTAAATTAGTTGCTGTATGTGTAAGTCAGAGAGGGAGAGTGGACATTTTTTGCTGCATTGCTGGGTGGCAAAGCTGATTTGGGACTTGGTCTTTTCCCTTTTTTGGCGTGTCTTCGGTCATGCCCAAGTCGGTTGTGGCTTTGTTACAGATCTAGTCCCTTTACAAAAGGAAGAGAAGGAACACGCACTTTGGCATGCTATGGCTGTTAAGGTAGATTTCAGCTTCTTGTATCTTGGGTATCTTGCAATCGCCTCCTTGGCAGCTTTGAATACCTTTACTTATCAATGAAAAGAAAAAAATAAATGATGTTATATGCAAGGTGGTTGTGGGTTGTCACCAAGTTGGAGAGAACATGCAAGACAGTTACTTGAGATGGTATGGACGTTTACATGTAGGCCTTTTGACGTTTGTCAAGTTGCTGAGATAATGTGGTAGGGTTAGACAAATAGTAGATGTATGATCTAGTGGCAAATGAGAATAAAAGAGAGAGATCTCTCTAGCCAAGTAGAGTGGGCAAAGACTGAGTTGAGTTGAATTGAAGCCATTTCATTGCATTGATTAGGAGAAGTGTATGTTTCTTCTACCCTTTTTGTGGTAGGTTTGCCCTTATATTCTTTAGATTCTCAAACTTGTTAGGTGAAAAAGTCTGTACGAAAGAACCCATAAATATGAAAATGAAAAGCTTTGTATGTGGCAGCGATTGGTAAATACATGTTCATTTGAATTCCAAACTCAACTGAAGTGCCTGCATAACTGGTATGAAGGTGTGTAATAACTAAAATCGGTGATGGCTTTGATGTGGTTATCCTTTGTGGTGACAAATGTTTTTCTCCTTGTGATTAGATTATCCCTACTTCCAATCTTCTTGCATCAATTTAATCAGATAAAGATGCTTGCGATTAAATGTGTTGAAGCAGGACACACAATTGTTGCTTTGGGACCTAGCGATGGATGAGATTGTAGTGCCACTTCGCCGGTGTCCACCTGGTGGGTCCCCTACTTTCAGCACCGGGAGCCAGTCTTCTCATTGGGACAGTATAGTACCCGTGGGAACCCTGCAACCTGCTCCAAGCATGAGAGACATTCCGAAGCTCTCCCCATTAGTCGCCCATCGCATACATTCTGAACCTCTATCTGGCTTAATTTTTGCCCCGGAATCTATCCTCACTGCCTGTCGGGACGGGCATGTCAAGATTTGGATGAGACCTGGGCATTGTGATAGCCAAGTAAGCAACTCAGAAGCCCTTTTAAGCTCTGTTGTAAAAGAGAAAACGTTACTGCCCACCAAAGTTGTCAGTTCTGGTTACAAATGATTTATTCGGAGCTGTAGTCTAAAGTAATTTTTCATAGAGCTTGATTTTAGTTTACATTATATTGCTGGTTATACCATTTTTCACCTTTTATTTTGTTCATGCTGCAATTGTGACAACTGTGAGATAAATGAGCTTTGGGTTTGTTGTGCATGTAATGCATACCAACATCCAGAGAGAGATGGAGAGCCGAAGGCAAGGATTAATTACTTCCTTTTATAATATGTTTTGGTTCGTAGCAGGGGAACTACGAAAAGTGGACGATGAATACGCTAAATTAGGAGTCCTATGTGCTATAAGTTTTCGGCTTTTAAACCTGAATTAAAGCTGAAAACTTGGATAAAAAAGAATTAAAGTAGGTTTAGTGTGACAAAATTACCATATAGTTTATCTAAATTGAAAGGTAGCGTTTAATGGATGTTCATATATGAGGCTATTTTGATAATTCTTTAAGTCAAACCTGAATCTCTAAAACTGATTAAATCAGAATCTAAGAATTGAAGATTTTGAATTTAGTAAGTTTTGAGCACATTTAATCGGTTCACTTTTTTTTGCCACACATTTTGAGCTTGATTTAATCTAAATATAATTAAGGTTGGCCATTCTAAAAATTAATCTCAAACACTCTTAAAACTCGAGTAGTTAAATGAAGAAGTTTGAACAAGCATAAGCCAAGCCTCGCTCGACTTATTTATTGTCCTAGCTGGACTTACAAATTATGTTGAAATAATCCTAATACCAGTTTTTTTTTTCTTGGTGGGATAAGAGTGTCAGCTATGTATGGGCTGTGGGTCATCTAAAGGCAAAGGAAACGTGGTGCATAAAGTTCTTATGCCCACCGACTCTATAATGGATCCGTACGGGTCATATTTGTCTTGGATCCCACCTGTTGAGTTTGCTACCAAGCCAGGGCCATCACGCCCCACTCTTATAGTTGTGGACTGTGACCCCTCTATTGGCCCTAGTCCGATTTTGGCCCAGGTTTCAGTTGCAGTTACAACTTCTCCGGTGGCCCTTAGTCCTAGCTTTCGGGTGGTTTTTCTTCGAACTCTAAAGACTCATCATGGACGATCTACCGAAAAATCATAACCTCACGGTTGGGACGTGTTTGAGTCTCCTTCCAGTCCCTGTAGCCTCTTGTTTTCAGCTTGGTTTTGATGGCATAACCGATGTTGACCTGAACGGGGTTCAGGTTGCATGGGCACGCAGGCCTCCTTGCGCCGTCATAGTGGCGGATGTGGCTGTTGAGAGATATAAACTCCGCACTGGATATCAATCCCACATTGGATTATATATATATATATATATATATATATATATATATATATATATATATATATATATATATATATATATAGACCTCTTCCCTCATTGTCAATTGGTTTTGAGGTGGATGTTTTCACATGGTATCAGAGTTAGTCGATCCAAACCCAGCAAACAATTCAATAATTAGTTCCTCACCGTCACCCAATCAATTTCTCCACGTGTTAGGCCCACTCAAAAATCTGTCAGGCCACACGTGAGGAGGCGTGTTGAGAGATATAAGCCCCTTGGGTATCAATCTCACATCGGGTAAAACAATAAATGATACTTCAATATATATGCCTTGTAGGCCTCTCTCTCATTGCCAATTAGTTTTAAGATGGATGCTTTCACAGTGACTCCTCTTTTTCTTCCGTCTCGTCGACATATTCCAAGAAGTGTTGCTGCATATCAGAAAGATCCATTGACGAAGGAATCAGCTCATACAAAAAGAACAAATCCACATCTCCTTTTGCTACTCATCAACCTCCAGGTCTGCTTCTTTGCTCTGATGCAATCGACTGCTCAATTCATTCCTATCCTGTTACGCATGTTTTTACATGATGCTTTCGTATATTGTTTGGATTTTATACTATTAGTGCTTTGTCTTCTTTGGAATTGCAAACTCTTGGTGACTGCTCTTTGCGAAGTGGCACTATTGGCCATGTTAAGAACCTTGATTCTTTGGCCTTGGTGGTTGAGCCCAATCAACCACGGAGTGGACTACGAAAATTCTCAGTTAGAACTGTGGTGGGTTGGGTCAAACCACCACACTTCAGGCAGCTTTTCGTTGGTTTTCCTTTTACTTGGGGTCGGGGTTCTCCGTCTTTGGGTTTTGTGTTTGAAAAGCTTGATAGGTTATAGCTTCGCCCGAGTGGCTTATCCTCTTCCAGGATGCCACTACTTCCATTCTAGGAATACAACGGTCTCATTGTTCTCCCTTATTGTGTGTCACTCTACCATTTCATAAGCTTTATCCTAAGCCTCGTCGGTCTGAAGCAATATGGTTCTCCAGCCCTAAGGCTATGTTTGACGCGGGGGATAAGACCTCCAGTTAGGATAAAAATAATCATATCTAGCGTTTGAACATGCTAACACCGGATGGATAAGAAATCCGGAAGATGGGTTTTATCCCACTTAAGTGGGATAACTTTATACCTAAGGGGGGTGGTATTGTTTTTATCCCAAGCAGTTGGGAAAAAAACAATCGAGCTAGGGTTTTTAGAAAAGAAAAGCAAGAGGCAGAAAGAAAGGAGCAACGACTTCTTTCAGCTTCCTCCACCGCAGACAAGGGATCTCTACCGCCAACCATCTTCGACAGGTATGCCATTTTCTACCCTATCTCTCCGTCAATTTCTTCCATCTTCTCCCAATTACGAATCAATAGGCCCATCTTCTTCGCCATTACGAATCAATAGATCTCTTCCTTATCCTTGTTCCTCTTCCCGATGATTTGGAGGACCCTCCCTTCCTCCACCATGGCCTGCACTTCCCCAGAAAAAGCAGGTCCAAGCTTTGTATTAGTGTTGGGATGATGCCGTCTGGTGTTATATATGTATATATACAACTGTTTGTAAATGTATACAAGAAAATCAATATGACATAAAAGGAAATGAAGTTTGGTGGGAGGAGAGGTGGGTTGGACAGTTGCGGTAGAGTGGGTTTTGTGTTGTCTGGTGGCTGTAGTCCTTTGTGCATATATCTCTGGAATAGAAAAATAGTTCTCAAATTTTCCTGCACAGATTTGTATTAGTGTTTGGAGAAAATATCTAGTGAGTATTCTTAGTAAATGAAATTTAGAGACATGAATTTGTAATTGAATTCTTAAGCAAATAATCCACCCAGATGATAAAGGCTGATCACCATCATCATCACAAATTTGAACCAGGAATCACAGTAGCAACCCAATTCATGATTATGTTTTTATTTTTGAAACAGTGCTCCGGCTAATGAGGCACTTCAATTAGATAATCTTAGGACCATCCATGAATCTTCAAGCTTTGAAGTTTTATAACTTGGTTTACTTGCTACTTTTAGGTAGTTATTAATTCTTATAACTTGGTTTGCTTGCTGCTTTTAGGTAGTTCATAATTCTCAGATCATAGTTGGCTTGCTGCTTTTAGGTAGAAGCTAATGTTGATGTATTTTGGTGTCTTTATTGACCTTTTTTATTTTTTATGCATTAGTGGTGTTCGATTGTCCTAACATTGCTGATGAAAGAGATGAAGCGATTGTAGTTTACCTTATTCTCGAGGAGATACATTTGCAGATTCAATTCATGTATATGCTTCTTGTGTTGCTACATATTATTGCTCAGAGGCACTACCGAAAATTTGTGTTGAAAGAGCATTCATCTTATAGAAAGCAGGCTCGGTTAGAAAGGTTGAATCGTTTAATTAGTGTGAGCGATGTCAATTGCATAGAACAACTAAGGATAGATAGACACAAATTTCGTGTATTATGTGGACTCCTTCGTACGATTGGTGGGTTAAAAGCTGATGGAGAGGCAGGTATAGAGGAGCAAGTAGCAATTTTTTTGAATATACTTGGTCATCATGAGAAAAATCATAGAATCAAGTTTGAGTTCCAAAGGTCGAGGGAAACTGTTAGCAGACACTTTAATGCAGTATTGCGTGCGGTGTTATGTTTACAAGGCATTTTACTTAGAGCACCAAATCCTGTCACTAACAATTGCCCCGATGAGAAATGAAAATGCTTTAAGGTACGAAGAAGTTATATTTTTTTTGTGGATCGTGTTTCCTTCTCAAGCATGCTACTTTTAGCATGAGACTTATTCCTTCTTTATATTCTTTTAGTTATAGAATTGCTCAGGGGCTTTAGATGGGACCTATACTAGAATGCGTGTGCCAGAGGAGGATCAACCGAGATATCGTACAAGAAAGGGTGACATTGCAACCAATGTATTAGGAGTTTGTTCTCGGGATATGAAGTTTATTTACATACTGCCAGGTTGGGAGGGTTCAGCTGCTGATTCTAGGGTGCTTAAAGATGCTATTAGCAGGAGAAATGGATTAAGGATTCCAATGGGTAATTTTGTTGGTAAAAGTTAGGTCAATTAATATTTCTACTTACACTAGTAAGGATCACGAGCCTTGCACGTTATATAGTAATTTAAAATAAAAATACTATGAACCTTGATAAAAAAACACACAATTGAAATTAATCATTATGACTATTATAATTAAATTATAATAATAAACAGTTGTTAAGTCCTAACCAAAGACTCGAAATATGAAAAGTTAATTCCACAAAATACGGCCTTATTTTCATACTCGAATTTTTCACAATAATTATCATCAATATTTTTTTACTACTTTCATACTTATTTCTTTCGTCACATCAAGTTACCGCAAAAGAGAAAATTGATTGTTTCATATAATATCTTGTCATCAAAGGTACACGGACATTGTAGTTAGTCTCAAACATATTTCATAAAAATCTAACTCTCACGAAATATTACAAGATTGATTGTACAGTAATAAAAGTGAAGAAAATGTTTAGAGATAATTAATGTCAAGTGTATATATTAAAGTTGTTTAATTTCCTGTAATATGTTTTGACGACATATGTATAAGTCTAAGAAGTGAAATTGAGAAGAAGTTTGAATTATTGTTAAGTGATACTAAAGAAAGTCAAAAATTAACCCGAAAAGGATTGTTAAAATAAAGTGTCTAATGGGAAAAAGTTATGACTACAACAGAGTTTGTAAGAGGAAATGCATTAGGAGTTTAAATGTTACATCTTTAAAATAAAAAATCAAGTGAAGTGAAGAGATCTAACTGAACACATATAGAAACTGAACTACTTAAGCAACAAATTTAGTAGCTTTAGCTTTCAATGATCTTTTCAAAGTTTTTCTATCTTTACTTTTAGAGTTTTGACAATTTTTCTTGCAAACATCACCATTAAAGTTCAAAATATCATCACTTAAGATTTTCAGTATCATTCATTATCCATCTTGCTTCTTTCTGTACACTGATGATCATTTCTTATAGCGATGATTATTGGGGGTAAAAATATATCCTGCAGTTTATTTACTTTTGGTAATGATCTAGTCCATTAGTCCCTCTGTCCAAAAAAAAATAAAAAATTATCATGTTTCCTTTTTAGGTTGTCCAAAAAAATTGATCAGGTTTTAGGTTAAGAAAAATTTTATAGATATTTTTACATGTGTACACCTATTGTTATTTTACTTATCTCTCTACATTTGATCCTCCACCAATCCACTTATCTTTACTCAACCACTCCCCCCCCCCCCCCCTCCCTCTCTCTCGGGATAAAATAAAAAAAAATTCATATCCCAAAAAAGGGGGCATTCAAATATGATCAAATATTTTGGGATGAAAGGACTATAATTTTCATGTATCTCTTATTTTAATATTAAAATACATAGCAAGTCTTTTTTCAACTTTTTCTATCTTAAATTTTAACATTCGAGTACAATTTGTCTAAAATTACTCTCAATTTTAATTAATTTCTTTTTTCTACCTTTCAATAAAAAATTTATAGTATATTCTAAATTTCTTTTGATAGTATACTCTAAAGTTCTTTTTTTTAGTTTTTATCTAGCATGACCTTGTTGATCTTAGTAGTAAAAGAAAGACTTTTATTTTTAACACAGATTTATATGATAATACCAAACCTACTCATCTAAAAAGTCTATATACATGTGTGCCAGTGTGTCTCCTTTTGAAATCTATACTGCGAAATAAATGTGTGAAGTTGATATCAGATTATGGTAATGAACTACGTAATTCCAATAATATTCACAAACCTACGTTTTTCACTATATATTTATGTATACGTATTACAGGTTTAATATAAATAAAAAGAAAAAAAATATTACCTATGGCATAAGGTTTTGAGAGTTAAGAAAATTGTAGGCTTAATTGCACCCATGACCTTAAAGTTAAGGTAAAATTGCATGTATGTCCATTAGGTGGAACAATAGCAGTTATGTTCATTGACCAAATAAAAATACGAAAAGATAAAAAAGACCAGAATGCTCATCACTTAAGAATGTAATTCTTCAAATGTTATTTCTTGTTCCTTCATCATACTATACGGCCCCACCACCATCACTTCTTTAGCTTCAACACACATAAACAACACATACACACACGCTACCCCCCCCCCCCCCAACAACCGGTGACAACCACAGCCACAATTTCGTCCCACCATAATCGTGTTCTTCAGCTTTCTCACCTTTTTTCAGCCTTCTTATCCCAATAAATTGTCACAGCTTTCTCAGTCAATCACTTGTAACAAATCATCACGATTTTAGCGAACCAAATGAACAAAAATAAAAACAAATTTAAATTTAGGAGTCAAAATCTAGAAGATGTATAATATTCTTGTTTGTGTCAACCCATCGCCACCAGATGAACCCACCACCCCCTTAAATCGACCTTCCACAAACCACAATCACCATCAATCACACTAAGATTGTGTCAACCCATCACCACCAAAGAAGATGCATTAATGAACCTCGTTAGTGTCAAAATATTTAAAGTTAACCAAAACAATAGAATTTAGCCTTACCATTAAAAAGTCAAAATATTTAGAATACTTTTAAACTTGAAACGAATAGTTTAAGATTTTTTTTTAATATTTAACCCAAATTTGAGAGTTTTCAAGTTCAAAAAAAATTATTAATCATTTGAGTCGAAATAAATTAGAATCTTTATCAATTGGATTTCATCTAATCATATGACTTACAAGAGTGAAATATACGAAGACAATAGCTATATGAATAATATGTCATCATGTAAATAAATGATGTCTGGGGATACGGTAGATCATAGAAAGACAATAACCATACGAAAGATATGTTGTCATGTAAATAAGAATATTTCAATAACTCTAATACGAAGATAAGATTATGTACTTGTCACAAATTTAAGCTATAATTAGCAGCAGAGTTGTGTGATCTAGTGATTCATATACATTTAAAATTTCTAAAGCTCTAGTTTTATAATAGTTTTCTTACACCAATGTGTGTCCTCAATTAAAATCTAGAATTAAACTTCAGTTATATGATAATTTGAACGTACGAATATGTTTGCATTGAAATATATATACATGAAAAAATATTGAAATTTGTAGCATACACATCAACATACAATTGTGTTTTACAAAATTAAAAAAAAGATTGGGTTTCTGAAAAATATTTAATTTAGTGTATGTATATTATGTTTATTCTTAAAGGCTATAGAATAGACTGTTGTTCTGCAAGTTGTTTTTATTAATCAAAATTGATGGAAAACATGCAGTAGCTCTGAAGTATTTCGCTTTAACATAAATGGAGGCAGTAGGTTTTGATAGAAATTTTTTGGTAATCAAATAATGTGTAGGAGTTCAAAGTGATTTTATAAGTTTTCATAATTTTTTTTCTTTTTTTTTACTAAAAGACAAAACAACCCTTAGCTCTAACTAAAGCATAGATTCTTATAAGGGTATTCTAAGTAAAGATGCTTGATATACTAAGAGAAGGCAAAAACATCCTTATTTTTTTTAAGAACACTTTAATTCAAAATGGGTATTTGATGGGACAAAAAGTTTCAAGTAAAAAATATCCCTAATCAACACTAATTATGTATGAAGTCTTCAGTTTAGAAAAAGGGTATCTTAAGAGGGGAAAAAAAGGATTAGTCATTTAACTCCAGTCAGGATTATATATGCATTTAAAAATCTTAAAAAACTCCAGTTTTACAACAGTTTCCTTATACCAATATGTCCGTATTCAACATCTATAATTAAACTTTAGGTTTACGATAATTTTAATGTACTAATATATTTATATTATAATCTATATTCATGCCGAATAATTCAAATCTGTAGCATATGCATCCACGTACAAATATGAAATTAAAAATTAAAAAGAATTGAGTTTTTGACAAAATATTCAATTTATTTATATATATTACATTTCTCTAAAAAATATATAGAAAACTTTGTTCTCTGCATTCCTTAATCAAATATGATGGAGAACATATAATAACTCCAAGGTAATTTAGTTTTAACGTGAATGGAGGCGGTAGGGTTTGATAGGAATTTTTTTAATAATTCAAAAGCATGATTATAGAATTTTCATAGGGTTTCTTTTCTTCTTTGTTTTTCTTTTAATAAAAGTCAAAACAGCCATTTAATCTAACAAAGACATATATTTCAATAAAGATATTTGATGAAAGAGGCATGTTACTATAAGAGAAGTCAAAAACACCTTTATTTTTAGTCTCAGTCTTATAAAAAAAAATAGGTATTTAATAATAAATATTTTTTAATCAAAAGTCAAAACAATCCATAACTCTAACCAAAATATATATCTCAATAAGAGTATTTTAAGTAAAGAGGTTTTATTTCCTATGAGATGTCAACAACTCCCTCATTTTTAAATAACACTCCAACTTAAAAAAGGTATATAATGGGAAAAAAATCTTATAGGTCAAAAACACTCTTACTCACCCTTAACTTTTTATGAAAATATCAATTAAAAAAGAGTATTTTTACAAACGGACAGGGGTTCCTTGTACCATATAGAGGCATAAGATACCATTTGTCATTATGGAGAGATGGACCTCTACCAACTACATACCAAGAACTCTTCAACCTAAAGCATTCTTCTGCTAGGAACGTCGTAGCGAGATGTTTTGACCTCTTGAAGATAGGATGGGCTATTTTGTGGAGCCCATCTTTTTATCCTGTTAAAACCACAAGGACGTATAATTACAGCATGTTGTCTGCTTCAGAATCTTATACGAACTGAAATGGCCATGGACCCAATGGAGGCTAAGCTAGATATGGTGACTGAAGAACAAACTGACTTGGATGGTGATGCAATCACTATCGTTGAAACATCTGATCAGTGGACGGAATGGAGAGAAAACTTGGCCAAAGAAATGTTTGATGAATGGAGAGGCCAAGCATGAGATTGTAATTTAATATTGTTTGTAGACGTTGTGACTTTATTTTAAGAGCGTGGATTAACTTATGTTCGTATTTTAAGATCTTGGATTGACTCATGGTTCTATTTTAAGAGCATGGACTAAATTGTGGTTGTATTATAAGAACGCCGATTGACTTATGGTGGTATTTTAAGGCTGTATGTTGACTTATGGTTGTATTGAAATTGTGAATTGACTTCGATGCCAAGGAAAGTAAGTTCGCAGTCGACGTGGAGGTGCCACAAGGAATGCAGTCCGAGTCAGATGTCAAGTATGATGATGTGGGACACAAAAAAGATGGAGCAAGGGCAGATACCAAGAGCTTCCCAGACAAAGCATGAGGGTGGCAGTGCTGTGAGGGCGATGGCGTACGGTAAATATACGACAACAGTCATAGTCTGATGCTTATGTCCAGAGTTAGGGTCCTATATGTTTCTCTCTCTAGAATTCCAGAGAGAGGTTTTAGAGAGAGAAAGTGAAATTGTCAAATGAGAGAATCCTCTCTAAATGAATTCTCAAGACCCCTATTTATAGAGATTGAGATGATGATGTCATCACGAGACATATGATGCTCCCCGGGAATGACACGTCACTGAGGGATCCACAGCTGCCGATGCTCCATGGACTGTCGAATTGCATATTCACCCGGCCTGTCCCGCATAGCGTAGCTCTGTCTATCTAGAAAGGCTGGCTCCCACAGCGTCGGTGTGGCCAGAGAACCCTTTGATCTAGCCACTAATCCAAGCCCTTGCAGGGTCCCACAGGCCTAGCAGTGGTGGGGAAGACCCGAAAACAACTGCTAGGCAGACTAGGCGCGATGCCTTCCCGAAGACCTACTCCCGTCTACGAGTGACCGGGGGGGTCATAGTCCATAGGGGTGCCGACGCAAGCCCCCAGTACCGGAGCATGTAGGTTAGTCACGAAGACACCCTGGTAGAGATATAACCCGGAGGAGTCACCTATCCTACGGGTGAGTCCTTATGCCAGAGCACTCGGAGCGCATCAAGGTAACATCCTGAAGGAGTCGTCTACCCGACGGGCTAAGGTAGCATCCTGAAGGAGCAGTCTACCTGGCGAAAGGGGAGTTAAAAAGCTCCCTGGCAGATATAGTGTCCCGGATGAGTCGCCTATTTTGCAGGCCGAGGTAGCATCTCGGAAGAGACGTCTACCTGGCAGAAGGGGAGTTGAAAAGCTCCCTGGCGGAGATAATGTCTTAGAGAGCGAGCCTATCCCACGGGTGAGTCCTTGTGCCGGAGTACTCGGAGTGCGCTAAGGTAGCATCCCAGAGGAGCCGTCTACTTGGCCGAAGGGGAGTTAAAAAGCTCCCTAGCGAGGATAGTGTCCCGGAGGAGTCGCCTATCCCCACGGGTGAGTCTTTGTACCAGAGCACTCAGAGCGCGTCAAGGTAACATCCCGAAGGAGCTGTCCACCCAATGGCCGAGGTAGCATCCCAAAGGAGCCGTCTACCTGGCGAAAGGGGAGTTGAAAAGCTCCCTGGCGGAGATAGTGTCCCAACGGATTCGCCTATCCCCGCGGGATGCTGCCCACTCCGAAGAGTGGGTCGAAGCATGTTCCACGTCCATGGCGGGGGGCATGGTGTGGTGAATGAGTATGGTGCTCGGGGGGCATGTAACATGATTGTGGCACATGGGTGTGATGAAGTGCGTATGGTGCCGAGGGCACGACATTGTGACAGAGAGCCTGGGGGCACGACATTGTGACAAAGAGCCTAGGGTCACAATTATATCAGCTACGCGGTGCATGGGCGCGGCAGAGTGAGTGAGGTACCGGGGTCACTGTATTATGTCAAGGAGCCAAGGGGCGCGATTGTATCAGTGGCGCGGTGCATGGCGCGACATAGTGTGTAAGGTGTCAGGGGGACTGTATTGTGACAAGGAGCCAGGGGGCGCGATTGTATCAGTGGCGCGGCGCATGGCGCGGCGGAGTGTGTATGGTGACAGCGCGTGGGCACCGGCGATGGGGGCGGCGGTGACGGCACACAAGCTCGAGCGACGGGGGTCGCAGAGACAATGCCCGGGCGACGGGCGATAAGTGTTGTTTAGACAACGTCCGGACGACCGGCGACGAGCGTCGCGAAGTCGGCGCACGGGCACAGGTAACGAGGGTCGAGGAGACGACACGCGGGCATGGGCAACGAGGCTCGAACATTGTCTCCACGACATTCATCGCCCGCGCCCGGGGGCGACGAATGTCGCGGAGACAACGTCCAAGCAACAGGCATCGCAGAGAGGGTGCTTGAATGAGTGCGAAGCAAAAGTGGGCCAACGACCCCTTGTGGGGAAGGTGGCCGACCCCTTTAAGGGGGGAAGGCGCACCAAGCTTGCTTCCAAGGAGAAAATGGACATGACTTGAGGATGGTTGTTTGATCGGCTTGGAAGCGTTGATCAGTTGACGTTGAATATGTGGCGTGTCGCGCAAAACAGGACCCCTGGTGGGCCCTTGCTTGCGACCAAAGTAGGTTGGGAACAACTTTTAATTGTTGTAATTGACTTATGAGTTTTTGCACAGGAATGGCTAGCTCGAAAAACAAAGGAAAGGCTACCACCATAGATAAAGGAAATCGTCGAGTTTGGACAACCATTGAAGAACAAACTTTTATATTTATAATGGAAGAATGTGTTAAAGCATGAAGGAAACAAGAATCAGGATTCAAGGCTAGAAATTTCTCGCATATTGAGAAACAGATGGAAGAAAAATTACCGGGTTGCAATCTTCTTGCAGCGCCTCACATCGAGTCCAAGTATAAGGGGTTGAAGAGAATGTACTATGCGGTGACAGATATGCTTGGAACATCTGGCTTTGGATGGAATGAGACACTGCATTCTGTTGAGATTAAGGCTACCGAATGGGAAGCTTACTTGAAGGTAACTAGGCAATTATTTCTTTTAGTTTTTTTTCCTTTTTGCCAATTCTAACTTTTTGCGCGAGATTGTATTTATGTCTTTGCAGAGTCACCCAAAAGCTAAGGGCCTATTTAATAAACTATTATTCAAGTATGATCAACTCGGATTTATATTTGGCAAGGATTGAGCTACTTGAAAAGCAGTTGAAGCTCCAGGTGATGCAGTGGAAGATCTAGACCGCCAAGAGGGTACTATTGGTTTGGATGACATGGATATGTCTGTACCTATGACTGGATCTACGACTCAATCAATTGGAACAAAGCCAACCAAGAGGAGAAGGACACGAGGTAGCATGATTGATGGGTTTACTAGTGGATTGCAAAACTTCACGGCTGTGTTTGGAACATACATGGAGGCTACTAGCAAAAGGATGGAAATGCTGGCAGAAAAGCTTGGTAACGCTAAAAATGCATCCCTTGACATGAAGAAAGTTTATGAAGAGCTTTGCAGGATCGACTTTACTTCGGAGCTTGATCGACTTCAAGTGACACACAAAATTGCTGTAAGCAGTAGACTGTTGATGTGTTTCTTTGCCTTTCTGAAGATGCTAAAGCATTGTATGCTTTAATATTACTTAATACCGATGTGTAGCTTGATGCACTATCACTGATCTACTTGTTATTAGTTGTCATCGATGGACTTGTAGCGACAGCTATTATTTTGGACTACCACTTGTCTACTGATTTTTAGTTGTCATCGATGGACTTGTAGGGATGGCTATTATTTTGGACTACCACTTGTCAACCGGTTTTTAGTTATCATCGATGGACTTGTAGCGATGGCTATTATTTTGGACTACCACTTGTCAACCGGTTTTTAGTTATCATCGATGGACTTATAGCGATGGCTATTATTTTGCACCATCACTTGTCTACCGGTTTTCATTATCATCGTCGTTGGACTTTTAGGTTTATGGATGATATGTAATGATGAATTGTTATCCATTTGACACCTTTATGAATGGTTGTTTAAGAATTCACTACATATCTAGTTATTTTAGGTATCATAAACAAGTTTGCGTGTTTATAGCACATATATATATATCATGTTTCCACGTCCCCTTTCCTCAATAATATGCACAAACATCAGTCCCTACAGAATGAAATTGTATAGATGTAGAATTTGTGTACATCTACCGCTGTAATCCATTAAAGAAGAAGAAGATCACCCTTTTAGCAATATAATGAATTTCATGATTCAACAGCCTTTTTTATGCTTAGTACAACATCATGACTTGTAAAACAAACTCTATGAATGAAAAATGGTGAAAATTGGACTTCCAAACTTTTTATGAAGACAAAGCGGTGAAAAGGGTACTTTTGAGTTTATTTATTTATTTTTAATTTATCTTATCTGACCTATATCCGTTGTGCTGCCAAAAACAATCAGTAAGATATAACTGCTTATCTGGCATGTAATCCTGGTTGGATCCAAACGCTGGACAGGACAATTATCTTATCTAGCCTTATCCGGCAGGATATGTTATCCTGACTTATCCGGTCTTATCCTGTCCTATCCGACTGACTTATCCCGCGCGCTAAACACAGCCTAAGTGTTTTCCCCTTATAGTTTCCTCCTAGCAATTACCTTTTGCTGGTTCTCCTTTGTTCTCATCCTAATGAACCGGTTTAAAGCCTTGCTTAAGACTTTAACCCGTTGGGGTTTCGCACATTTTGGTGAGTTGTCGGACCTTATACGTGTTAATCAACAGTTATTGAGATTTTTTCAACAGGGAGTTGAGCAAGATCCTTTGACATGTCTTCTTCACTTCCAACTTCGCCGATGTAATGATTTCTTCCTCACTTTTGAAGGGCTTTTTTGGGTGCAGTGTACCAAAATAAAGTGGCTTGAACTGTGTGATCGTAATACAAAGTTTTACCATGCTTCTACCATTATTCGGCGCCGGCATAATCAAATTATGTCGCCTGATGAGGAACATGGACAGCTTCTTTCTAGTTAGGATGACATTAGTCGGGCTATTGTTGTTTATTTTAGAACACTTTATTGCCCGCCAGTCCTCCCTGGATGATGCTCTGCCCTATATGGTGTCTGATTTTTTTCCCTCTTCAGCCTCTTCTATCCATTCACATTGAACATCTTTGTCAAGCCTTTAGAGTTGAAGAGGTCAAAGCTTCTGCTTTTCAAATAGATGCACTTGCAACCTCTAATCTTGATGGCATTCTGGCCCTGGTCATTCATAAATGTTGGGATCTTTAGGGGCCTGCTATCATTAAGGGGGGTTTATCTTTCTTAATTCAGGGTGCATGCTTGGTAAAGTTAATGCAACCTACCTTGCTTTGATACCTAAAGTTTGCACCCCTGCGACCGCGTTAGATTTCAGACCTATCAGTTTGTGCAATGTCATATACAAGGTTATTTCTAAGGTTTTAGTTAATTGAATGAAGCCTCTCCTTTGTGACATTAACTCTCTATTTCAAAATGCCTTCGTTTCTGGATGTCTCTCTGACAATGTCATCCTGGCTCAAGAGTTGATTGATTGTGTTTGGAGGCAAACAAAAGGAGGCTCCATACTTTCGGCTCTTAAATTGGATATGAGTAAAGCCTTTGACCGTCTTCGCTGGAGTTTTATCAAAAAAGTCCTTCATGGCCTTGGTTTTCCCTTTGCTTCGATCCATCTGATGATGCGATGCATTACCTCTGTCTCTTTCTCTGTTATAACTAATAGTGCTGCGACTCCTCATTTTCGGCCATCCTGTGGCATTCTTCAGGGCAATCCTCTATCGTCGTTTCTTCTTATTCTATGTTCCAAGGTTCTTTCTATCGATGCAGAAAACTGTGGACGAATTTTAGGAATTAAGGCTAGAAAATCCATCTCACACTTGATGCATGCTGACGACATCTATTTGTTCCTCGGTCTAAAAAAGAATCTTGGTAACGTTCTTAAGGAGTTGCGTTCCATCTTAGACTTTTACTGTCATCTCTCTGGCCAAGGCATTAATTGATCAAAATTCAGTCTCGTTGTTAGTCCTAATGCCTCTCCTGAGCAGCATGATCAGACCAACAGTGATCTTGATTTTCAAGTCCAACTTTTGACAAATATATGGGAATACAGCTGGATGTTGCTAACCGGAAAGAAATTTTTACTAATCTCATACACTGAGTTCAAGATCGATGTGCTCACTGGATATGGTTACTTTTAAATAAAGCTAGTCGGCCACCCTCATCCACTAAGTTCTTTCTTCACTTCTTACTCATTATATGTCTGTTTGTAAACTACCTATTTGAGTTTGTCAGTTAGACAAGTCCTTGCACATTTTTGATGGTCTTGTGGAGCTTTACATAAATCTATCCATTGGACAGCTAGGCTCACCTTATGTCAACCTAAACGTCTGGGTGGCTTGGGTTTTCCGCAATTTTCGTACTCTTAACTAAGCGTTATTAGCTAAACACGCCTGAAAATCTGGGCTATGCCTAAAAGCTTAATTACGCAAGTCCTTCAAGGTCGATATTTTTGCCGATGTAATTTTCAAATTGGGCGTTCCAAAGCTAGTTCTTGGGTGTGGCGTAGCATATTGGTAGGTCATCGAGTTTTGACACAAGAGATACAATGGCATATTGGGGATGGCGATAGATCTCGATTTGGATGGATTGGTGATTGCCAAATGTTCTGCCTTCCTTGTTACTAGGCACATTGGAAGGTTTGTCATCTGTTCCTATTGGAGTCTCGCAAATATTCTGCCTTCCTTGTTACTGCCTTATCGTACTAGGCACATTGGAAGGTTTGTCATCTGTTCCTATTGGCGTCTCGCACGATCTGTTCCTGTTGGCGTCCCGTACCTGGAATGTGCCATGTATCCTATGGTTATTACCTTTGGAGATTGTTACCAAGTCTTTCAACTTAGATTCTTACCCGCTGGTTCAGAAGACACTATTCACTGGTCGTTTGTCAAGCATGAGCAATTTTTTGGTGAATAAAGCGTATATATTCTTGCTTGTCAAGTCCCCAACCTTGCACAATTCTTTTTTACGAAGCAAGTTGGCCAAAGCCTTGGCGTATAATCCTCTAGATGGCGGTGTGATTCACGCTGGGTCCACTCACTTTTCCAGCCTTCACAACCTATCTTTTGTGCTGTCACAATGTCTGCATTGGGTCTAGACTCTCAATTTGGGACGGTTTGGACCTTTTCAACTCAAACTGGCTACCTATTGCTTCTCGCATAGATCTAACTCTGTTCAGGAGAATGTTTTCAGTGCAATAGAATCTGCTTTTCATTTAGCCCTTCACTAGACATATTCACTTCCGTCCGTACTTACATGTTATATGTTTGTTGCCTCACCCAGTGATCTCCTGACACAATTGATCCACCTGAACATGCACGTTGCTCATCGTTCCAGGAGCGTATCTAGTTTGCACTCTAGCTAGAGCAAATTTCACTTTGTTCATGTTGTCCGAGGGAACCATCTGCACTAGCTTATTTTGCCTCCCAGTCAGGACAAGATTGTCAACAGGAGTGTGTCGATCTTGTACAGGCTCTTGTTTTCCTGGTTTGATAGCTACTGTTTTTGTGGATTCTTCAGTGGCTTTTGTCTCCACAACTGCCGTTCAATTTACTGACATTTGTTGGCAACTGGATGGGCTTGTCATCCCGTTTACTTTTAGTGTTGACGGGATGGGTCTGTCATCAGCAATTACATTTAGTCCGTATTTTGAAAACTTTGACTCGTATTTAGAAATATATACCATATGTATCCGTCAAAGAAAAGTCGAGATTATATATGCCCTGGCTTATTTGTCCATGCAGCGTCTGTGCATGACACAAAGGTGAATGCTGGTGATTTGTCATATGAGAAGTTTACGGTGCTAGCAAAGGTTTGGCTTCGGAGTTCGACGTTTGGTTAAACAAGACACCTTCTGTCGAATCTTTCATATCTTATAAGTTGGACTCTTCTTTTAGGGTCAGTTACTAAATGGTCTTTTTTCTCTAGACACTTCAAATTAGTCCTCTTCATTTCGATTCAGACCGACGGGCAAACTTAGAGGCAAAATGATCCAATCACATAACGCCCTTCATTGGGAAAAAAAAAACACTGAGCAATAGGCTGTTCTTATTTATGGTTTTCTTTTTAGTAGTCATAACATAAATCATACTGATTTCAACCAATCATGCCACACTACGAACAGCAAAGAACTTCCAGGCGAATGTGGTCATTTCATAATGAAGCCCATATTCGTGTAACCTAAATAAAAGCATCGACATCCCGATACTGCTCAATGGCTCCCTAGTTGAACCAAAAAGAAAAGTATCTTTGCTTTACCACGAGATGAAGCAACATTCTCACCCAAAAGGCCACAGGTGACAAAGCATATGCGCTGAGTCCAATAATCAAGTAGCTCCTAGGATCTAGGTTTCAGCCTGGTCATGCGTCGAGGACGAGTAGACCTCTTTTAAGGCATCCTTGGCTTTCACTTTCTCAGGAACGAAATCTAAAATGCATAACCAGTAACATAACATACCAAAGTAATTAATTAACTTAAGAGAAATTTAACAAGCTCGTGAAAGGGAACAACACTGTGCAGGAAGCAGGTGTAGGGAATACCTGAGAGAAAGTCAAATCTCCTTCGTTTACCAACAACCGACGCTGAAAACACAAACAGGAAGCATCTTAGTACATCAAATCCAGCCTCAAATTTCCTTCGCCCTTGTAATATCAAATGTTGCATATATGATACGCTCTGCTGCAGCAACAGCGTGCAAATGAATACTAATTTCCTGTTTGAAAATTAGTCCTTTTATGATATACCATGGTGCAGGGGCAGGAGCTTTCAAATAGTAATTATTAGCCTCCAAGGACATGCCTTAATGATAAAAACCATAAACTAAATATTTTTTTTGCAAAAGATGTAATTCAGATATCCCTAATATACAACAAAAGTACAGCCAAATCCATGATTCTGAAATCTATTGTTGATTGAAAAAGTTTTTGAAGCCGTGCTTCATCTTGGTTCTTGGATAGTACAAACATGTGTAAGGCCAAGTGAAGACAAAAAAACAGATTAGTTTCATAAGATAACAATGTGGTAAAGGATTACTGCACTGCACCATAGTGCCTCATTGCTTATGCCGACCAGTTCAACTGGGAAATAAATATCGGCGGTGCATAGGCAAGCATCCAAAAATAGGCAGCCCCTTCATCAAGATCCATCTCGGCAAAAATGACCTAGGCATTGTAGGCTCTAGGCTCGGCAGTCGGCCAGTTGTTGGCGTGCATTTGCAAATATAAAAAGGAAGATAACCAAAAACAGGAAGGGATGAAACTCAGACAATAGGTTATTGTCTAAACTTGCAGGCAATAATTTTGGGAGTTGCCTGCTTTGCAGTTTCCAAACCAGCACAAAAGAACAAAGCATTTTAAGATGGAAAGATTTTTGTCATTCCATGTTAAATAAAAATGTCCAAGTTCCAAAATGGAACACCATCAATGCCTACTGATGTCCATTCCATTAACCTCACTCTCACCACAATATGGTAACTTTTATTTTAAACTTTATACGGCATGCAGTTCGCTACTCGGAAGAGCAAGAAAAAGAACAAAAAGGTTTCTATGTTAGCATTATGTATTTGGCTGACAAATTGCTCAATAAACTATAAAGTGACTGCACAAATGCCACAATGTTCACCCAAGGAAAAAAGAGAAGCCATCACAACAATGCCCAACTGTACCAAGGAATATATTCAAACAATTGAAACTGATTTCATTAAACTACTACACCTTTGGTGATTCAGCAGTTCACATCAGCGAGCAAACACATCTAACCAATTAAAGCTCATTCAGCCTTCAGAGATTGATAATAATGGCAAGTACAAAATACTGGAATATCGGACTTACTTTTAAGTATCATTAAAAGCATATAAAGAGTCTGAGATATTACAGAGGTGCTTGTAAGCAGTATGATTCTTCTTATCCAGAAAAGAACAAGCATAAGCCTCTGTACAGAATAGTTGGAGAAACTTCTCCTGCAACCAACAAAAGAAATGAGAGAGACATTGTTCAGAGGTGATGGCATTGATAACAATACCTAAGAGCTAGGTTCTTCCTCAACTCATTCCTGTATCCAATTCCCATCTTAGTGAACATGCTCTACTTTAGCCACGGATTGGAAGGTGTCGTGGAGTATAGTGCGAATTGATCTTCATCTTACACATTATCCATTTATAATTCAGACAACAATAAGAAAACAAATCAAACTCATATACTTATTTGATTAACACTTTGCAAAATACATCTCCCTCTTCCCATTTGTCTTGGCATATCTATTTCACCTCCTCTAATTCGTTCCTCATTCAAGTCTAGGCTTGTTCTAGTAACTAGATGCTAATGACCACCATTTGGTATATAGTGATCTCCGTAACATAACTTTTGTTCCCTTGGACTTTTTTGTGAATTGATAGGGTTGAATTTGGACATCTAACCAGTATATTGCACTCCATTGCTAATTAGTTAGTCAAGCACTGTAGGAAGTCTTGACAAACTTTTATACTTATTTCATCAACACTTGTCAATTTTTCTAAATCCTGCACGTATTCTTTTCCCCTTTTCCTATTCATGTTGGCATATCTACTTCATCTCATCTAAGCCGTTCCTCATTCGAGTCTAGGCTTGTTATATAACGATCACCATTTGCTATACAGTAATCTCCGTACCATAACTTTTTTTCCTTTCAAGTTTTGAAATTTTTAGGATATAATTTGGACAGAAAACAAGTGAATTGAATAATATACAAATAGATAAGTGTAATAAGTTTAACAAGTCAAACTAAGGCAGAAAACAATGAGTAAAGTTAACGTCTACATGAACAATCTTAGGTAGGACGTGTCCTTTTCGTGAAAATGTCACTTTATCATCAAAAGAATTGAGTATAAGATTCAGGTATGCCCTAGCATTAGCTGCGTACTCATAACATACAAATTCGAAGACAGTTTTCCTACACCATTTCAAGCAATTGTTTCAAGCGCTATATTCTTTATGAGCAGATAGTGACATCTTTGAACTGCTGATTTCACTTAACTACTATTCAACAATGTCAACATTGTCAATCCATTGCAGAATTGAAGAAATTAGGGCCTATAGTTAGTTACCGAAGCTTTGTTGATGAGGAAAACGGCCTCTTGAGTGATGCGAATATCAGGAGTCTCCCCCTTTATCATCCTGTTCACGCGATGCATTGGAAATGTATACAACACACTCTCCTTGTTCCTCTTCTTCCTGTCCGTTTTTTCGTTGCTTTGCCGCTTCGAAACGTTCTCGTCCGCTTCTTCGTCTAAATCCTCGTCTTCTGTGGCGTCCTCTACTTGTTTCGGTTCTTCTTCTTCCTCCTCTTCTTCTCCTTCTGATTCAACGTCGTTCGGGGAGTCGGAGCTGGACAGAACCAAGATCTCCTCCTCGAAGTCGTTTTTGGCAGTGATCTTCTTCTTCTTCTTGCTGCTGCCAGTCTTGTTTGTAGTTGTTGTTGTTGTTGTTGTGTGAGCTTTCTGTTCCATTTTAGAAGCGCTTCTGCGTCTGGTTCTCTCTGCTACTTGGCTTTTCGCCATCTCTCTCGATCGACCGACCGAGCTGCCTCCGGGGTGTAGCTTGAAGGGCGCAGGCTCTGCGACGGGGCTCTGCGTTTGGGCTAGCTCGGGGTTTCCAATCTAATCAGGCCCACTATATTAGGGCTCATCTCTGTATAATGTCCATATAATAACCAGTCCAGCCAAAGAAGCAGTAGCTCGACTTCGGAAAGTGGGCCTCTTCTCTTGCCAAAATATTCACGGACCAGCAATAAACGTGTCAGCTTTTTTTTTTCTTTCAAGCTCTCGCTCTCTCTCGCTCAACAAACAAACAAACTGGTGATGTAAAGTATAATAAGTACATAGCTTCTTAATGCACTTTCATATCACAAATATTCTAGATTCTTATCGCTTCTTCTTCTTCTTCTTCTTCTTCTTTTGTGTTGTCTCTTACGATGTATTAATGGCTTCTTTTCCACAGCGCTCCCTGCTGTGAAATCCCACCAAAACTTTAATCTCTTTGCAGTTGCTAAGATGTTGAATCGTGATTACTTCAAAATCGTTATAGACTTTTGATTTGATTTAGCGACCCCAGTAAAGTGAGTATGAACTGGTCGTAGTAAAGAGACACGACAAATGCTAACTTGTGCTCTTAAGGCGGTGGAGTACTAACTTAGTTTCGCTTGTATTTACTTTCATAAAATCATGCAATTTTTTCTAGTTCCAGTTAACGTAATTAATTATGTGTTAAAGGAATGGTTAAAGGGCAATTAATAAATAAAATATGACTATTTTAACGTGATTATTGATTTCTTCTACATTGTCACTAGGATTCTAAAAAACTTTATGTCTTTACGGTTGACAAAAGTCTCAACGAGTAAAGAAAATGATGCGAGTCAAAAAGTTTTTTCAAATTATAATACATTGGTGTGAAAAGGTGTGTTCGTCAACAGTACAATCACGTTCATCAAATTAGTACAAGTCAACATATTCTTTGCTCTTTAGTAAATTTTGACTAGTGCTTGATCTGCAAAATTTTACGGTGAGGAAAGTATTTTTGTTTTATGCCTAGTTAGAGTATGATTTATGATTGGTACTTTATTAAAATGTTGCAAAAGGGAAGGGCAAAATAGAGGTAAATATGCAAAAATGAAGAAGAATGACAGTTTGGTAAAGAATATATTAACAAGTTGTTGGAAAAGAACATTTCCTTAACATGCTTTATAACATGGTCATTTGACCAACCACACATCCATGTTAGCAACCAACAAAGCAAATAATAACATTGACTCTTTCATTTTACACTAGGTTTAATCATGTTAATCATTTTTTTAATAACTTTTGGGGTTTATAAAATTAATGATCTAAAAATATACCACAGTTGTTATAGCTAAACATGAAACTTATACATTATCATGTATTTTTAATCAAGTAATTTCTTTTTTTATAACCTTAATTAATTCAAAAAAATTATTTACTCGAACCCCCCATTAAACCGATAGAATCGTTAAACCTTGAACCGGTGCCTTCACCGGTTCAATTCAATGACCAGCCCGGTTGTGCTAACTATGATCGGTCGATAAGGCTGTTATATCCAACCCATTCTCCATTATGAAACTGGGATCTTCATTCATTACCCAAAAGAAGGTGATCATCTCGGTTCGAAAATGTTTACCCTTATTCATTAGCTGACAACATCATGTGGTACACTTCCAAAAAGTAAGTAATGCCTTAGCAGAGGATTCGCTTCCAACATCTAGCACTCGAAGGGGTAAAATTATTGGCACGGTCAACAATCGGGATAACCTTTGATGAAAATGTACTCGATTTTTAGCAAAAATTGGTTCTTTATGGGGCACTAATCTTATATGGTGCATGTTATTATCAGATATTATAGTAGTTTTGCATTAAATTCCATGAGCAACAACTTCAGACTTTAACTAGAAAGAAAGCATGAGCTAGAGATTGAAAGACAGGAATGAATGAGCTACAACAATTTTTTTTTGCATGACATAAAGGTAGCGTTTGGTAACACTTTCAGTTTTAATTTTTTATTTCCAAAAAAATAAAAACAAGATCAGTTTAATTTTTTTTCTTTTTTTACAAAAACAAGTGGTTGTTTAATTATTCAGTTTTTATTTAAAATTGTTTTTGAGTGTTTAGTTACCAAATTTTTATTTTGAGTTTTTTCTTTGATAATGCTTTGCGGTGACGGTGGCCGACGGTGATGGTGGCTGGTGTGGTAGGTTTGTTTTTTCCGATTTATAAAACTGGAAAAATACTCTCCAACGGAGCCAAAGCTGTTCAATTTCAATTCATTAGAGAAGGTACAAGTTTTGGCAGGTTTGTTTTTCCTGCATTGATGTTACAGACTTCGAAAAGGGCGGATGCAGGGCCACATTTTTCTCCACCGACCGGCGACCAAGACCTTCTCCCACCAGGAACTGAAGTCAATACTCACCAGCTCACTTGTGCTACTGCATCTGCTCATCATGCATTGCAGCGCATCACATATGCTTAGCACTGAGAGCGTATTCAAAGCGTTCACATTGCCCCAGTCCTTTTAACCAAAGTGTAGTGGGTAAGTTCTAGGATGATGGGGTCCCCTACCTGGGCAGGCTCATCTCCATTGAAGAATTACAATGGCTCCAATAAGATTTTTTCAGAAAATATCCGGTTATTGTTGTGTGCTCACCCTGCCACAGTGGTCAAGAATTACATAGCTTCGCATGGCAAGCTAAAATATACAATGAGTTTGTCGGTTGCTAAGCGATTTCTCTTGACTTTTCATTGATTTCGTTGTTTCATAAGTAATTTTGAGAAAACATTCGGTTGGTGTCATATATGACTTTGTTATATGCTCACCCCGGTCAGGATAGATTGCATTCTCGGACGGGAGATTGAGTACATAAAACAACTTTGGCCATAGTAGTGGGCTATGACGCAACTTAATGATTTTCCATGAGGTTGTTTTGTGGCAAACTGACGGATACCAAATTTATTACGGCAATCTTTTATTGTTGAAATTTACAAGTTTTGTAATCATATCGCTAAAATATATTTACCAGAAGTGTTGTACAGTAAAATGATCTTGAACCATTGTGGAAGCATAGACGGTCACGTCACCTATCACAAAGTGAGGGACTGAGGCTTAATTATGAAGAGCGGAAACAAGGGAGAGGCTCATACCACGCAAGGTACTTTGTCTCTCTAGAGACTTCTCTTCACCATTTGAATGACGAAGCTACCTCTCCTTCCGGCACCAATTCAAGTGAATCACCACAATTGTGGAAGCATATGGCTCGACAGACTGGCTTGATCTGCTCAATCATTGCCACTCGATCATCCAAACCTTATGGCACACCAACCTGCAAAACAAGGCAATTTGTTTATACTAATTGGGAAATGACAAGGACACTGCACTAATCCAGAAACCCCATTTCAATGCTGCCACCGCATGCTGAACGTGACCTCATGACACCATTGCTCCATATCTCTTCAGCTTCATAATATTTATCTTTCTAATACTTAGCCATATCTTATTTGTTAGCGTTATCCCGCCAATTATGGCGCACAACTATCTCGTACTAATCTTGGGGCTAGAGATATTAAATTATATGGTATGTGGCGTTCGAGCGGGTACCGAGAGAAACATAAACGTGCGTACTCTCAAAGTTTGACATTAGATCGCTCACAAATTCCTCTCTTGAAAAATCATAAAGCACTTTGAATTATGGGAATCTCACAATTTATTCTCGTTAGAAAATAAAAGGAGTCCCTTATCCTCGATTTTAAATTTTCTAAAAGAACTTGAGAGATGAAGTTCTTACTTTTTTGTATCTATTCTCTAACTCAGGTACCCCCAAAAAAGGTTAACCATTGAGACGCAAGAGTATTAATTGGCAATTTGAGGCCCCTTATATAAGAAAATCTCGTTGTACAAAAAGAGATAATAATTACTGTATCCTATTACCATCCTAATTCATGAAGCTAGTGTGTACTGTATCTTTGCGTTAGATAAAACATCTACGTTTAGGCTTTAGCGCTCCAGCGCCAAAAGGAGTGTCCAAATAATCTCGCTTGTATTACTCAGGTCACTTGATGGTACAACTTTTGTAAAATATATATGTGTAGACTTTTTGTAAGGTTTCTTTCTCACATTCAACAACATCCACCTTCAAATGTTAAGTAGGCAGGTAAAACTTGATACGTTTAAGAACTTTATTAGAAAAGCATTCACGTTTAGCATGCGTATCGATTGCAACGTGGAAACATACCATCTAAAAGCATATACCGTTAGAAAATGAGTTCAATAATGTAATCATGATTAACAACCTCTCCCTTATGGTGCGAAGCCATTGCACTCGCAGAAGCTTGTATTTTCACGGACTCTTCTTTAAGCTGGTTTCAGTTGCCATTATAGAGGTGGTAGTGGATACAGAGGGAGAGGGCAGATAGGCAACCAAATCCAACCACAAATTCAATGGACTAGTTAGTTATGTTTGGTTTTGAATGGACTAGTTATGTTTGGAACAAAACAGAGGTTAATTAAAGCCATAAGCAATCAAACAAAATATTGTGACAATTTTATATTACAGAGTTCAATATCACGAAAGAATCAATTAATAAGATGAAACCAACAACCTTATTATCTCTATTCATTATATTGTTTTGTTTTTTTGCTCTTTCTATGTTTGGATTGTGTTGTGCTTTGAACAAAATAAATTGACGGACTATGCTAACTTTTAGTGACACTTGCAACCGAATGGTGTTTATTCGATCACCGGAATTTTTTTCCTCGTAAATGTCTACTTTCATGTCCTTGTACGAGTGTTCACATCCTATTCAGCACTAAAATTACTGCTTCTTCTCTTATACTCCTTCCGTCTTAAAAAAAAAATTGGTCACTTATTAATTAGTATAGATTTAATAGGTTTTTTTTTACCCTTCTTATAATTTTTTTTAAATCTTATTTCTCTCTCCACCATAAATTCTCTATTAATTTTTTTAATATTTTTTCTCAATCTCTTTTTAAGGAATAAAAAAAAATTATAAAATATAACTCATACACGACTAAGGAGGGGAGGGAATATTTTCAACGCGTGAAAAGAAAAACGAATGTTTCCTGGTTCATCATGCAACGGTTGTAACGATGACGAATTAGATTGGTGTCCCGCGTGTTCTTGGGTCACGGGTTAACAAACCGTACCAGGTGGCAGATGTTAGAACAAACTTCCTCGAACTCCCCATGTAACAGAGCTACACTATATAACACACCTCCGATTTGCTCTCTCTCACACACACACAGAGTGAGTGAATGCGACACAATTGTCTTGTGCTTCGAGCAGTACCCAAATCACACAGAATTGAGAAATGTTATCAGTACGAAAGCGACCAAAGAATGCAGCAGAGTAGCAAACAAACCACCACACCCATCTAATCTAATCTAATAAATGGCAAGAACATGGCTCCAGCTCCAGTCCTGCCATAGCCATTAGCACCCGGTTTACATGTACAAGACGACGACGATGACACCCACGATTTTTAACTGAATTAAGCCGCAAACTACAGGTGGCGTGTCGCCACCGGCGGACTATAGCTTCGCCGCTCTGTTTTCCCTTCGTACGTTGATTCCCCTTTTGACAAAATCTGCTTAGAAAAGCAAAGCAACGTACAAGGAATGTCTTTGGCAAAGCGCTCGCGATAAAGCAACTGCAACGATAAAGCGAAGAAACTGCAACAGCTTGTGTACGCGGTAAATAGTCAGGATGAGAGGAGCGGAGTTTGCGGTGCTGGTGCTGGTGCTCGGCGTTGCTGCAACGACGGCGTTTGGTGTCAACGTGACATATGACCACCGTGCGCTGGTTATTGACGGCAAGCGGAGGGTGTTGGTTTCAGGGTCTATTCATTATCCTCGCAGCACTCCTGAAGTAAGTCCGGAAAAGGCCGGCAGCTTCGAATTAACGATTCTTTTTCTCTCTCACCTAGTCTGTGTGTGAACTGCGTGTGATTTTCTGGAACTTACTGGTGCGCAGATGTGGCCGGACCTTATTCAGAAATCTAAAGATGGAGGACTGGATGTGATCGAGACCTACGTTTTCTGGAACTTGCACGAACCGGTTCGGAACCAGGTTTGTTCTGCCTTTGTTGTTTCTGCGCGCTCTTTTTCTGTTCAGCGACAAGGTGGTATTACAGGCAGCGTTTGCTTGGTTGCTGAGAAAATGGAAGAGTTCTCAGCCAAGTTGTCAATGATCGAAATTTAACGTGTTGACCGAAATTTGATGCTAAATTAGTTTATGAATGCCAATTTCTGGAACCAAGATGGAAATTGCTGACTTAGAGATTTGATAAAGTAATTTTAGAATTGAATACCATGACTTAATTGGTGAATTGACAAGAAAAAGTGCAGTTTGATTTTGAAGGAAGGAAAGATTTGGTGAAGTTCGCGAAGTTGGTTGGGGAAGCTGGTTTATATGCTCATATACGCATTGGTCCTTATGTCTGTGCTGAGTGGAACTACGGGTAATTATGATTTGCTATACGAAGGAAGGATGTTATCAATGTTCTCATGTGTTTTCGTTAATTTGAGTATATATCTGCATTTACTTTAGTTGCATTCGTGCAGTGGCTTTCCACTTTGGTTGCATTTTGTACCTGGGATTCAGTTTCGGACTGATAATGAGCCATTCAAGGCGGAAATGAAGCGATTTACGGTTAAGATTGTGGACATGCTGAAGCAAGAAAATCTTTATGCGTCTCAAGGCGGGCCGATTATCCTATCTCAGGTGGTTTTTTGCTTCTGCGTAGGTAATTTGGTAACTCGTTCTTGAAGTAGAAACGGAAATAATCTTACTGTGAGTTCGCCTGATGCCAGATTGAAAACGAGTACGGAAACATCGATTCAGCTTATGGTTCTGCAGCCAAAACTTATATCAATTGGGCAGCAACCATGGCAACATCTCTAGATACAGGGGTTCCCTGGGTTATGTGCCAGCAATCAGATGCTCCTGATCCTATAGTAATTTCTAACTTTTGAGTCCATTAACAGCAATATCCTTTTTTATCCCGCACACTCATTAGTAGCCAACTTGCAGCAGCAGATGTAAGCAAAAAGAACAGGTTGTTTGTAGGGACTGATATTTCTGTTTTTTTTTTTAATTAAATGCAGATTAATACTTGCAATGGGTTCTACTGTGACCAATTCACCCCGAATTCTAATAAGAAACCAAAAATGTGGACTGAGAATTGGACTGGGTGGTATGCTCTCTTGCTTTTAAGTCTCTAACTGTTGGTCGTTTGATTGCAAGGAGTTGGTTCCTATTTCTGCATTTTCCAACCATTTCAAATATTTGGAACTTTAGGTTCCTTTCATTTGGTGGTGCTGTGCCCTACAGACCTGTGCAAGACATTGCTTTTGCCGTAGCACGCTTTTACCAGAGAGGTGGAACATTTCAGAATTATTACATGGTATTGAACCTGTCGGTTCTTATATGATTTACAACTGATCTGTTATGATTCCTAATTGAGAATCAAGTCTACTCTCGACCAATAAGAATATGAGTGTAAATATTTGATGTTTTGACTTTTTTAGTACCATGGTGGAACTAACTTTGGCCGGACTACTGGTGGACCCTTCATTGCTACTAGCTATGATTATGATGCTCCACTCGATGAGTATGGTATGCTTTTTTATCATCTATTGAAATTTAACCTGCTATTCATTTTAATCCATATGGTTCTACAGCCAAATGCAGGTGCTCATAACTGCTTTCTCGTGCAAAGTCTATAACTAGTACCATATATATTTGCTTTATGTTCTATAGACTTTTAAGGGTCTGGCAAGCAGTTATACCTCACTTTTTGTTGTTTCGTGAAAGAAAGACAATTTAGACTTTTTCTTTCACGTGTAGAAGGATTCATCTTTCTAACTTTGCGTTGCAGGACTTGTTAACCAACCTAAGTGGGGCCATCTGAAAGATGTGCATAAGGCCATAAAGCTTTGTGAAGAGGCAATGGTGGCAACTGATCCAACAATTTCTTCTCTGGGATCTAATTTAGAGGTATACACAGAACTCCATTTCTTAATCAATGAACAAGAGTGAAGTGAATCATCGTTCACAGCATTTCACTTTTAATAGTGATCTGCATTTTTCTTGTATGTTCCTGTTTCACGCGTATATACATTTATTTTGAGATGAACTTCTTCATTGTTTCTCATTTCTGTGTTGTTCACCACTTTCTACTTAATATTCACATATGTGCCCGTTCCAAAAAAGTAAACATACTGGAAAATGACCAAAGAATGATGCTTATTTGCGCACAAGATTTTCCAAGTGCACTTACTTAGTGAGTAGTGTGTCTGATAATGGTCTGGTATGAAATATACTCGACTTGTTCCCATCAAATACACGCACATGCTGAGATTCAAGTTCTAATAAACCTCAACCGTATGCATCAGATGTGCACAAGGTTCTTGAGGCCCTGCTGCTATTTTTACAGTTTTGTGTATTTATTAAGTCCTTAACAAGATCTCACCTATTTCAGGCTAGTGTTTATAAAACAGGATCAGGGTTATGTGCTGCTTTTCTTGCTAACGTGGGTACCCAATCTGATGCAACCGTGAACTTCAATGGCAATTCCTATCAGTTGCCAGCATGGTCTGTGAGCATCTTACCTGATTGCAAGAATGTAGTGCTTAATACCGCAAAGGTTTGCCTATCTTCTGTTGAATTTATTTTGATATATGATCAAACTATGTCTTCCTTTAAAAGAGTAAAATGCAACAACTCTTCATGAAGGTCTTTTCTTTTGTCCACTAATTGGTTAATAGTAGTTTTAATTAATTTATTTCCGAAGAGGATTAGGTGCTTCAGTCTTACTTGTGATTTACATTCTACACTTGATTCAATGCATGATAATTAGCTTAGAGTTTAGTGGCCATTCCATGCAGTAATCTAAAGATTTGTTTCCGAGTGTTAGCAATCAGCTACTTCCCTTCAAGTTATGAAAGAGGGGTGGTAATTATGCTCTCAACTCTCAAAAGCTGTAGCATGATAATTCGAAACAGCAGATAGTTAAGACTATCGTTGTTTCTACAAATTAGTTGATTGGTTATGTGCTTCTGGGAATATAAGAACCATTGCCTCACATGTCACATGCTGTTTAAACTTGAGTTCATTGACTCTTCTTTTCATGCTTGGTTTCAAGATTTATTGTTTCTTTAGCGAATTCACAAAATTATCCGATCAAATATAATCAAGACTCAAAAGTGCGGAAAAGCAAATGAGATCAACATGGGCCGGCCTATTTTAAGAAAATATCTTAAGCCTGTTTCTTCGTACTTTGGTTTGAGTATGCTCAGATTACTGAGTTGAGTTACTAATACTGTTGTCACAACGTAGTTCTTCATCAAACTTAAAGTCATGAATCAGTGATGACTATTTACGCTCTTTCATAAGACTAAGAATGTTGCTCTGTATCCCAGAGGACTGTAAAATATGGCATGCAACTTTTCGAAAACACAGTGGTTCCATGGTGACTAGATTTTTGCTGATGCTCGATTTGCTGGTGTTTTCCCTTTCCAATTTGAATCATTCAACATATTAATATCAGCTATAATCATATTGGGGTTGAAAACTCAGAACTGCAGTTTTCATCTATTTACATGTGTACACTGGTATAATTGAAAAAATGTAAATGTATAGGTATTAGGTAGTTATAAAATATGTATTTTGCATTTGAGTAAACGATACCTCCCAGATATCCGAACAAACTTGCCATCGTATTTTTACTGCACATCCAAGGTGCTTATTTAAGCTATCGTGACTTATTGCAGCATTAAGAGTAGCTTATCTAGTTAGGAGTTAATTAAGGAAAAATTGGTCGTTGCAATATTCTCATTTCCATAACCATGCAGCTTAAGCTCATTTTGTAAGTTTACTGACAGATCAACTCTATGACAATGGTCCCAAGATTCGTCACTCAATCTTCTGAGGATGACATTGATTCTTCCAAGGCATTCTCGTCAGGTTGGAGTTGGGTTAATGAACCAGTAGGTATCTCGACTAGTAATGCCTTCACGAAACCTGGATTGTTGGAGCAAATAAATACAACAGCTGATAAAAGTGACTATATGTGGTATTCGCTAAGGTATAAGATACTCTGTTGATGGCATTGCCATCTAGAGAAATTTCGTTTCTTCCCTTCTGGTGCTTTCAGTAATTCACGAGAGTTGGATGTTTACTTTGACAGCACTGAGATAAAGGGTGACGAGCCTTTCCTTCAAGATGGATCTCAAACAGTTCTTCATGTGGAGTCACTTGGCCATGTCCTATATACTTTCGTCAATGGAAAGTTTACAGGTTTGGAAATAAATTTTGGAAGGAACAAGAAGTCATTTGATACTGTATGTTTTCTCTCAACACTATGATTTACTGTTATTCCCTCTTTTAGATCATTTTTTATAACAATTTCTAAAGAGTGCTTTTGTTATGTGTTACTTATGGTTTTATGAATTAAGCACAATGTTCTGAAATCTGTTCCTTAGTAGGAAGTGTAGCAACATATCTATGTCGGATTATGCGTCTGCTACTAAATTGCACATGATATCTACGTTGGAACGCCTAGCACTGGTTTTTTATGTTACATATCTGTGCTAGATAATGCCACTGCTGTTAAAAGTTACGAATTGTCACGAGTCAGAATAAGACTGTCATTAGTAAATCCATGTTATTTGCTTCTTTTCAGCTAGTGGAAAAGGCAACAGTGGCAATGCTAAAGTTTCGGTGGAGGTTCCTGTCACCCTCACACCGGGAAGAAACACCTTCGACCTCTTGAGTTTGACAGTGGGACTCCAGGTTTGACTTCCTCATTTTCTAATATCCTTGCTTGATCTTTTCTGTATTGAGTATCTTATTAGATGCAATTCTTTGTCCGTAGAACTATGGAGCATTTTTTGAAAAAAGGGGTGCTGGGGTTACCGGTCCGGTGCAGCTTAAAGGCTTTAAAAACGGCTCTAGTGTTGATCTCTCCTCGCAGCAGTGGACTTATCAGGTTTGTTGTACGCTCGTAATGATCAAACATTTGCGGTCATTAAAGATACATAGACTGTATTGCTAATCCAACATATTACTTTCCCCCTGCAAATTCACAAGATTGGAAATTTCAAAGTAGTGTTTGATTTGTTTAGAAGCATAAACGCCTAACATTTTTGGTTTGCATGAATGCAGATTGGACTTCAAGGAGAACAATCAGGCCTGAATGCTGGAAGTTCCTCAGTTTGGGTGTCTGAGCCTAACTTGCCCAAAAAGCAGCCCCTGATATGGTACAAGGTAATAATTAATATTTATTGTCTGATATTAATTTTACAATTCTCATGTAGTAAGGTTCAAGTTTGGCCCCGATTACACATGTAGAAACAAATAAACGAAACAAGGTGCACCAACACCAGAGTGCACTGATAAAGGAAGTGCACACTACGCTGATATATTAAGGGTATGTAATGCAATTGGGAAGAAATGAACCTAAGAGCTTGCCAAACCAGAGCATTATATACCTTGTTAAAGCATGCAACTCAAACCAAGGGGTAATGCGTGGCGTACAAGGCTATATTTTATTTGAAGGATTATCTTACCGGTATGGGATTATATTCTCAACAGTGGTCAGGTACACCTTTTCGGTTAAAATCGTGATGTCAGCATTTTCTAGGAGTGACTACATAAATAACTAGCATGAAATTGTATTGCACAGAGCATTCTGGGAAATAATCTCACTGAATATATGCAAATTTGTTGTTGGAATTAGGGATGCTTTTTTTAAGATTTCGAAATATCATAAGCACTTGGTGAATGAACGTACATCTTTTCCTAGTTTTCTCAAGTACGGTTAACATTGTTGTCCTCGAAAATTAATCGAGAAATTATCTTGACAAAAATTTTGTTGCTTTGAGTGTCATGGAACTTTTGGGTCTTCACTCTGAATTTTATAATGGCAACAAGGCTGAATTATTACTAGTAACAGCTCTTTCATTTGCTTTTCCTGATTCTAAATGTGGAAAAATATGCTTGTTGGTTCAGACGAACTTTGATGCCCCTGCTGGAAATAACCCAGTTGCAATAGACTTCACGGGGATGGGGAAAGGTGAGGCATGGGTAAACGGACAAAGCATTGGACGTTATTGGCCAGCTTATATAGCTCCAAATAGTGGTTGCACCAACTCCTGCAATTACAGAGGACCTTACAGTTCAAACAAATGTCTCAAGAATTGTGGGAAACCATCTCAGGAGCTGTAAGTACTGGGGTCTTCTGTTGAAGAGCATATATAGGGTTTCACTTGCATATACTCATACAGCTTTTTTCTCCAAAAATTGAGCTTGCAGGTACCATGTACCTCGCTCATGGTTACAGCCAAGAGGGAACATCCTGGTATTGTTTGAGGAAGCAGGTGGGGATCCCACACAGATTTCTTTTGCTACCAGAGAGGTGCAAAGCTTGTGCTCACGAGTGTCGGAGTCTCACCCTCTTCCTGTAGACATGTGGAGTTCAGACCAAAAGATAGGAAGAAAATCAGGTCCAACTGTGTCATTGGAGTGCCCTTCCCCTAATCAGGTCATTTCTTCGATCAAGTTCGCAAGCTTTGGAACTCCTCGTGGGACATGTGGGAGTTTTAGCCATGGTCAATGCAGCAGTACGAGGGCTCTTTCCATTGTACAGAAGGTTCTGTCTTTCTGACCCTTTTACTGCATTCCAATCCAACGATTCAATTCAATTTTTTTGTTAGTGGTTTAAATTGTCATTGGAAAACTTTTAGGCATGTATTGGATCAAAGAGCTGCAGCATTGGGGTTTCAATTGGAACATTTGGTGACCCATGTGTAGGACTGACCAAGAGTTTAGCAGTAGAAGCTTCCTGTGCATGAAGAAACTCTGGATGTCTAGTGTTGACTGTTCATGGGGTATGTGCAAAGCATTGTCCCCAAGTAAGTGTATAATGAATAAGCACTCGCATCATAGAAATGTACCAGCTTTTCTGGGATAAAAGAAATGAAGGATGACACATTTTATACGTTCTTCCATTTAGGGACTTTGTTTCAGAAGAGGAGTAAATTCTTAAGCTTACTTTTTCATATCAAAGTTGAACCCAGGGTGAGCCAGACCTTGGTTCTGGAGATACTTCTGCCCCCGAATCTCCCACCCGCTATCACTCCCCACACCCCCCCAAGCGCCGAAACGACAAATACTGCTATAATGGTGATGCGCACAGCCCTGGAAACTCGAACTACTCCTGCACACGTTCGCGCAACTAAATACCAGACAAGGCATTGAAATCAGGTACTAGGGTGGCTACAGAACTTCATTTCCGAGGCAAGTAAATAGGATGGTGTGAAGAAAGCAGTAAAGCCATCTTCTGTACTTGACGATACAATGTTTCATAGTTCTATAATAAGAAGGCTAAGTCTAAACCACATTACGTTACTTACTAAATTAATAGGTCATAAAAAGAGAAATCATCGCATGTCTATATTACTCCATTCGCCACCAATGGCTTGCGCAGTCTTGGTGGATGGGTGATTCCATTAGGCACTCTTGACATGTTTTAGCATGTAGGTGTAAGGTTGTAAATGAACTAAACTGTTCACAACTGACTCGCCGTTCGTTTTCTTAAAAACTTGTTCGTGTTTATTCATATACTTAACTGACCGAACATGAACACATTTTAAGAGCTCGTTAATTAAACGAGCTGAGCATGAACATTCATAATAGTTCGTGAATATATGTTCACGAACAACTCGTGTATATGTATTATTATTATATATTTTTTAATGCATTTTACATGGCTTAGTACAACTTATTAAGATCTGTAATTTAAACTCAAAATATAAAGTCAGTGATCCAACTTAACTCAAAGAGTCGAACTACACTAGCTGGCCAACTATTTTAGTCCAACAGAAAAACTACCTAAACATCCTAGAGTGAAGTCCTGATCTTTTGTCCTCATCAAATCAGTCAAGACGAAAACTATGGACAGTAAGAGTAATGTTGCGCTTTTAAAATTTATTTTAAAAATAATAATTTTTAGAAGATCAAGAGGATGGGTTCATTCTTTTTAAACTTATTGAGAGTCAAAATTTGAGATGAAATTTTGAAAAGAGCAAAAGTACTGATCTCACATAATTAAAAATCTCGGAGGAGCTTGTTTTTTTAGTAGCGATGACTAGTTGCAAAATCTCTGTCTTTCGATTGGAACCAACGGTCACCAGTGTTAGATATGTCAACCCATGTTGATTGAGGAAACTCAAATAAAAGCTAGCTAGGCCCACAACCCACAAAATGGCAAACAAATATTCCTTATGTCTCAAATCATTTGATCAAACTTGACTTGAACACTTATTAAGGATATGAGTTATACTTTATGAGTTTCTCATTCTGCTTCAAGAAAGAGAAGGAGAAAAGAGAAAGTGAGTAAAAAAAAAAGAAAATTGGTTAGTGAAAGATTAAACGTGAAGAGAGAAATAAAATACAAAAAGTATAAGAGGGAACAAACATAGGAAAACACGTACAGAATCTTTCTTAATCCAAAGAGAGATTAATTTTCTTGAGACAGCCTGAAACAAAACATGATCAATTATTTTCAGACGGAGGGAGTAAAACTTAGGATGGAACTAATTTCATGCTCCTTTGAAACCATTTTTGTACCTTTATCGTCTCAGTACATTGACAAAAAGGCAAATTACTCTCTCTCTCTCTCCATATATATATATATATATATGGTCACGTCACCCCTACATGGACACTCTCTTAACTCGCCATGTGGACTTTCTTATTTTAAATTTAAAAGCATTTTTTTAAAAGTATTTTGAATTTATTCACCTTTGTAATAATGATTTGGGTTCTCTCTCTCTCTCTCACACACACACACACACCATTTTGATTTGATTTGAATCTTTTTTGCTATTTTAAACTCAACTAATTAAGTAGATTTTATATTTTTCTCTTTTTATGTCTGCATGTCCCATATAAAAATTTTATTTAGATCTTTATAATTTCATTCATTCCTAAGATTTTGTCAAAAACTAATTCTCTATATATTTCCTTTAATCTTAAATCCTTTCAATTATTTAAAGAAGTCCAATATTCTCTTACTAAAATAATCTCCCTCCTTTTATTTCAATAAAAGTCTATATTCATAATTTACTCTTGCATTTTATTTTCAATCATTTGTTAGATATATTTACTCTTTTCTTGGTGATTTTGAGTAATGATATAAGCCTCAACACACGGGTTATTATAGTTAGAACTATCATCATAATTCCTATTAGTTGGGACATAATATTTCTATCATTTCATATACTACTATTCATCTTCATTTGTTACTAAAAGCCATCAATTATTATCAAGTTCATTTTTAACGGCAAAATTTGATACAAAAACTCATATAAAAAGGTGAAAATAAATTTTTAATTATTTTTTTGTCACTTTCAATTTTGTTATTGTTATTAAGCATACAAGTACGAGATCTCTCAATAAGTACTTCGACAATTGCTATTCCTATGTACAACGCACGTGATCAATCTAATTTCAATAAAACCGGCTCTATTTACCTCCACTATCTTACCGTTATATACTTAGAATTAGATAAAACACTCCTTCCGTTCCACTAGATTTTATCATTTGACTTTATTGAATGTTTAAAATAAATTATAGTACATGTAGAAATCAAAATGAGCCGAAATAAATATCATTAAGCAAGTGAGGCACGGATGATAACGAATAACGTCAAAGGTTACATGTACAGATTCTTTTTAAGAGTCCACAAAAGTCAAAAGCCCAATAAAAAGGATGCAATATTTGTCCAAGTCTTGATTTTTACTCTTACCGTTACCATGTTTTTTACATTTTTTATAATAAAACTACCGCATGACGCTTTTCACACTTTTCTTAAGTTACTAGTTGTTAACTCGAGCCAAGCTATAAGTTTGTAAAATATACTGTAAAAGTCTAGAAAGAGTACTAATGCTTATCACATATCATGATCAAAAAAAGATATTAACATCTTATAATATATATATATATATATATATATATATATATATATATATATATATATATATATATATATATTTGTATAAACTACAATTGTTGGCAAGAGAAATTCTTTTCATGTTGTTATCCCATCTTGGCTATGCATTTTTGGACTACTCGTGGGTCCTCCCCATAACACGTCAACTTTTGAACGGTCAATGTTCAACGCTCTCAAGCCGGTCAAACCAACACGTACGCTTAAGTCACGCGTGCGCCACTCTCTTTTTCATAAAATCTCTAAGTGAGCGACGTCAACGTGCGTTGGCCTTTGCGAAGGGTGGTCGGCCTCAGCCTTAAGAGGTCCACCTCAGCCTTCCTCCAAGCGTTGGCCTTGGCCTCCCCCTTGAACCCCCGTCACTCTCTTTAGACAACAATCGTCGCCCTTGCAAGTGCACTGTCTCTGTGACGATCGTCACCGTGCCCATTCGCTATTAATGCATCATGTGCCCCCGGCACAATGCCCACTTTTGTGACAGATACCACCACCCCCATGAGCCGTTCATGCATCACGTGCCCCCGACACTGCCCTCGTGCACCATTTGCATGTCACGTGCCCCGGCACTGCCCTCGTGCACTATTTGCATGTCACGTGCCCCAGGCACTGTACACACCCCACCATGCCCATGTGTCGCGCCGCTAATACAATCGCACCTCCTGACTCTCTATCACACTACCATGCTGTTGGCACTCACACACTTTGCAGTACCCATGCGCCGCACAGCTTATACAGTCGCGCCCCCGATTCTCTGTCATACTACCACGCTCCCGCGAAGGTCCATCCTTTCACTACACCATGTGCACCTTGCCTTGGTCGTGGAACATGCTTCGACCCACTCCCTAGAGTGTGCAGCATCTTGCAAGAAAAGATGACTCCTCCTGGACACTATATCCGCCAGGAAACTCCAAGTGCTCCGGCATGAAGACTCCGCTTTCGCCAGGTAGACGGCTCCTCTGAAATGCTACCTTGGCCCGTTGGATATGTGACTCTTCTGGGACACTACCTTGGCACCTTTTAAGTGCTCTGGCACCAGGACTTGCCCAAGGAGATAGGCTTGCTCTCTGAGACACTATTTCAGTCAAGGAGCTCCAAGTGCTCTGGCATGAAAACTCCCCTTCTATTAGGTAGACGGCTCCTCGGGGATGCTACCTCGCCCCGTCGGGTAGCGACTCCTCCTAAGACTACCTTGGCATGCTCCGAGTGCTCCGACACAAGGACTTACCCGTAAGGATATGCTTGCTCTCTAAGACATTATCTCCGTCAAGGAGCTCCAAGTGCTCAAGCATGAATACTCCCCTTCCGCCAGATAGATGGCTCTTCCAGAATGCTATCTCAGTCTGTCGGGACCTCCGGACCACTACCTTAGCACACTCTGAGTGCTCCAGCACAAGAACTCACCCGTGAGATAGGCAACTCCTCGGGGACGCTATCTCCGCAAGAGTGTCTGCATGACTAGCTTATGTGCTCCGACACTTGGGGCTTTCGTCGGCACCCCTAGAGACAATGACCGCCAGGTCACTCCGAGACGAGAACAGTTCTCCAAAGGGCATTGCACCTAATCCGCCTATGTAACGCCCAAAAAAATCCAGAGCTCCATCGCCCAAAACTCAGGGTCGTTAACCTACCGGATCACATCAAACTTGTCAGATCATATTCCCTACCACATACTTTAAAGCATCTAATCCAACACCAATCCAAAATCCTTGAAATAAAATATTACAATAAATGCTCAAACTTAATTATTAAAACCAAGATTCTTAATAACTGGAGTTCTGATAGAATGAATCGACAGTACAGACCCGTGTAGGGGTCATATTATCCAGTAGTGATGGACTCATCAGAATCTCATATGGACTCTAACCCATTCACAAACATGAGACAGCTAATCGTCACTTGCAGAAGGGAGTCAAACGAAATGTGAGCTTTTGAGAGCTCAGTAAGGTCATACAAGTACTAAAAAAAGAATTACCAAACGACTTCAAAGGATCCAACTGACGATGATTTTTGAAATACCTCAAAACAACTTGAAGAGCTCAATGATTTCCAAGATGATCAAAATTCATCATAGATGGATACCAAAATAACAATAACAATCACGATGGAGTCCAAACAATCATTAAAAGATCACTTCCAAAGTCATCATTGCCAAAGTACCACGAAAATTTCTCAAAGGATTTCAACACAAGTACATATGCTTCAGACATACTTTCCGATCATTTCTGCCCACACCAATACACACCAAATCCTCTAATACACAGAAATTACGGAATAATTCACAGATACAATTCAATGATAAATTTTTTAAGAGATTCAAAAGAATCATAATTAGTTTGATCATATATCAAAGAAAATTTTTAGATACAATGCAGGTAATCATAGATACACCGACTAGTCCGTCAAGGTACTAGCTTACACCAACGCATCGACTAGTCCATCAAGGCACTAGCCCACACCAATACAACGGGTAGTCCGTCAAGGCACTAGCCCACACCAACACGCCTGCTAGTCCGTCAAGGCACTAGCCCACACCAATACGGTGGATAGTCTGTCAATGCACTAGCCCACACCAACACACTGGCTAGTCCATCAAGGCACTAGCCCATGCCAATATCCTCCAATGTGTATATACCATCTCCCGCCAAACACACCAATGCAAATTTTCATGTCAATATGCAGAATGGCCACAACATAATGCAACATGTTATTCAATGCTCGATGGACAATAGTTAATAAGCACCGGTAAGAGTTTTAATAAACGTTTTTAAGGTTTAATGAAAGGTATTTAATCCAAGTGATGCAACTTGTATCAACATAATAGAGTCCAAACGACTAGCGATAACAAATCAAAATAACATATGATTATTAAATTTGCTCAGCATGAAATAACAGGCGAGCATCACAAGATTTTCAAATAACCGATTCAGGTTCACTATTGGGGTTTTCTGGTTAATAACATGCTGATCTCAATTCATACCTCAGAGTTCGTCATTAGTCAGAAGTAAACCAAAGGAGTACTTACGAGTACGAGTCATCAAAATAAGGGTTCGGACGAAAGTCTTACCCAAGATTCAGATAGGATCCCTTACCTGGACCCGATACTAAATTATCCTAACCGGAAGTCTTTAGCTTTAACCCAAATAGAATAATCGAATCATTAGAACACAGCCTACAGTACAAATATTATAACTTAATACGGACTCACACAAATTCTCAAATGAACCTCCCTTACCGCGTTTATAAAATAACCAAAACGCTCTTAGGTGTAAAATTACCAAAATGTCCCTCTCAAACTTAAATCACCAAGACGGCCTTCCCATAAATAGAATCACTAAAATAACCTTCCTGTAAGTGAATTTATGCAAAAATACCTTTTATAGGTAAATTACCAAAATACCCCCTGTTGTAATTAAATCATCAAAATGACCTTTCCGTAAGCAAAAACACTAAAATATCCTTACCATATGTAAATTTACTCAAAAATATCCTTTATGGATAAAATTACCAAAATATCGTGGCAAATTACCAAAATGTCCCTGGAAGTTTTTGGCACCAAAAAAAATTCAAAATATCTTAAAATGCTATTTTAAACATCCTGATATCATTTCTGGTCTAAAAAGTATTTTAAAAAAATTTTGCCAGAAAATTCCAAATCAGTGTTCAAACCGAGCGCTAAAAGGTCAGTTTTGCAAAAAAAAAACCTATCGGCCTCAGAATGGCCCAAATTGTTAGAATATAAAACATATCAATAAAAGAGAGTTTTCAAAAAAAAATTTAGATTAAAATAGCTTGGTTTGGTATGCTAATTAAATCGAGAATTTCTCTTAATTGATTCCTTAATTTAGCACCCTTTGCGGATACCGAAAATTGCCGAAAAATTTTAGAGCGTACGTCTCGTAAAATATTGGGGGTTACAAAATTGCACTTTGTCCAATTTTGACCCTAGGTATTTATAAAAATTTGTGGAAACCTGCCTAAATTTTTTTCTACTTTTTGCGACATTCTTTTTTTGGTTTTATTTTTAACTGCCCCAATTGTCTACTGTTCATTGTCTTCTCGACAAGCTCTATCCCAGCATAACATCTCCACACCCATGAACTGCTACACTAAAACCCATATATACATCCAAAACACACAATTCTACACCCCAACACACATAGATTCACACACTTATACACGAATTCCACACACAAACACCCTTACCCCACACAAACATACATACAATGAAACTACACAAATTATACACATACAGTCGCACCTAAAAACGCACACACAAAGCACACTGAAGCACGCACACACCTACTAAAAACACACACTAACGTCAAAAGGGAAAGGTTACCTTCGTGAATTTTATCTTGTGTCCTCCGAGCTCCCTCTTTCTCTCTGTGCTATGTTTTCTTTTTCCCTCCATCTTCTCTATTTTCCATTTGTTGCTACTGTTCATTATTCTCTTCTTCTCTGTTTCTTCACTGTTTTCCTTCCCCCGAATTTCCTGATTTTGTTTTCTTCTTCTTTTCATTTTGTTTTCCGTTTTAACATATAATCTTAGTTTATGGTTCAATTAGGTCAGTCGCCCACCACAGTGAGAGGTGAAATATTTTTCCCAAAATTTGACGCCTAAACACAATTTTCCAGAATTTATAAAATTGCCCCTCTAATTTTTTGAAATTACAATATAACCTCCAAACTTCATATAATTACATTTTAAGCCCCAAAAATTATCTAATCTTTATTAATTTAACTAAATATCACTAAAACACATATTATCACTCATATTATCATTTTTCATCACTCAGAACATTAAGTTATAACTATGCCCCCAAAGTTCTTCAAAATTACGAAAATGCCCCCAAAGTTTCAAAAATTATATTTTTGTCCCCAAAATTTTTTAAGCTTTCGTACTGTACTAATACCCCAGCATTGCTCAAAATTAGTGCCCGGTTATTTTTTGGGTCACGAATGACTATTTTAAACACCTCCCAAAGTTTAGGATATTACAGGCTGGCAGTTGGGCATCAGATCTTCCCCACTGATGCCAGGTCCTCGGCCTCTCTCGACGCCATGTGGGATCTGCAAGAACCTTGAACTGGTAACTAGTTCAAAGGGACTTTTCGGCCACACCAACACTATATGGGCCAGTATTTCCAAACAGACAGAGCAATGTTATGCCAGCATGGCGGGTGAATATGCGATTCGACAATCCATGGAGCATCAGCACATGTGGCCCCTCGGTGATGTGTCACTCCCTCGAAATGCCACGTGTCACTTGATGATATCATCATCTCAACCTCTATAAATAGGAGGTCTTGAGAATTCATTTGGAGGACTTCAGATTCACAGAACTCATTCTCACTTTCACTTTCTTACTCTAGAATTCTAGAGAGAGAAACAAACAGAAGCCTAACACTGGACCTTGACTTTGGACCTAAGCATTGGACAATGACTGCACTACCATCCTCAGGCTTTGTCTAGAAAGTCCTTGGTCTCTACCCTTGCTCCATCCTTGTTGTTTTCCATATCAGGATACTTGGCATCTGACCTGGACTGCATACCTTGTGGTACCTCCACGTCGATTGCGAACCCACTTCCTTGACATCACATAAAAAGCATTTTTTGTAGCTATAAAAATAACATTAGTACCTAAATTAAGCAAAATAGAAAAAAAAATAAAGAAATTCATTTGTACTACTCCAATTTTGTGCAAATTTGTGCGGAACTGTCGTCTCGTTAATTATATTGGTTAAGGTAGGTCATTTGTAACAGTTTCAAGTAACCCATCAAGACTCTATTACATGGATCAAAATTAGCCTTTTAAAACCGAGTCTCTTAGTTCTCCCAGATTTAATTATGGTTTTCTTCTTACTATTTAAATCTTCTAATTTTCCTTTTGAATCCCTACACATAAAAATTAGTTTAACAGTTCTTCATATTTGAATAAACAAAATATCATAGCCCTTTTTTATCCTCATCATGAATCATTATTTTAAGAAATCACTAACTTATCAAGATACAAACACACATGATACACAGCATGTCATGCATTTTATCATCTCATACATTAGTAGGATTGGATGCTTGATTAGACTGCTATGCAATTGTTAAGAGATATTTGCATATAGATGTATGTTTGCCATTAATTTCTTTATACTGTAAGTTGAAAGATAATAGAAATAATGGGATACAATGGAGTCATTAGATGTTTGCCTTCTTTAAGATTTCATTTTACTTTGTCAAACGATATTTACACTTATAGTAGTAGAATAGTCATGGTGGTAACATGTATAGATAAACAGCAAATACAATTATAAAGATCTCCCTTCTGAATTGTAAATATTCTGTAATTTTTATTCTTTAGCTTCAAAAGGATTTTTAAGATGTTACACAAAAACTAAGGCTACATAATGATTAAGTAAAAATCTAAAAGCGATATGTTGCATTTTAAATTGAATAGGACTTGTAATTGAACACCTTTTTATTTTTGATTAAGTTATTGCCTTTTTCCAAACTGAATTTAATACGAGCGTCGCATAATACTTAATATTCATACATACATGTATTTATTCAATTCTTATATGATGCAAATTATGAGGATGTTCAATTGATAAAGATGACTTGTCCTTGTTTTACTGTGTTGAATTGATTATCACATCTTCTATGACTACTATCTATCTCTAAGCTATAATTTTTATCGTAACATAATACAAGCTTTATATACCTAAAGTTGTTAGTTTATACATGTTATCATAACCCAATCCTTGCCATTTGAATTAATCCCACAAACTCAACGCACCACCTTTTGCCACGTTATCACAACCCAATTGGAATCCTTTTCTTTCTCTTCCCATAAACTTGATCAACAGAGAGGTGGATCGCGATGTTGTCTTCGGACAGTGCAGTTATCGTCAAACGGTGGACATTTGTGTCGCTGTTTTATCTTCCCGTTGCTAGTATCGTTATCTCTTCTTCCTCTGTCACCGCACCTCATCCCGCCTCCACTGTTGTTTCCTTTTCTTCCTCCACCTTTTGGCCAACTCCACCTTTTAGCTATGTCATCACCTGTAGGTGATGGTTCTTCCATGGAAGCCGCTATGGATTGATTTTAGGCCAGTTCGATTTGGATAAGAAAGAGGGAGTGTAGATCGGTCACCTATTGCACATATGTGCATTGCCGAAATGTGGGGGAGGTGGATGTGCCATCAGTGGAAGGAGGAGGAGGAGGAGTGTCATCGTCACCAGCAAATGTCAGATGGACTTTGAGAGAGAGAGAGAGAGAGAGAAGATTGGGTCTAACCTGAGATTTGTTTGAGGTAAAATACCTCGGTCACATGGCAGGATATGGACAGTCATTTCACACCTACTTTGATCGGATGGCTGTAACCAGTGAACCCTAGTTACAGCAGACGATCTGAATCCCTGCCATAAGGAATGGGGAATGTAACAGTACTAAGGCTTCTTCAATTATACATAAGGTTTAATTTTGCCAACTCTTGACACCAGCGTCTGTTCGAACAAGTATATTACATGGTCTAAGCTTGTATCAAAACAAAGGGATGTATCATTAGAGTTTCAATATATAGGCACATTTGGTGACACATTTGTAAGAGTCACCAAGAGATTAGTACTCGGAGCTTCCTATGCATGAAGAAATCATGCACTCTAAATTATGTTGGAAATGTGTTTCAAATCTCATACTTATGTTGTGATCAATCAAAGGTAGATACATGATCCATAGTAAAGAAGTGCAACTGTATTGGATAAAGGGGTGAATCCTAACTTGGTTGAATGCCAAAAATAGAGCTGACATATTAGTCTTCTATTTCACATGGAAGTGGCTTCAATTATTTTTAAAAAGCTTTTATGTGCCTTTAAGACTTAGTCTTTCAATATAATAGTTTACTCTAGCTTAACTATTTCTAAAGTGTTCAGCATTATTGCAACACATTATCCTCAAGTAAGTTTTAATGGATTAAATATCTAGAAGGTGAAATGGTCAAGCTTTAAGCATTGTGTTGTATGTCTTTCGTCTGGTAGTTGTCTATAAGGTAACATTCTAGATGTAACTTTTGCTGGTTGGAACAACAAGAATATGTAGCCAAGACAAGCCGAACCCCTAAAGGTGTCGGCAATAATTGTTACAATATATCGAGCACTAAAAGTAGGAAATCACGGAGCATGTGTGACTATATCTTACTACCATTGTGTTTTTCTAGGATAAAGTACATATGATTTGTTTGCTTAAGTATGAATTTTGAAAGATCCATCATGTGGCTCTTCCAAAGTAACGGCAAATTGTTTTAGTTTGACCAAATACTTGGAGCCGGGACTGCCTCATGTGGAGATTTGATAGAGTTATAGAGAATGGTTATATGAGACCTCTAGTTGTATGAACTGTCAATGTTTCCATAGTTAGCCTTTTTTTAAATGTTGTCCTCTCAAATTTGTTTGATTAGAGACTAGTTGGTATATAAATTTTATAGGTGAGTGTCACAAGTTTTGGATCTTACGTTTGATTTATGTGTAAACTACATAGTCATAACCATTAAGAGGGTAAATGGAGTAACATAAATATTTAGCTTTATGTTATTGAGAAAATTAGACTAACTTTTAGTGCTACAATGAACAGATAATCTCTCGTTGATTCATGTGAGCTTCGATGCCCCTACCAAAAGTAACCCGATAATAAACCTCACAAGGATGGGGAAAGGCGAGGCATGGGTAAATGGACAGAGCATCATTGTTATTGGCCAACTTATGCTTCTTACGATACCGGTTGCCCAGACACTTGCTATTATAGAGGATCTCATGATCTGGTATTCAAATGTCTCAAAAGTTGTGACAAACCATCTTAAGTGGTTAGGCATGTTCTCAAATGGTTAAGCCTGGTACCAACCCATCTTGATCAAACCTTTTCACCGCATACCAGGCTCTTCTCCACACAAAAAATATGCATTTTTAACCGTCAAAGTGCAACGCTTTAAATCGGTCAACCCCCAAACTGCATGCTCAAGTCACGTGCACGTTCTTCATTTTTTTCATTTTTTTAAGTGTTCAAAATGGGGGGTCGGCCTCCTCAACCATTTAAGGGGGGGTCAGGCCTCCCCAATCCTTTGGGGGTCAGCATCCCTAACTCTTTAAGGGAGTCAGCCTCCCCAACCTCAAAAGGGGGCTAGTCTCCCCAAGGGCTTTGGGGTTGGCCTTCCCAACCCCTTAGGGGGTCCAGCCTCGCCAATGCCTTAGGGGTCAGTCTCTTCAACCTTTTAGGGTGGTCGGGCTTCTCCAATGCCTTGGGATGTCAGCCTCTTCGATGCTTTAGGGGTCGGCCTTCCCAGCCTTAAGGGGAGGTTTGCCTTCCTTCATTGTTTAGATCTTTCCTTCTTGCTCATTAAGAGTCCGTATCTCTTTGCTCCTATCAAAAGCTTCCCACGCCGAGGGGGCTCCTTGCTCAGTGTTGTGTGCCCTAGCACAATGCCCATCTCTACAACACTTATCCTGCACCCATGTGTCGCCTCCGATCATACGTGCCCACCGTACTCTTGCCCTCGAACACACCCATACATTATCACCATTGCTTGTGTCCCGGCACTACACACATCCCACCATGCATATGCACCCTAACACTCATGTGGTTGTGCCCTCAATACCCTGTCACATTGCCATGCCCCTAGTGTTAGTCCATTTATTCACCATACCGTGTGTGCTCAGCTTAAAAATGGAACATGCTTCGATCGATTCTCCAGAGTATGTAACATTCCGAGGGGCTCTACTCGTAATGCTTCAAAATGAGGACCTTTCGCAGCTGGATAGGCTTGTTCTCTGAGATATTATCTCTTCCTAAGATGATTGCATAATGTTAGGCATGCCTGAGCTATGAGCCGTTACACTTACTTACTAGTGATCATTGACGCCCCCAGGATGATGACCCCCAGTTTACTCCAAGAAGGGAGCAGGTCTTTGGAGGGCATCGCGTTTAGTCCACCTAACTGTCGAATTTAAAAACCCTCCCCTACCACTGTCAGGTTCTTCGTGTCCCTTGAAACTTCTCATGGGACTCCGTAAAGGCTTTGGACTAGTGGCTAGATCAAAAGTGTTCTCTAGTCATGCCGACACTGTATGGTCAGTCTTTTTAAATAAATAGAGAGAAGCTATATGAGGCAGGCAGGGCAAACATGCAATTCGACAGTTCAATGAGCACAGTCATTTGTGGCCCCTAGTGATGTTGCACTCCTAGGGGCACCACGTGTCGATTGATGACACAAACATAGTTTTGCCTACAAAAAGAGGACTTTGGACTTCATTTTGGGGACTTGAATTTCATTTGCTAAGAATTGCCTTCTCAATCTAGAACCCAGAAGAAGAGATTCTAGAGAGAGAGAGAAGTTCTTAGACTTGGATTCTGAATCAATCCCATGCCTTGGACTTTTGAATTTGGACCGTGACTCTTGGACCTCAGCTTGGATTATCAACTTTTGACCCAAATTTGCCTCAGCCTTTGCTCCTGCAGCACTACCACCCCTCATGTCCTATCTCGGAGGCCTTGTCTCTGCACTTCTTTCATCCTTACCGTGTCATACTACTGAGCACCTGGTAACTGATTCGAACTGTATCCTTTGTAGCACCTCTTTGCAACCTACGAACCCACTTCAAATTCTCCCAATTTGTGGCCTACCATACGATCTCCAAGGATCGATAAAATGTGAATCTAACAAGTTGCTTCTTTGGCATTAACACCCAAGTGGGAACATCCTAGTGTTGTTTGAGAAAATGGGCGAGGATCCCACGCAGATATCTTATGTTACCATAGAGGTGTCACTAGTATTAAAGTCTCACCGGCCTCCTGTGGACGTGTGGAATTCGGACCAAAATACGGGGAAAAATCAGGTCCTATAGCGTCGTTAGAGTGCCCTTCGCCTAATCAGGTGATTTCTTCTATCAAGTTTGTGAGCTTCAGAACTCGTCGTGGGATGTGCGAGAGTTTTAGCCACGGGGAATGTAGCAGTAATAAAGCTTTTTCAGTTGTAGAGAAGGTTCAGTTTATCCAACTCTTGACACTAGTTTTTTTCCGAACAAGTACATTACGTTGCTCTGACTCAAAAATGTACAGTAGGCATCTATGAAAGCAAAGAGCTGTAGCATGGGAGTTTCAATTGGCAAATTTCATGACCCATGTGGAGGAGTGACAAGAAGTTTAGCAGTTTAAGCGTCTCATGCATGAAGAAATCCTGCACTCTTCATTATGTTCAAAATGTGTTTCAAATTTCATATTCAGATTTGAGAGTTTAATCCTTATGTTTTGATCGATCAGAGGAAGATACACAATTCAAAGCAGAGAAGTTCAACTCTATGAAATGAACAATGAATCTATGCTTGACTAAGTCCCAAAAATAAGGCTAGCATGATAGTCTTCTATTTGCATGTGACAGAGACTTCAACTATCTTTTAAAAGAGTTTACGTGCCTCTTAACCTTAGTTCTTTCACTATATTAACTCAGTTATTATTGTTTACATTTTTAAATTGTTTGTGCATTAGTGCCAACACATTATAATGACTAAGTTTTAAGGGATTAAATATTTAGAAATGCTCAAGCTTTAGCATTGACCTGTATTCTCTTATTTGGTAGTTATGTATAAGGTAAAATTCTAAATGTAACTTTTGCTCGTCTGAACCAACAAGAAGTCATAGCTTGAATCTGATAAAGGTTTTCGGATCCAAATCTCTTGCAAAATTATTGCACCAAAGGTGTTGCTAATAATTTTATGGAGACAAAAAATTTGCAAACATGTTGCTAAAAGTTTTGACAACAGCGACAAGAATATGTTGTGAAATGTTAAAGGCAAGAAAGTTGTAAAGACGCTTACAGCAATGGATTTATATCCAGGATTTCCCTAACGCCGGTCTTTGAACTACTCGTGGCACTCTCTAGGCTGTTGAGCATGAGAATGATTACTGTAGATAAACCATGTTGGAGTTCCACAGCACCTTTGTGACTATAAAATATACAGTGACAATACTATGATGTGTTTGTACATAATGAAGTTGGATCTCTTGTCGCTAAAGACCTCTTAAGTGACTGATGTAAAGGCTATTGTTTAACCCCAATTACAGGAGTACCCTTTAATAAAAATATATTTGCTAAACCAAATATCCAAGAGAACTACACTATACAATATGTTTTTCCTTAGTCTGGTTTGGGGGATATTATATTACATAGTTCTCTTACCTTGTTTATAAAGATGATAATTATACTCATGTGGCTGAGGTTAGGGTAATATTTCACACGTGTCAATTAGCTTGGATAAATAGTAGTCATGTCCGTTGACCAAACAAAATCATGAAATACATAACAATTAGAATGAAATGAAGATATTGCCTTTGCCTTGGAAGGTAAAGACTTGAAATGCCCTTTATCTTTCCTTTTTCTTTTCGAGTATCAGCTAGCATCAGTGCCGCCACCCAACCATCACTAACCACCACCTTATGCTCCATGACCAACCACCACAGCACCCTTAACACCACAACAACCACCCCTGTCATCACCCAACCGCCATTAATATCGTAGCCCAGCCCCTCTGTCATATCCCAGATCGACTCAAAAGAAACAATCACACACCCCATTTGATGTCACCTCTACACGACAATGCCACCCTTAAACTTCATTCCCAATCATGTCGCGATCGCCTAGATCTCCTTGTCGCTGCAGCCCCACATCACAGCTCGGTCCATGTTACCCATATATATCCCACCACCCCCATTGTTCCACCATCGCATTAACCTTACTCTGGTGGTGAGTGTCTATGGTGCGGCCGTGAATGTCTCATGATGGAACATTGCTGGGAAGAGAGAAGAAGACGGAAAGAAAAAAGGGGGGAGAGAGAGATTGGGGAATTAGGGTAATACAACTCTATACATTACATGCTATGTATATACAGTTTAAGTGTAGTATTAGCAATTTAAAGTATGTACTGTTGACATCAGGAAAAATACACTTCTTTAACGGGTCAACGAAGGATGAAAGAAGCTAATTACTTTTGAAAGTTGTTGATAACAATTTGTTACCTTTTAAAACTTAGTGTCCTTCCTATAATATCACCTTAACCTCAGAAAACCCATGTAAGTCGCCTTTGCATAAAAATGAAACGTTAGGCTGTTGCGTTCGCGACGCCTCATTTATAAAGAAAAACCCAAATAATAATAATAATAATAATAATAAAGAACTTGAGCAGAACAATCATATATGTGGCATTATTTCCTCTTGACCTCACGACCCCCGTGTAAGTCACCCTTATATAAAAGTGAAACCTTAGGCCGTAGCGTTTGCGACACTTCACTTATAAGGAAAAATCCAAAAAAAAAAAAAAAAAGAACTTGAGAGCAACAATCATATACGTGGCGTCATAGCTTTTTTCTTTGTTAAAGAGGACACAAACTACCATAAATTCCCAAAAAATTAGAGTAAGATAGTATTAGCATTTTTAAAGTACGCAGTGATGACATTAGCAAAAAGAATTCACTTTTTTAAGAGGTCGACGACGGATGAAAACAGCTGATTCCTTTTCAAAGTTGTTGATTATGATCTGTTACCTTTCGAAACTAAGTACTCTTAACTGTAATATGACCCTCACCTCACGGACCCTCGTGTAAGTCACAATTCTATAAAAGTGAAACCTACAATGTTCGCGACGCCTCTTTAGATGAAAATTTCAAAAAAATAAAGAACTCGAGAGCAACAATCACACGAGTGGCGTCATATCTTAATTTTCATTGTTAAAGAGAATAGGAACCACCATACAAGCCCCAAATTAGAGTAAGGTAACATTTTTAAAATACGTGCCAGTGACATTGTTAAAGAAGTACATTTTTTAACAGGTCAGCGACGGATAACAGAGCTAAAAAAATTTCAAAGTTGTTGATCACTATCTGTTACTTTTTAAACTTAATGTCCTTAATTGTTATATAAACCTGACCTCAGGTACCCTCGCGTAAGTCACCCTATATATAAAACTGAAACATTAGGCCATCGCATTCAAGACGCCTCATTTATAAAAGAAAATCCCAAAAAAAAGGACTTGAGAATAAAAATCACATATGTTGCGTCATATCATAATTTTATTTATTAAAGAGAACATAAACCGCCATAAAGGCCGAATAGGTATTAGAGTAACGTGAAATTCTATAAATATTAATTTTATCGAGATCTTACACTTAGCTCTTACTCTACACTTTGGTGACAGATTAGTCGTCCGAAACCGATCCATTTTTTCCTGTATGCACATAAAAAGATAGCTAGATCAAGTGGCGTATAATTTGCCAAATTAGATGTGCCAACTCTCTGATGCTTCAAGTCCAGATTCTACATCTAGCTATGCAAAATGGTTTAAAATTCAATAGAAGGGGCAGACCAATCCTTCAAGAATCAATTGTATTTTATTTATCCGAGGTAGGCAAAAAAAAAAATTGTACAATTTAAGCGATAACGTAAGAATTTGGATCCTCCCAAGCAATTTAAGTTAGAGATTAAGAGATCCAAGGCTTAATAGAGAAGTCATAAACACCTGAAAGGCTGCCTGCGTAACCTCAAAGAGAGTGTCTGTATGGCATGGAAGCTCCAGGATTCTCGGGCTCGCAAAGTTCAAAATGCTAATAGCCCATGTGACCCCCTTTCTGTAGCAGTAGATTATTGCACGGTGTTACTCAATGGCAAGGACAGAAACCAAGATAATAAGCAACATTATCCAGGAATATTTCAAAATCGACTAGGTGCATCTAGCACACGTGACGTGGACGCAATGAATAAAAATATATAGAAATTTAATCGATGAAAAGGTACATTAAATGGGAAACGAGATTACCGTGAAAATAGCGACAGAGGGTGAAGAAGCAGAGAGACGGAGTAAATAAATATCTGAATAAAGTGATTGAAATAATAGAAATGAAGAAGAAGGTTTAACTCTAGTGGAGTAAAGTAGTTATTTATTAATGCTACCAACTTTTTAATAATGACCTTTTTAATTTAAAACGAGTATATTATAAAGGGATATAGTTAGAAGTTCCCAAAAAAAAAAAGCCTTTAAGATAAGGGTGTTCTCTCTTAGTGCTAATACTATTGTCCATTTACTTTTTCTTCTTCTTCTTCTTTTTTTCTTTTTGTTAATGGTAAAAACATGATTTTACTAATCAGAAAGAATTAGTTACAAGAACAATAAAATGATTTGGACAAAACATATCACGCACCAAATAACTTAGACTACTTTTTAGAACCCCCTTTGAGCACTAACTACAAGTTTTAAAGTCGTCCCCGCCATTCGATCAGATCTACAAGACGAGAAAGCATCAACAGGCTATAACTCATCATGATGGTTTCAAAAATATATACATGGCAACACCGCGATCTATTGGTAGATCTAAGAACATGCATTCTAGTTGTTTAATGTAATTTTCTCGGATTACCTAGGACTACAATGCACCCACTTGCAAGATGCAAAAATCATAGTCACTCAAATTCTTTTTACATCCACATGATGACCGATGATGCATGTAAAAGGGATGCCATGTTTATGACTCAACTGCCTAAAAGAACTCATTTGAAGTATGGTAGAAGAGAAGCATTTTAACAGAAAAGAAGATGGCTTCTAGTTTAAACATCTCAAATTGGTCATTGAGATGTTAGTTTCTAACAAACTCAACCCACAGAGTACAGAAAGAAATACATCTCACCCTTTTCTATCTGCTTTAGCTTCTACAAGAGTTTGTCATCAACATGTTTGTAGTCAACCCTACATCTTCAAGAAAACCTTTACTCGAATACGGAAAGGGGCTCTTTCTAGCTCACAAAGATTAAGCTGAATTCCTAGGCCAAGCTAGCTAAATGGCCCCTTGATTGTAAATGAAAGCCGTTCCAACATCATTGGATTCAAGTTCATGCTATCAGAAGTATCAACAGAAGCAGAAAGGAGATATAAAGAACTGCGGATAAGATAAAGAGATGGACCGGAGAAAGTCATGCATTTTGGTGGCTTTCCTTCTCCTTTCCATCTTCATGGAAGCAATGTTGGTCAGAGTGTGTTTGAAACTACGGAATTAATGGAATTTCATTTCAAATCCTCAAATTTTGTTGTTTGGAACATTAAATATAGAAATTGGAATTGAATTTCATGGGATTTGACTGGATTTGTTTCTATAGTGTGATCAGACGAAAAATGGTCGGTTTTTATTGGATTTCGATTTACTTGAATTAAAAGTAATTATTTATCAATCTTACCCTTTTTTCGGGATCTCTCCAACAATGAACCAACCACCACCATTTTCATTGTCGCATCCACCACACCACTTTTACTTCCACCATCACCACCGGCACCACTATTACCACCACTACTGCCGCCACCGCCGCCATCACCACCACCACCATTGTCGCCACCATCGCCGTCGTTGCCACCACCACTATCACTACTGTCACCACCACGCCACCACCATTACCACTACGCTGCCTCCACAACCACCACTAACACTACCGCCACCACTACTGCCACCGCCACCACTACTGTCGCCGCCACCACTACCACTGTCGTTGCCGCCACAACCACCGCTAACACTACCGTCATCGCCACCACCTCAGCCACCACTACCGTCACCGCCAACACCACCAGTAGTGCCACAACTACCACTATCGCTGTCACTACTGCCACTACTGCCACCACCACTGTTACCACTACTGCCCCCATCACCACTACTGCCACCACTGCCACCACATCGCTACTGTATCCCCCACCACTACCGCCACCGCCACTTCCACCACCGTCAGTACTACCATAACTACCACCGTCATCACTACCACTGCCACAACTACCACCATTGCCACCATCACTACAACCGCCACCACCAGTACTGCCATAACTATCACCATCGCCACCACTACTGCCACCACCATTATTATTGCTGCCACAGCCACCATAGCCACCAAATAATGCCACCACCACCACTGTCATCACCATTACTGCCACCATCACAACTGTCACCATCGCTACTGTCGCCACCACCATTATCAATGCCGCCACCATCACAACTGTTGCTGCCACCACCGCCGCCACTACTACCACCGGCATCATTATTGGCGTCAGTTGACGATCACCAGTTACAAGTTGTTACACCTCAATACCACCACTACCATCATTACCATCACTTGACCACCTCACCACTTTCCACTGTCGATGTTGTTACCTCTGTGTAGTGCTGCTGCCACCACCACCACCATGTGGTGGCACTAGCACGCTTGGAACCACTTACCGTAATTTATTTTTCATCATAAGTCAAGGATATAATTATTTAAAAATTTATTACCTTTCCATTTTCTCTGTTTACTAAACACAAAATTAGAATTCCGTGATTTGAAATCCCTTTCATTCCCAAAAAAAGTGAATTGAAATCCAAATCCAATTCCAAATTTGAAATCCAAATCCTAAAAGAATTGGTTCCAAACGGACCGTTAAAGGACAAGGCACTGGTAATGGAAATGGCAATAACAACAACGGGAGCAACAATGGAAACACTGGTAGCGGCAATGGCAACAGGAATGGCAATGGCAGTGGCAATGGCAATGGGAACGGCAATGATGGCGATGAACGAGATTTATGCTTAGCTACATGCCCCTGTATCCACAAGACCCTCACTTGCCCATCTAAATGCCCTAAGAGGAAGCCAAGAAGAACAAAGGATGCTTCATTAACTGCAACAGAAAGTGCAAAGCCACTTGTAAGTGTAAGGTTACTCAACCCGTTGTGTTTTGAGCAATATTTTACCAAGCAATTTGCATACCTCTCGTAGAAGCACCAAGTCAAAAACTCAAAACATAAAGTAAAATCTTATTCTTAACTTAAATTTCCAGATTCTTAATTTAAATTTCCAAGTTAATGAAATTATCTCCAATATTGGACATGATGATCTCACTAGTCAACCTTTTTTCAGTATCTCCAATTATAGACGAATCATGTGATGTTATGTATACAGACCTGTAACAAGGGAGATCGATTTCATTAAAGAGTGCGTGTTTTGTTAGTATTAATTGAAGCTTGCCTTGGTCTCTATATTAGAAATATGGAGAGTATCTGTTATGGACTAAACAAAATCAAATTCTATGGCAAGGAGAAAAGCAAAATGTAATGGATATGGCTCGCTATGTTATGATCCTAGAATTGTTGGCGGTGATGGTGTGATGTTCTACTTCCATGGAGCAAAGGGAGGTGACTTTGCCATTGTTTCGGACCACAACCTCCACATCAATGCTCACTTCATTGGCAGCCGGGACGCGTGACTTTACATGGGTTCAAGCAAAGAGTAGCAAGAGGGAAGTGGTAGTGGAAAGAATCAATGACACTAACATGGTACGAATGACAGTAAGTGTTGGCATGAGCTACTTGATTTGAGCTACATGATTCCATAATCATAGGAATCTGTTGGTCAATTGTATGATTCCATAATTATAAGAATCATGTCACAATTATAAGGATTTGATTATTTGACAGATCTCATATATAGTTTCCTTAAAATAGATTATTTGATTGAGATCTTGTATATAGTTTCCACATAATAGAATATTTGACAAATCTTATGTATCCTTTCAAGATGTAATTGTATATATAGGGCTCTGTATTGAAGAAGAATGAATATACCGAACTATTCTGAAATTCTTTTATTTTACATGGTATCAAAGTAGGTCTGAAAACTGCTCACCATCACCGAATTAGAGTTGTCTTCCTTCACCTTCTGAAGCTAAATGGCTGATTTCAATCCCATTGTTCCAGCTGTACCAAATAACCCAACACCACAAATTATTATTCAACAAGACAACTCTGCGTTTCCTACAGCATCATCCTGAATGAGACCAATTGTCCATTATGGTCTCAGCTTATGAAGATGCGTATTGGCGCTCGTAACACAGCCGGATATCTCACCGAAGAAACGAAGAAGCCAGCCCCTGAAGATCCCAGCAGCGCAACATGGATTACCGAAAATCACAGAGTGAAAAGCTGGCTCATTGACTCGATGAGTCAATCACTGATGCAGCAATTTATTCGCCTCTCTACAGCTAAGGACATATGGGAGGCAGTGTCGAAAACATTCTATGATGGATCGGATGAAACCCGTCTTTTTGAATTGAATCAGAAATCTTTCTCTACCAGTAGAATGGTAGATCTCTGTCCACATATTACAATGAACTTGTTGCTATTTTCAGGAAATTGATCACAAAACTACCTCTCAAGAAAGAACAGTTGAAGGGGTGGTACATTTGCATTTAGCGATGGCCAAGCTTCGAGTTCATATTTTTCTAAGTAGAATCGATTCTGAGTTTGATCAAGTCCGTGGAGAATCTTACGAAAGGATCCAAAGTTGGACCTGGAAAGCACATATGCATATGTCAGAAGAGAACATCAACAAAGGCAGACCACGGGAGGTTCTCGACCAATCTCTGAGAGCTCGGTTATGGTGGCCAACTGAACTCAGCAAGGATCCTCATCTTGTTCAACAAAAAATCGAAATAATCAGTCAACTGGCAGATGTAACAACTTTGTTTATAGTCATTGTGGGGAAACAGGTCACTCGAAACAACGGTGTTATAAGATCATTGGCTATTCTGAATGGTGGGACTTCTCAAAGAAACTAAGAAAGAAGATATTGGGGAAAGACATGGTAGCATCTACTGATGAAGTCCAACCAAATACGGAGGAAAATTCACAAGCTACAGCAAACGTTGCTCACCCAGTTTCGGTTGGTAAGGCAAACATATTTTTTGCAACTTCTAAGAATAGTACTTGGATTATTGATACAGGTGCATCCGACCATATGACTAGAGATTCTCGCCAGTTGCAATCTGTCCATCTATCACCTCAGTCAGTTATTTCAACAGCTAACGGGAGTACCTCTCCATTACTGGAGAAGGATCCGTCGTTTTGTCTAGTACTCTTACACTAGATACTGTTTTGCTTGTTCCATTGCTTAAATATAACCTTTTGCCGGTCAGCCAAATTACCTCATCTCTTGATTGTACTGTAACTTTCTGGCTCTCATTTTGTTTTTTTCAGGATATTCTGACCTGGAAGATTCTTGGTTAAATAGGGCAAACTCTATTACCTAGAATTGACAGAGAATGGGGGACATAATTTTAGTCATGCTTATCAAACTAAGAGTGAAGAAAAAGCTTGAACGGATGTATGGTTATGGCACCGACGATTAGGACATGTTTCTTTTGGTTATCTCAAAAAATCAAAACCTCATCTTTTTACAAGTTTGGATGTTTCTGATTTCCATTGTGATGTCTGTGAACTGGCTAAAAGCCGTCGTATTCCTTATTTACCAAGTTTGAATAAATGTCCAGAACCTTTTGTTGTTATTCATTTTGATGTTTGGGGTCCTGCAAAAATTCCTTCTCGTTCTAGAGCTCGTTACTTTGTCACATTTATTGATGAATGCACTAGGATGACTTGGGTGTCTTTGCTTCATAAGAGTGCTGTTTGTACAGCTTTTCAGGAATTTCATAACATGGTGCGTACTCAGTATCAGCGACAAATTCGGGTTTGGCAATCTGACAATGCCATAGAGTTTGTGGATACGTCATTTGGCAAGTTTCTGAGCCAACGAGGGATTCAACATCATACTTCTAACACCTACACTCCACAACATAATAATTTAATAGAAAGGAAGAATAGACAGATAATGGAGGTGGTCCGTGCCTCACTTTTTGGAATGCACATGCCTCAATTCTATTGGGGGAAGCTGTTAAATTTGCGGTTTACCTCATTAATCGAGTACCTTCTCGGTTGATTGGTTTCCAAACACCTCAACAAAAGTTGAAGTCTTTTTTTTCAATATCGCACCCTCCAAATCTTGAACCTAGAGTTTTCGGTTGTATGGTATATGTTCATATTCCCAAAGTTTTGTGGAATAAACTTGATGCATGTGCCAAACGATGTATTTTTGTTAGTTATTCTGATTTTCAGAAGGGGTATGGCTCATGGTGTGTGCGAATTGTTGTGGGTTAAAAGTATATTACAAGATTTGGGGATTAAACATGGAAAGTCTATAAATCTTTACTGTGACAATAAATCTACTATTGAGATTGCACAGAATCCTGTACAACATAACCGCACAAAGCATGTTGAAGTTGATCGACACCTTATCAAGGAGAAGCTAGATCAAAAGATAATACAGTTTCCATTTATCAAGTCCGCAAACCAGATAGCTTATATACTCACAAAAGTTGTTTCGGAAAGGCTATTCCATGATGTGATCAGCAAGTTGGGCATGATAGATATCTATGCTCCAACTCGAGGGGGAGCGTTAGCATGAACTACTTGATTTGAGCTACATGATTCCATATCTGTTGGTCAACTATATGATTCTATAATTATAGGAATCATATCACAATTATAGAGATTTGATTATTTGACATATCTCATATATAGTTTTCTTAGAATAAATTATTTGATAGATATCTTGTATATAGTTTCCAAAGAATAAAATATTTGACAGATCTTGTGTACAGTTTCCTTTCAAGATGTAATTGTATATATAGAACTCTGTATTGAAGAAGAATGAATATACCGAACAATTCCGAAATTCTTTTATTTTACGGTAAGCGGGCTGCTGGAAATGGATGTGATTTTACGGTAAGCGGGCTGCTGGAAATGGATGTGAAGGTGACGCCCATCGGAGATGAAGAAAACAAGGTTCACAACTACCAACCAGTTACCATCTAATGATGCTTTTGCTCACTTGGAGACGCAGTTCAGGTTCTCCAACCTATCAGATCGGGTCGAGGGCGTTTTGGGAAAGACCTACCGCCCGGACTATATTAGCCCAGTCAAGAGAGGGGTGCCTATGCCCATGACGGGTGGGGAAGACAAGTATCAAACTCCATCGCTCAACTCACCTGTCTGCAAGGCCTGCAGGTTTCAAAGACAAGCTGGGATTGCTACATTATAATCAACAAAGCGTTGTTTTCTATTTCACGGTCATCTAAAAGTTTTACGACTTGTAATAAGGGCCATGCAATTTGCCCATAAATGACTATTTTCATTGGTTACCATGATATATTTTCTTGGGAAGTCAATTGAACCTTGAAAGATGCGTATCAAGTAAATGGCCTATTGCATCAAAGCACCATGATTCTAGGGCTAACAAGCTCTAATGCTCTAGTTTCCCATCCCAATTTCTGGAATTTCCAATTTTCCAATCCTAGCCCATATTTCTGAATCCATAATAGGGAAATAAAATCAAGACAATATCATTATACTAATAGTTATATAAACACGATGCTTTGTTTCTACACAGAACTAAGAAGCATCGGGATCAAGCAGGGTTCAAAAAAGGTAAAATAAAACAATAATTATACTTCTCATCCTTCCTTTCTTCCGCTTTCCTGTACTTTCAATTCCCATTCAAGTGAAAAGAAAAGAGAATCAGTCCAGTTGTTTTGACTTCTAACTAGTTGCTTCAAAGTATTTCTGCGGGGGGCAAGGACTTGCTTCTCACAAACTTAACCCAGCACAAAGTACTAGATTGACAAACATATTTTATCACCCCTCTCCGTTGGTTTAACCTTTCAGTTCATAAATCGCACATTCACGTACCAGAGGCCATTGTATAGATGAATATGCTACCCTCTCTGTCAGCTTACCATAAAGGTTTCCAAACAATTTAATACCTTTATTGCATTGGGGAAAGAAACGAAGGCACTCCCAAAGATTTAAATTACCAATACTTCCACTACAATCAACACAGAATAGTCAAACCCACAGATTTGAGATACCTCTAACTAAAAATTCCATAGGGAGCTCTTTCTAGCGGTCTGCTTATGGGAAGAAGATAACTCACAGAACTTCAGCCGAACTCCAAGGCTTATCTAGTTACTTGCCCCTTATATACGAACAATAGGCCTCTCAACCCATTGAATCCATGTTCTCTTCATATTAGAGGTATCAACATTAAGGGAACATATAAAACTGCCTGGTAAAACGAAGAGATGGATCATACAAGGTGGTCATGCATCTCTGTCGCTTGCCTTCTCTTGTTCATCTCCATGGAAGCTATTTCCGTAAAAGGTCAAGGGAACGGCAATGGAAATGGCAATAACGCGAGCGGCAACAGCAATGATGTTGCTTCTACCCGTTATATCACATTGACGAAACTACCGACGACTGGCCAGGAACGAGCTTTATGCCTAGCTAGAGGAGCCTGTGTCCTCAAAAGGCTCACGTGCCCGTTGGAATGCCCCCAGAGGAAGCCCAAGAAGAACAAGAAGTATAAGGGTTGCTTCATTAACTGTGGTAGCAAGTGTGAAGCCACTTGCAAATGTAAGCTTACTCAACCGATCACCTCTTTGTGTTACGATATTATGCACCAAAAGTTCTTCTGCATTACCATCTTATTCATACCTCTCATACGAGCACTTCCTTCTAGTACTAGTACTAGTACTATATAGAAAATCTGTGATGTACCCCGAGTAAGCAATTATTGAAGAGAGTTTATTTCCAGTGGTGGACATTTCTTTTGTTCGAAATATTCTAGATGTTTAAATTGAAAACAACAATATTGTCTAGAACTTGATGCTTCCACCGTTTCAGCATGTTGGCCCACTTGACCTTTCATAAATTTCTAGAATATGCAAATAGGCTTAGCTCATTGTTTTACATAATTGTCCCAACAATTCTTGTTTGATTTGTAATTTCTCTTCGAGCTTATATGATGTTTAGATGATCAAATCATATCCTAGCAATTTGCAAGAAGTTCAAAATGGGCAAAGCATTATGGAAAAAGAGGGAGTATGATACTACAAAAATCTCTATGCGCAAGTATATAGGTGTATCAATAAGGGAAAGAATCTGTAATTCTGCACTTAAACCAATCTCACTTAGAAATCTTACTAGCCAACTCAAAGAACGATGATACTAATTCCATACGTTCAAAGAAAAGCTAAAAGACTTACTGTCCTATTCTAACACGTATAATAATAAAATACCACTTAAATTTACGTGATGTTCCATTTTTACCTAGCAATAAATGAATAATGGGACCACTTTCCTTGGTATAACACCTGCCTAGCTAATTTCTTTGGTTGTATCCTGGAAGGGTTGAATGAAAACAACACATATTGCAATAATTTACAAATCTCTTATATGATATCTCCTTTATTGGGACGGTGGAACTATTCTTTTTTAACAAATTAACGAAGTACCAAATTACCTTCTATGGCAGGGAGAAAAGCTAGATGTAATGGTTATGGCTCTCTATGCTATGATCCTAGATTTGTTGGAGGTGATGGTGTGATGTTCTACTTCCATGGAGCAAAGGGAGGTGACTATGCCATCGTATCAGACGAAAACCTCCACATCAATGCCCACTTTATCGGCAGCCGGCCCACGGGTAGGAGCCGTGACTTTACATGGGTTCAAGCCCTCTCACTCATGTTCGACACTCACACCCTTGACCTAGAAGCAAAGAGAGTCTCAAACTGGGATGACAATGTTGATGCTCTTATTGTAAGATGGGATGGCAAGGACGTCAACATTCCTACCGATGGTGAGGCGGAATGGAGGGCAAGGACTGGGGAGAGAGAAGTTGTCGTAGAAAGAACTGATGACACTAACATGGTTAGAGTGACGGTAACTGGGCTGCTGGAAATGGACGTGAAAGTCACACCCGTTGGAGATGAAGAAAACAAGGTTCACAACTACCAGTTGCCATCTGATGATGCTTTCGCTCACTTAGAGACACAGTTCAGGTTCTCCAACCTATCTGATCACGTCGAGGGCATTCTGGGAAAGACATACCAGCCAGGTTATGTTAGTCCAGTCAAGAGAGGGGTGCCCATGCCCATGATGGGTGGGGAGGACAAATATCAAACCCCATCACTCCATTCACCTGCCTGCAAGGCCTGCAGGTTTCAGAGAGAATCCAGGAGTCCAACGATAGGGTTATCTCAATATTGATGATGATTAAAAGATTGTTTCTTCTTTCTTAAACAACTACAAGTTTCGTGTTTATGGACCTAGACCAAATGTTGTGAATAAAGGCCATGATGTGCCCATTATTGTGATCTTATTACTTATTAGCTGATGTAATATTATTTATTAGCTAATGTGTTCCCTATATGAAAATTTTCAGTGCATGTACACACAGTAGAAGTCATCCATTTGAAAAGCCATGCCAGCAATAAAACATATAAGGAGCATATAGCAGTAGCAGCATGGCACCTGATCGCTTGTCCACGTTGATTTGCATTTAAATTAGTATACTTGTTTGTGTGGTTCTGAACACCTGATGATTCTGTTTGGTCAACTTTAAAAGCGGAAGAATTTGCAAAAGAAACAGACCTTAATATCATTATCATAGACCAAGAACAGATGCAAATTAGGCATTAATAACGTCCCCCGACCCCACCATCAAGTAGATGTAAAAATCAATAGACAAATGAAGAATCCAAAGAAAAAGATCAAAGCATTCATATCAAGCATATTCTCCAAGAGAAACAGCTCAAAATGTAGAAAAAAATTCATGTAAAATGAAGAAATGCACAACTGCACACTCGAGCACACAAACCACATCATGTATTCTTGCCAAACATGAATCTTTGAATTGAATTTGAGCACATAAGTGAAAATAAAAGAAACCTGAACAGCAAGAGATGAGGAATACGAGTTGAATGCCTACAGCTTTATGCGAAAGATCTTTCAGCAAAATGCCTACAACAATTCCGTCACCTTTAGATGATGGTCAAGGCTGGTTACCTCCTCCTCCAAAATTCAAGCTTCATTTTTATGCTCAAGCATAAACCATAGAACATGTCGCCCCAGATTCAATATGACGACAAAGACAACAATGCATCTAAGTTTAGGCGGGATCTGATGAATTTGTCTATAAAATCTCTTATTCCAGTTGCTTCACATAATCCAGGGTTTCACACCTCACTTGCAAGGTAAAGAGTTAGAAGTCTAAGTAGGGTGAAAGTGGACCCAAGAAGACCCAACAGCAAACACCAAAATTGAAGAGATTCAGATGCAAATTTCAGTGTAAGTCTTTGCACGCAGAACGCACACAAGAATGACCTCAGTTGACCCAACGCATTTGGCGTAACTGAATAGCAGAAGATTAAGTGGAATAGCATATACCAAATAGCCCATAGCCTGATAATGAAACAATTTCCGATTGCAAAGCATACTGAACTTTAATCACCACGCATAAGATTTTCAAAAAGAAGGAATTAGCTCCCAACATTATATAAACAATGGTAAGAAGCGCTGAATCCCACTAACCTAGAAACTTCTCTTGGAGCAAGACAGAGAGAACAAAAGAAAAGTGAAAAAAGAAACCTTATGATATGTCTTTCCTTGTACCTATACTTTTAAGGCTTTTGCTACTATTGGAATACAGGAAGATCCTTTTTCTGTTGTTCTAAATGCTCCCCAGAAGTTGAGGCGCTGTTTGAGGCTCCTATTCCAACTTCACTGGCCATCTTCACGAAGTAACTGTGCCTGTATAACCAGATGGTCACTATAACAATAATTTATAGACCAATATACTGAATAGTGGAAAATATTAATACCATCGAGTGTCTGCAGTCAATTCCGGGTGGAAAGCAGTTGCTAGCATGTTTCCCTGCTTCACGGCAACAATCACTTTCTTTAGCGACCCACTATTATCCTGGAGCAAAGAAAGTGTTCATGTTGAGAAATCCAACACTTTGTGTGAGACTGGAACAATTTATTTAACTATGGACAATCACGAATCGTTTTAGATACTGGATGGCGACATATGAAGAGTTTGCTACTGGCAAACAAAAGTTGAATTTATCATAGAGGACAGGCAAGCAACTAACTCTTGATACAAGACACATATTAAGTCTTCAAATCCAAGTAGACCAAGGTCCTATGTTACTTCATGTTGACGATACTTTGACATAGCAAAACAGATAATGTGATCAATTATCTTTGCACTTTCTGAGCAGGCATAGATATATGTTGACCTACATGAGAGAAGGTGATGAGTTGAAGCAATATCTAAGGCCCATATTGCTCATCTTTGCTACAATATATATTGGATAGGTATTCATCAATCTTTGGCTTTTGAAGTGTTTACGAAAGGATAAAGACAACTAAAGGCTTCAGGTCAAAAACTGCAGGCATTGTTGGAGTGTCCTACTTGGAAAAATGCACAATGGAGCCCTGAAGATTCAAAATTATAATTATCATCTTTAGTGACAGATGTATTTGGACTAAAAAGAAGATGCAACTAGACCAGATGCATCCTTCTTATACGACCTAAGTGAAATTTTGCATAAAAATTTGTACTGTAGCATGTAAGAATTTAGCCATGCACTAAATAACAGTGTCAAAACTACATGATGCAGATACAAAAGTCCAATAAAAGCAAACCTCTTGGCTTTCTGAAGTCAAATCAGAATTGACATTTTTGTCAGAAGCGAGAGGAATATCAGCCAGCACTTCAACTTCTGGTCCCACTTCAAGGATTGCAGGCGCCCGAATAAAAACTGCACGAAAAGTTGGAAGACCACCTTCTGTAGCTGCAATCTCTGGTACAGAAATCTCGGCCTCAAAGCTCTGAATCTGATACAAGATTCTCAATGGAAGTCTTTATTATATAGGAAACCACAAGAGGTAGGTGAGAACTTGAGAATTCAGCTCATTTATTACCCGTTACAGACAGCCATCTACATATGTGTTAAATGTGATACGCAAAAGTGAGTAGATTATGATGACTGCCATTATATCAAATTTCAAGTGTTGCTACAGGCCTTCAGCAATTTCAGCTGCTTAAAAAGCTCTGGACCAAGAAAACCTTTCACAGTGAAGACACTAGCAAAAGCCACGTCTAGTAAGCTCTAAGGAATTAAATGCTTGCTTTTGCATTAAATTCAAGGTCACGCCTCAGGGGTGGGTAGCCACTGAGTCTTACAAAAAAATTGTCTTTCATGTGCTAAACTGCTTACCACAAACAACAAACGATAAAAGGCAAAGCTTCACATGTGTCTTCACATTCCCCTGATTCAAGCCAATACTAGTTGGAGAAACTATTAGAGCTGAATTACTTGCTGAAGGCTCTCTTGTCTGATCTAGGGATCCCTCAATCAGACGAGGCCTGGGGGATTATTGCCCTCTAACCCAAACTGCGTAGAGCTCTGATAATCACCCATAAGTCAATTCAACAAGCAGACAAATATAGAAATTCAAACGAACGTACTAGGAATCGGCTTTCTCCAAATTAAAGGATAATAAGTGTTTCTTTTCTGAACTAATGGCTTATGCATAATAGTATTTATACGAATGAAGATACTCCATAATCTGATTACAGAAAAAACTTTCAAGTGAAAGCCAAAGGCCAAGTAAAGCTACCAAACTAATGCACACAAAGTAACATACGACTGTTAAGTGGATTCCAAATTCTGGTGGATGCTTTTATAATCAAGGAATGAATCTATATGCTAAAAATATAGAGTGTGCCTCATCAGCATCAACTTTGATGCTGATACCTAAACAAAGCATGAACTTCTGTGCGCCATATACGCAAGCATTTTGGTGCAGAGTTTCTTTTTCCATATTAAACTCGTAGAAAACTAATAAAATGAGAAAACAAATGACTACCTGACTACCAAAGAAGTTCCGATGGACTGTACAATCAAGTCCCCCAATCAGTTCCTGCCCCCCAGTTTTCTGTCCTGAAAGGAGCATGCTAAGCATTTCAAGTTTAACAGAAAATGAAGAGATTTCAGATGGTGGAAAACGTATTACGTCTTATGTTTATAAGAGAAATTAAAAAAGTAACAAAAAATATGACAAGATGTGTAGAAATGAAAGCGCACCAGTTGCTTTGTTAGCCAAAAAGATAAGCCCTGCACATGTTCCCCAAACCGGCTTCCCCATTGTAACAAACTCCCGCAAAGCAGGAAACTGCCCTTATAATAAAGTTAAGCTCAACAAAAAATAGCATCAACAAAAACGACAGCAATATTGCTATTTATAAAAGTTCTGCTAGTTGATTGCGCCATAGTACTGAAAGAGAATACAATTAGTCCAAACTTAAATCTTCTGACTATCATCAAATGTACAAAATACTCCACTCAGATGTGCCTTCTACATGTCGCGTGCTTAGCTATATTATACGTATCCATCTATTTGCAGAACTTTTAAAGAAAACTAATATGTATTATACTGAAAACAATTAGTCCCATTTCCCTTCTTCGTTTTATATACCTCAGCAATAGGAGTGGAACGCAACCTGATTGTCTGAGTGTTAATAAATCCAATTTCTTTCTTATACGGTTTTTAGATCTACTTTGAATTGCTATCAAGTCTCCCCTCCGTTTCATAATCTTGTCTTCTTTGACTTTGTGCCAATCTGTAAAATAAGATTCAAGCATCTAAACAATGAATTGAATTTGAACTCCCTCAGTTCTAGTGGATTTCCCGCCGTGACTTTTTGCGAGTTCCTAAGATAATTCACTACCGGTGAACATTCACTTTTCTTGTTGCGTTTACCGTGGCTTGACTTGTCATATGATACTTAATTAACGCCCTCAATTTTTGCATGTACCAAAACAAATCCTAGGAAGAAGGGAAAAATCCAATGGCATGAAGGGTGTTATCAAAACAAGTATTCTTAAACAAGCCGAAGTAGGCCAGAACAACCGGTGAAGTCGATGTTTACAAGTTCAAATTATAATCCATGAATTTGCAAAAGGCCGAACACCAAAATAAATAACGAAACAGAGACCACGCCTGTAATTGACTGTGTGCGTGTGTCTATGTGTGTTAGATTGTACCAGATTATGGTACTCGGCGAGCTTGGCCATGGTGGTGCTCTCGCCACCGGGGATGATGAGGGAGGTAACGCTCTGCAGCTGCTCCGGCTTCCTTATCTCCACGCCCTTCACGCCTAGCCTTCTAAGCACTGCACAAAAAGAACTCACACAAACGCACGGAATTGGTCATAAATACACCATTACAACACGCAGATGAACGGGCGTGTGTGTGTATGCAGTGATGGAGATGGAGATGGAACCTGCGATGTGTTCGTTGAAGGAACCCTGTAACGCGAGGACGCCGACCGCCATTAGTTGGTTTGTCGAGAGTAGCGCCGCTCGGGGTCTGCGAATGGAGGCGAAATGAAGGGTGGCCGCAGGCGTGTCCAACTTTGCATCACTGGAAAGAAAACATTGATAAATATATATATATATATATATATATATATATATATATATATATATATATATATATATATAGCTACGTGCGGGTTTTGAGCCGCACGGGGCTTTGCCATTTGCCCGCCCAACCCCTGCCCACCAATTGTACCTTTCTCACATTCCAATCTTTGTGTCCGAGTCAGAGTCAGAGTCAGAGTCAGAGTCAGAGTCGAAGTCAAAGTCAAAATCAAGCAAACCATTCTGTTCACTCTGCCAGTATTCTTTTTTTTAACTGTCTCAAATTCTTTTTTTGAATTGTCTCAAAAAAAATTTACTTATTTTATAGAATAAAAAATATTTTATATGTATTTTTTCATATTTACCTACTTTATATATTTTTTATTTTATTTCTATAATCACGTTCAACCATCTACCGGCTCATTTTCTTTTTCTTTTCTAATCTACTTCTTTCCCCCCTCTCTAGGGATAAAATTAAAAGCAATATGACTTGTATCGTTAACACGCATGTTAAGTTAAAATAGAGTAATTAAGTTAGAATGGAAGGAGAAATAATTAATCAAAAGAGAGTGCATGAGAAAACCAGCAAACCATTGTTCTTCTATTCAAAGAACTTGAGTTAAGATCGTTTTTGACGTGATAACTTTTTTGCATGAACAAGTAGTTGTTGAACGCCTACATAACATTAAAGGTTTGTCGGGGCTTTTTCCGGTGTAAAATTCTAAATAATTTATAACCAATTGTTTTATGTTCTAGGCTATCTTGGTAGTTTTATTATCTTTTTGGATGCTTTTGAATAAGTAATACTAGTCACTGTGGTACACACAATACGTGCGTAAAAATTAGATAAACATGACCTCTTATGTAATTATTAACATTTAAATATAATATTTTGTTTTAATAAAAAAGAAATTTTTTTTATGCCAAGTGTCAATATTTTAAGTGGATACTTATATATGTAACACAAAAAGAATATTCCCTTTATGTATATTATTATTATAAATATTCTTATTTTGAACTATTTTTTGAGTTCACGGGTCAGTTTTTTTCCGGAATAAAGTGAGTTTGGTCTTCTAGAGAAATATTAGAAGAATGGAAAACTTAGGATTTTGACTATTTCACCCTTCTACCCAAATTGGTAAATAATCTTAAACTAATTTGATTACGACGAAAATTTGAATCAATCTAGAGTGCATTTTGTATAGATTATGATATAGGTGGGTTAATTTGATTCTTTAAGTTTTGAAATTATTGAATGCTTACACAATTTTGTGAGGATCGGTGCTAAGAATTACACTAATAATGTCCTGAGGATTTTCTTTATTGCATTTACCATAATTAAATTTTGCGCAAAAATTACGTCGATCATTGCTCGTTAGATTGCTTCATAGGACCTGGTGCCATTTCGCCCATTTGTTCCCTTTCAATTTGTCCTTCACAGTATTGTTTTTATTTTTATTTTTTTATTTTTTATTTTTTATTTTTTTTTTGTGTTGATATGACCTCCGTCAAAATTTGTCAAAGGAGCCATTTGCCGCCGGCATCGCGGTTGTTGACTGCCCCTCCTGGAAGGATACATAACTGAGCCTATTTTAGGGGTGTGAGCATGTGGATGGATGTGCAAGTGTCACTTTTTAGTGGCACACTTTCTTACAACTGTTGCTCAAATTGTAATTTCATAACTTTTGTATATGAACTCGGATTCAATTGATTCTACTCTTCTTTTCATCATCTTTGATTTTAGTATACAATCGAGTATTTTATGAAATAATTAATCTATCCTAATTGAAATGCAAAATTTGATTTTTTTTCTTACTCTTATGTCTGTAAGATACTTTAATATATGTTAGACTCTTTAAATTGAACTATTCTTTTCGTCCCACAAAAATCGCTCCAAAATTTAACTTGCACCAAGATTAAGAAAGTGGTCAAATGTCAGGGCACTCTCCATTATACGCTTAGATATTAGATCACATCTATACTAGTTATAATGAGAATAGCTTTTTTGGTGTAATACTTTTTTGGTGTTACACTAAAACTCACTCCGGTACTGACAAGTATTCATTTTAAAGACAAAAAAGTAAAATATCTCATTATCCTCTTTCCACATATTTAGTTACATCAGAAAGTCTCTCTCTTCCTACACTTCCACGTCCTTATCAAACGAGCTTCCCCTTTTTCTCCATCTCTTGAAATTCGGCAACTGGGAAACAGTTTCAATTCTTTCTCTTCAAGATTCCAATGGTAACACTCTGTTGTATTCTAATGAAATGTGATTTTTTTTCTTATTTCACGCATTTCTTCATTTTTTAGTTTGCATCACCCGGGGCCCCTTCTCTCTGCCGCCGAAGAATGGCTAATTCGGGGCCGTCAAACAATTCCTCTGCCGCCGATCTCTTTCAATGCAGTACCCAATTTGTTTTTTTACTGGTGGTGGCGATATTGGTTAAGTTGGTGGCCCTTAGAGGCCGGTGGTAGTCGTTGGCGATTGGTAAACGTGATTGGTGGCGGTTGGGCGATTGACGGTGGATGGAATTCTGGTGGCGAGACTCGGGGGTCTTGGGTGGCCGGCGGATGGAGGTCGTGTCATAGGTCGTTGATCGGTGGCTGTTGGTTGCCCTCGGCGTGCAACTGAGAGTGGTGGTTATGCGACGGCATGCATGATGCCTGGGGCAGGACTGTTCCAACGGCGATCGTGTTTCGGCTGATTGATGGAAGCCGTAGGTGCCCGATCTGTGGAGGACGATGCTGATAATGGCCTTCCGCGCGCGACCAGCAGTGGCCCTCGCCCCTCGCTGGATATGGTGTAAGGTGGTAAGCAGAAGTTTCGGCTGACACATGGGCATTCGGGCATGCGATTACAAAGATGGTGACCAAAGCTTCAGCGTGGAGGCGTTTCTAGAAATTCTTGAGGGCGTTTCCTCAAAATTCTCTATTTGGCTTTCCTTAAAGGCGTGTCTGCAAAATTCTTGAAGTGAAGTGAGGTGTCTTGGAGATGAATTCAATTGGTCAGCATCATCCTCCATTTCACCAACGATCAGGCTATGGCAATTGGTCAATGATGGATCACCTGATTGTGTATTTTGAAAAATTGGGTCACAATACAGATTCCATAATTTTTTTCAAGATTTTTTTTATCAATGATTTTTTTATTTTAGATTTAGTTATCAGTGTTGATGATAATATTTAGTTTCAGTTGTGAAGTGAATAGGCGGAAGGAGGGTACATCCAAAGTATTTAGTTAGCTTTTCTGAGATCATTGGGTTCCTTACAAGGTTGCAGAATGTACATAGCAGTTTTTGTATGAAACTGAGAATTTATTATATTCAAAGAACGAAATGAGAAACAAAGTTTGCAACTTGCAGATCAAATGTTTGGATGTGTTAGGCTCTTGCAAGTAAGATTTAAATAACATTGTTGATTTGGTTACCTATTTTGAAATTCAATTTAGATACTAAATTCAAATATGATACCTATCAATTCCTTAAAAAATGTTAATAAAAAATAATAATTTTTTTTAAAATTTAAAAACGATAAAAGTTTGATGATAGTTAAGGATTTTAGCAGCAATAGAATTAATCATTTTTTAAAAAACTTTTGTCAAACACCGCGTAAAAGTGATAAAATGGCACACGCATCGACAGTGCGGACAGCAACTCCTACTAGTAATATGATGACTGTCTCTTTTGGGTATCCACAGGCTCGCATCATCTTCTCTGTCTCTCTGCCTATTCAAATTGCATCACTAGTCTAAATGACAACCAGAACATAGATACACATAGAATCAAATGCGTAGGTCAATTAGCACCCAGACTTCATCTATATATATATATATATATATATATATATATATATATATATATATATATATATATATATATATATATACTATTTACAAGTTCGAGTAGAGATGAAATGAGCTTTGAATATGATGTAGAACTAGATCTAGATTCAACTTAGAATCAAAAGATTACTCAAAAAGCTGTCAATTAGAAAGAACGTCGCTGATCAAATAGGAAAACAACTCTACGTGACTTAATCCTTGAAAATTCCTATCATCTACATTGGCGACGATGGTGGTTGAAGAAAGCGACTGCTATTAGGGTTAAAGCAAGCGAAGCGATGGTAATTGATGGAGGCGACGACGATGGTGGTTGAAGGAGACAGCCTATTGTGGTTGAAAGAAGTGGCAGCAACAATGGTTGAAGGAGGCGGTAGCTGTTTTGATTGAAGGAGGCGGTAGCTGTTTTGATTGAAAGAGGCGGCGACGTCGTTGAAAGACGTGGTGGAATGTGGTTAAAAGAGGTGGCGGTAAAGGTGGTTGAATAGAGCCTAATAGGTATTAACCTACTGCCATAAGAGCATAAGGGTAAAAGTGAAAAAAAAAAAGTGATAAATTTGTGACCCATATTTAGAAAATGAGCAATTATTTTGAGATTGCCAAAAAAAAAAAAAGACACTTGATCAATATTTTTGGGACAAAGGGAGTAATATTTGGAACCTTCGCGTGTTTAGACTAACGTGCTTTACAGTCACATCTGATGTGGTCGTATCGTATTTTGTTATTGGTTTAATTATTCGCATATATCCCTTTGACTTTGATCTAAGAGTTGTTGGGTCAATGTTCCTAAATGAAAATATTTGTTGTGTTAAGATTATTTATTGTTTTTTGCACTTTAGATTGTGTATGCTTTATTTTAGGGATAATTACAGCAGTGTCTCTGAGGTTAGAGTGAAATTACAAGCATGTCCATTAGTTTGGACAAATTACACTTATGTCCGTTAACCAAACGGAATACGAAAATACATAACGGATTTAATGAAAAGACTTGATGCTCCTAAATAAAGTTACAATTCCATATTTTTATCTTTTCTCTCTCCCCTCTCTCTTTATCTCTCTGTCTCTTCATTTCACACACAAAAAAAGCCCCAACACCAAACCAACGGCAGATCTGGTCATCTTCTTTGCTAGACCTGTTGTGTCGTTAGCGGGGTGGCCCATTTTTCGACGATTGTAGATCTCCAACTGTCTTCATCGTCGGATCTTGGTCGGGCTATTTATTAGGGTGGATTTTGTGGCTGGCTGGTTGGTTGCAATTAGGCCTACAGTGGCAGGGGGACGGTGAGTGGGCACAGTGGTAGAATGAGTGAGGCAGGAAAACCATTGCCGGTTGTAATCTACCATCGCCAGTTATTATTCTACCATCACGGCATCAAGGGGCGATTAGTGCACACAGTCATGGTGGGAGTTACATTACTAGTGGTTATTGTCAATCATGGGGACTTGTCGCCACTAAAAATCACACCGTAGATGTTTTTCCTATTCCAGAAAACCATCGCAGGTAATCAGTCTACCATTGCTGGTAGTCTGTCTACTGCGAGTTTCATTTCATTACTGGCTGGGTGCATGGGCAAGGGGGCAGTTGGCGTGGGGTGAGGGAGAAGGCTGCTGGCGGCGTGAGGCAAGGGAAGGAACTGCCGATGGCTGAGATTTCAAAATCCTAATTTGAAGATTGAGGTTTTGAAATTAGGGTTTGTAGAAAACCTTAATTTTTAAAATTTTCAAATTAAGATACAAAGGCAGTATTGCCATTTTGAAAATACGTAATGATGATATCATAAAAAAGTACACTTTTTTGACCGAACTCTGACGGATGGATACAAGTGTTACAAAATTAGGGTTTTTAGTTACGGTATATTACATTTTAAAACTTAATGTTCTTGACTGTAACTTCACCCTAACCTCAGGGACACTGCTGTAATCACCCCTTTATTTTACTCGTCATATGCTATGGAATACTTATATACTTTGTGGATGTGTATGTGTGTTTTCTTGAGCTTTGTGCTCCCTCCTCCTCATTTTAAGTAAATAAGCTGACGCGACTTAGAGGAGTTAATAGATGTGTGCATGAGTTTTGAGTTTTACCTAATCAAAACTCTTCTTAGTGACTTGAGATTCAGAGCTTTGTAATAGTTTTTTGTTAAGTAGCTTCTAGGAACCCTAATAGTTGAGAAGTGATTATTTGTTATCATATTTGATTTGGAATATGTATTAGAGCTCTAATTACCTCTTTTGAGGTTATATATTTGTAAAATATTTTGGGTATGTTATTTACTGTAAGCATAAATGAAATAGGATATGAAGATCCATCTTTGGGTCAGGGGCGTGACAGTTCTTTTATATATCAAAAGAAAGATACACAAAGCATGAAAACAGGCAAAAATATTAGCCAAGATTTAGATAATAAAATAATATAACAATTTCCTATACCCTATTACCACAAGTCTAGAATAATTTATAGGGCTAATAATTCATGTAAGACTCATCTCTCTCTCTCTCTCTCTGTGTGTGTGTGTGTGTGTGTGTGTGTGTGTGTGTTTTAGAATTGCATTTGAAAGAACAAAGAATTAGTTATAAGAGTAGGTTGTCCTTATACTTAACTACACCAAAAGGAACAGTTCTATTATTCAAAACCATGCAGAAGTAAAGCTAGTGAGTAATCGCCGATTACTAAGCTACGCTACAAGTTTAGAGTAACATCTGGATAGCTTAATAGAATGTTGAAATTCATGTATTTTCTCTTCTTGATTTTTCTTGCACTATTACAATCACACTTGACACAAAACTGAGAATTTTAAAATAATGAATATGCAAGATATTTCATGCACCTTCCAAAGTCCCTCAATTGCATAATCTAGTAATCATAGCTTATAAATCCCATCCTCAGCAAATGTTTAAAACCCCTCCTAACCGTGTATTTGAGGCTTACAGCTCATGCCATTTGCACATTCAAAGCTCATAGTTAATCTAGAGTAGTACTAAATGTAACCCTTGACATAAGCCAAAGAAACTTAAGGAACACTTTCGATCACTTATAATTTCACAATCGCTGATCAAATAGACAAACACTAAAAAATCCTAAGATTAAAAATACACTTACAAAGAAGGCACCCATTATGGAATTTCGGTCAAGTACCTAAGTGGAAACGCAATCGGAAAGAGAATCAAATGAGACTGATAATACTAAGAAATTGAGGAACCAAGCTTGAAACTTAAAAACCTTTCAATGATTAAAAGGTTAAGACAAGGCCAAGTTGCCTAAAGAAACCTCAAACAAACTCCCCCCTCTTCCACCCACTCTGTAAGCAAAAATTGGAACCCTCCTTCTAACACTTTTCACCCTACACCTTGTATCTCCCCCCTCCCCCCCCCCCCCCTTAAAAAGGACCTCAAAAACATTATCCAACCTTTTTGGAAAGTAATGTAAAGGTATAAAGGCATGAATTACAAGGACCTCACGTAGTTCAGTCAAAAAGGACAAAGATTGACAAAACACAATCAAAGGATCATGTCACTAAGACGGAACCCTCCACACTCTCTCCCTGACAGCACATAAATAGGATCATTAGGTCTGAATGTAGCAAAAACCAGTCAAAGCTAAGCATAATATAAAACAGGAGTCCAAATTAAACAAGCCATGTGAAATTTTAAAGCAACATGAAATGATTTCTCTACAAGAAAGAAACATGAATGGCTAAAAAAAGAAGAAGACATGTTCGAGAAAGTTAACAAAAGGAATAAAGAATATATATAAAAAAGCAATATAAGTCAACAAAAATGAGGTTTCAAATGGAACAAACAGAGACCATAAGGATGATATCGGCTGCAACATTGCAAGGGGAAGAACACTGGCAAACAGGGACCAGAAGGAATAGACCCGCACTGCTGCGTATTTGACCAAAAAGCTGGAGAAGATTTCGGCAGGTTTCGGTGACTAATCCGATTACCGTCAGTGAATAATCCGGCCACTTTACCAAAGGGTTACCAACCCTAAAAATTCCATAAAGATAATCTGACCTGCTCTCCACGGTCGGATAGTTGTAGATCTTGGTGCTGGACCAGTTCAGTCGCTCGCCTTAAAATCGTAGTTTTGTGATATTGGTCTAGTTTTCATTGTCATTTTTACCCAAACTCGCCATGACTCGGCCATTCGACAAAAGTTTACCGACACCTTCACATTCTGACACTCCATCTCCCCCACTGATGTATGTTTCCTAAAGTGGACACCTTGCCCGATCAGCTGTGATGATCACTGGAAGCGAGTTTGTGGCCGACCCTAGTTTTGCTAGGTCTAGCACTGTTAGTATGTCTGTTCTAGTAGGTTTCTCTCTCTAGATTTAGTGCACTCTGTCTCTATCACCAATTTACCTTTTCCAGTGCTGGATGCTCTCCTAATCAACTTGGATTATCGCTGAAAGTGACTTTGGAACTGGTCGTAGTTACACTGTGGCAATAGGCCATCTAGTCTAACACCGCCAACTCTCAACCCCTTCACGGCTTCAAATCATAAAACCAAACAAAACGGCTCGGTTGACATAATAATAATAATAATAATAATAATAATAATAATAATAATAATAATAATAATAATAATAATTACAAGAGACCAGTAGTCACCCCACATGCGCTAACGCATGGTGGGGCGAATAAGGGAAGCTCCACTAGGGTTTAATGCGTGTATGGTTTGAGAAAGAAGTTTCATGACTAAATAAGGATTCCATTCTACTCATTTTTATCATGCTCAGTATTATAATTATTTGTTCCTTTACTTTTTACTCATGGTATCAGAACGATATAACATGCCGTTTTGAAGTCTCTTTACCGCTTCCACAAATTCCAGCATACAGCTTTATGTCATTCCTGTTGCCAATTCATGTTTTTTTTTTCTTTTTGTGTTCTTCTTGGGTCCTTCTTTGCCTAGGTTTCAGTCACATATTTTCTTATGTTTGTCCTCCTTTCACATTAGTTCAAATATTTGGTTCCTTTGAATACTATAAGGCCATTTAGGTCTAAGTCTTATATTATCTTTTTCAGCCCAATTATTCTCAAACTATTAGGTCCATTATCAATTTTATTCTCATTCTCATGCCATAAAACACATTGATGCTCTTTATTCTCAACCTCATTGAGGCTCTTTAATTTCCTCCTGATGTCCTCATTATGTTTGAGGCTCTTTGTTTTCATCCTTATCAAGATTCTTTAATCTCTTTTTCATGTTATAATTTGGATCGCAGTTTTTCAATGTTATAGGTCATTATGTAATCCCATTTTTCACATAAGTGCTGGTATTAATTTATATCCAACATCAGTTATATATACCTGTTAGGCTTATCCTCTCTTTCAACATGCTCTTGCAGTTGACACAAGGCTTCAACATGGTATCCTTGTGTCACCGAACTTTGCATCGAAACTCTTTATCTTGTGTTCTCAGACTTCATCCGAGAACCTATTTCATTCTATTCCCGAACTTCGAAGTTGGCTTCTTTTTCTTCTGTCTCAATACTTCATCTAGGGACTCCTTTCCCTAGGTCACTTGACTTTGCACTAGGACTTTTTTCCTTGTGTCTTTGGAATTTGCCCGAGTCTTTTCATGGCCTTCAGACCTCACCCGACCCCGTCACCTCTTTTTTATTTGGTCATTAGAGCTTATTTTGGATTTTGAATTATATGCATCCAACCTCAAAAGTACAACACCACAACCTCAATTTTGATATTACTTATGTTCTTCTCATGTTCAACCATCCAATCATCCATCGAATGTAACCACATTTAAAATTTTCTCATTTCTCATGTCTCTTTTTCTCATTCAGTCAGTCACTGACACCATTGCACCTCGTCCAATCATTCATCGGTGCTCATCACAATCCACCAAACGTAATGGACCACCACAGACTTAAGTTGATGTCTCATCACTCCATGCACATTAGTTGCCTTTTTCGATCAACCCACACCTGTCTTATATTTGGGCGAGGCAAAGTTGGATAGTTGAATCATACCATAACTCGATAGTAGGGCAGATTGGAGTCAAAATCACAAGTTTCGTCTGTCGGGGAGGGTGCAGACGTTATAAAGCCCGCATCTAATTTGCCTTGTCTCTATCCTTAAGCAACCAACACTAGTTTGTTGAAAGAGCACCATTTACATATGGTGAAGTACCCAAAGAACATTCAATGTTAAAGTGGCCCTTTCAGTTACCATTTTTGTCTTAAATTTTTGTATTGATAACGAAAAAGAAGTTCTCTTTCTTTTTTGGGGTTAAATGTCTCTTGAGGTTTACACGTATTTGCATGTTGTTCTCCGTGTTTGTAACTTTTGCAATAATATTTTCTGATGTTGACAAAATCATTGCAAATGACTCCAAAATTTGATGGCCGTTAAAATTCGAACGTTAAGTCGCATGTGTTGTGCATAAGCCATTTTAGTATTAGTAGATCTGTCATTTCCCCTACCAATTTTCCCTCTAACTACCTCACACCTATTTCCCTCCAAAATTTTCTCCAGTATCCATGTATATTCAGATTTAGGGGTTTAAAGATAGGGTGAGGTATATATATATATATATTTCAAGAGAGGAAAGACAGAGATTTCAAAAAATCCAATCTCATGGCTCATGTATATTGTCAATGTGGTGAGAGAATAGTTACAGGGACTTCGTGGACAAACCTAAATTCGGGCCGAAGGTTTTGGACTTGTAGCAACCAGATGGGTTTTGTGTGTTAATTTCTTCTTTCCATTTCGTAATCTGAAAATAAGACAATTTCCAATTGTTCCGTACAAGTTTGTAGGTGTGGGTTTTTTCGCTTAACGTGACCCTCCAATTACATTAATAGGTCAAAGGAGAGATTTTGGAAGATTGTTGGAATTAGTAGCTGGGTGTTGCTTCTATTGATTGTGCTTGCATTATTGTGTGATTTTGATGATGGGGCAGTGGACGTGAGCAACACTGAAGGCGAAGATGTGGGCAACTTGTAGAAATTAGGAATATACTGAATTAAGGAGGTTTGTAATGTTTTGAGTAATATAGAGAATGATTTTAATGAAAGAATCAAGGTTCCCCTGTTTTGAAGCAATGTAATGAAATCAATTTTAGCATTCACTTTGTTGGAAATCTGCACCCAGTACTTTTCATGTTAATGGCAAAGATGCCCCATATATTTTGCAAATTTGCCCCCTGTACTTTAAACTAGTTGACAAAAGTGTCCTATGTAATTTGTCTTTTTATGACAAATATGTACTCTATACTTTGTTATTTGTTGACACACTTGTCCCTAAGCATTGAAATGCACCTCTAACACATTACTCTTTTATGAAAGCTTTACTAAAACAGAGATTCCAAATTGCAACATAGCACAACGCAACCTTAAAAGCATCATTAGGTGCACAACAAATGCAAAAAAAAAAATCTTATTCATCATCAGATTAACACATTTCACAATTCAGTGTCATCGTTTATCACAACAATTACATTCAACATCCATCTCAATTACATTCAACATCCAAAAATAAGTAAATAACAACATCCATCTTAATTATAGTATTCATCAACCATTTAAATTGCGTCCAAAAATATGTAAATATCATCATCCATCATTTTTTACAAACATCATAATCCATTTCAATTATATCTAACATCCAAAAATATTTGTTGGCATTATCTTCCAATGCATGTGCTATCTTCCAAAAACAAGCCACCTACTAATGCATGTACTGCCTCCCAAAACTAGAGAACCTACCTACACTTTGAAGGAACTAACATTGAGTTTCTTACATTGGCATTCTACCTACATCGACATCTTAACACTTATGCTTTCTCTTACCCTTTGCACCATGCTTTGCTTGTCCTTCACCTTGACTCGTTATAGCTGCTCTTGATCCTGTACTTCTTTATCCTCTATCGTCATTGGTTTTTCTTTAAGATTGAGTCCATTTCCTTTAGCTTTGACCTTCCTTCATAGTTGGCTTTGGTTGTCCCGTGATAATTGTCTTCTCCTTCCCTGAACTTGGACCTTCCTTGGTAGTAGCCTTTGGTTGTTCTTTGGCAGTTGTCTTCTCTTTCCCTTTGCTTTGGCCACCTTGGCTTTTGGACTTGCCTTTGCCTAAGCCCACTCCAACAGTTACATCTTTCAAGTTTGACAAAGTAACATACTTCAACCCCCCTCTTATTATGAATGGATTGTCTTGGGTTGATATTGGTGGTGGCTCTACCATGCTTGGTATAGGCGATGATCTTCTTTGGGATCTTGACTGTGGAGTTGGCAAACCTTATTGGTATCTGCTCTGTTATAGTTGAGCTTTGTGGAACACCTTGGCTTGGTTGAGATGCAATCTGTTGCCTTATAGGCTGCAGAAAGAAAATGCAAGTAAACACACATACAAGTAAATACAAGTCTACAATGTTACATGTTTTTAGTTTACATACTGATAACTTTTACTGCCTTGGAGCTTTGCCTTCCTTTGCTGTCATGTCTCCCTATGGTGGAGCTCTGTCTTCCTCTGTTGCCATGCCTCCCTGTTAAAGAGGTTAACGGTACATTATATTACACTTGAAACAACAGTTAATCTAATAAAATAAATAAACACTCCCGAGCATTCTTACTGAGGAGGTATTTTGTCTGTTTCTCTCATATTTCCTTTTATAGTGTCCAATGTCCAAGCTGATGCCATATGATGCATCTAGTTGTTGTTGCTTTCCTTGATATCTTGCTAGTGTTTGTGTTCTCCTCAGTTTCATAACTATATCTTCTCCTTAGTTTCTTAGGTCTGCCACTTGGCCTTCTGTAAGTGAAGGGTAGAATGAATAGCATTCTTACTGAGGAGGTATTTTGTCTGTTTATCTCATATTTCCTCTTATAGTGTCCAAGCTGATGCCATATGATGCATCTAGTTATTGTTGCTTTCCTTGATATCTTGCTAGTGTTTGTGTTCTCCTCAGTTTCATAACTATTTCTTCTCCTTAGTTTCTTAGGTCTGCCACTTGGCCTTCTGTAAGTGAAGGGTATAATGAATAGCAAATTACTTTTAGGCCAGATACTTCGACCATTCATTCGGTTAACAATTAGTGCATAGACCTTGTTGTACGTATAAATACTCTAGTACTCATGGATGAAATCCTCTACCACTAAATCTTTGTGCCAAATGCATGCAATGGCATGAGGGAAGGTGATGCCAAGGAAAGTGGGTTCGTACCTACGTGGAGGTGCCACAAAGGCTACAGTCCGCGTCAGCTGCCGAGTATGTTGATGTGAGACACAGCAAGGGTGGAGCGAGGGCAGAGACCAAGGGCTTCCCAGACAGAGCCTAAGGGTGGCAGTGCTGCGAGGGCGAGGCACATGATGAATATACGACGACAGTCACAATTTGATGCTTAGGTCCAGAGTCAGGGTCCTGTATGTTTCTCTCTCTAGGATTCTAGAGTGAGAAAGTGAAAGTGTTCTAAAAATGTCCAAAATCCCCTAAATGAATTCTCAAGACCTCTATTTATAGAGGTTGAGATGATGATGTCATCACGTGCACGTGGTGCTCCCCGGGAGTGACACGTCACCGAGGGGTCCACAGCTGCCGGTGCTCCACGGACTGTCGAATCGTATATTCACCTGGCCTGTCCCTCACAGCGTCACTCTATCTGTCTGGAAAGACTGGCTCGCACAGCGTCGGTGTGGCCAGAGAACCCCCTTGATCTAGCCTCCAGTCCAAGTCCTTGCAGAGTCCCACAGGCCTGGCAGCGGTGGGGAAGACCCGACGCCCAACTGCCAGGCGGACTAGGCGCGATGCCCTCCGAAGACCTGCTCCCGTCTCGGAGTGACCCGGGGGTCATAGTCCATAGGGGTGCCGACGCAAGCCCGCAGTGCCATAGCACGTAGGCCATTCACGCAGGCACCCTGGCGGAGACAGTGTCCCAGAGGAGTCACCTATCCCGCTGTGAAGGGTCCTTGTGCCGGAGCACTACGAACGGAGCCCCCTGGAATGTTGCACACTCTGGAGAGTGGGTCGAAGCATGTTCCACGTCCATGGCGGGGGTCGCATGGTGTGGTGAATAAGTGTGATGCCCGAAGGCCTGTATCATGATTGTGGCACATGGGCGCGACGACGAACGTCGCGGAGACAATACTTAGTGCCGGAGCACATGTCATAAGAGTGGTGCGGCGACAAATGTCGCGAAGCAATACTTGGTGCCGGGGGCACATATCATAAAGATGGCGCACGGGCTCGGCTACGAACGTCGCGGAGCTATAGTTGGTGACGGGGGCACACATGATGAGAATGGCGCACGGGAGCTGCGACGAACGTCGCAGAGCAATACTTGGTGCCGGGGGCACGCATGATGAGAATGGCGCACGGGCACGGCGACGAACGTCACGGAGCTATACTTGGTGCCGGGGCCACGTATCATGAAGATGGCGCATGGGCGCGGCGACGAAGGTCGAGGAGCAATACTTGGTGCCGGGGGCACGCATGATGAGAATGGCGCACGGGCGCTGCGACGAAGATCGCGGAGCAATACTTGGTGCCGGGGGCACGCATGATGAGAATGGCGCACGGGCGCTGCGACGAACGTCGCGGAGCAATACTTGGTGCCGGGGGCACGCATGATGAGAATGGCGCACCGGCGCAGTGACGAGCTCGCGAAGCTATAGTTGGTGCCGGGGGCATGCATGATGAGAATGGCGCACGGGCGCGGTGACGAAGGTCGCGGAGGCTACGCACGGGCACGTGTCGGGTGTCCCGAAGATGGGATTTGAGCTGAGTGTACCTGTCATAACAAAATGATGAATGCAACATGTAGTAATGACAAAGTTGGAAGTGATGGTACGCGGTCGTCAGTGACGGGTCATTCGGTGGTAGTGCGCGACTTTGGGCGACGGGCATCGCGGGAGTGGTGCGCAGTCGCGGATGACAAACGTCCGAGGTTGATGCACGACGGACGCTGTGAGGTTGATGCACGACGGACGTCGCGAGGTTGATGAAAACGGACGTCGTGAGGTTGATGGATGACGGACGTCGCGAGGTTCACGGATGACGGACGTCGTGAGGTTGATGCACGACGGACGTCGCGAGGTTCACATGACGGACGTCGTGAGGTTGATGCACGACGGACGTCACGAGGTTCACGGACGACGGACGTCGCGAGATTCACGGATCGCGAGATTCACGGACGACGGACATCGCGAGGTAGATGTACAAAGGTCCATAAACATCACGGAGGTGCAATGACATGAGAAAACAAGTGCGCGTGGGAGGGGAGGCCATAGGCCAAAGATTGGGGGAAGGCCAAGGCCACCACCCCTGGGGAGGCCGAGGCCGACCCTAAGGGTTGGCCAAGGCCAATGGCCAACTCCCATGAAGGGAGGCCAAGGCCACTCCCCCTTTCGTTGAACTTCGGGCGTGCCGACGGAAGGTGTTTTGATGGGCAAAGACAAATCCAAAAGTTGTGTTGCGACGAGCGTGTCGACATGAAATGTACCCATGTGACGAACAAGGTGCCAAAGCCACGTACAAAGTGTATGAAGCGATCAAAGCACAAAGGGACTTTGCGCGAAGAGTGAACAACCGGGGGGGGAAAGGCCAAGGCCAACACCCCATGGAGGCCGAGGCCGACCCCATGGCCTTGGGGGAGGCTGAGGCCGATAGAGGTGTCAAATGGGTCGGGCGGCCCGCGGGCTGGCCCGGCCCGCGGGCTGGCCTAGCCCGGCCCTTTTTTGGCTCGGGCCGGCCCGGCCCTTTTTTGGGCACGGACTGGCCCTAACCCTTAGGGCTTGGGCCAGGGCCAGGCCTAACTTTTTGAGAAATAGGCCCGGGCCCGGCCCTAAAATGGCCCAGATTTGGCCCGGCCCAGCCCTCTTTTGGCCCAAAAAATGGCCTTTTCAATTTTTTTTTAAAAAACTAAGGTGTATTTTGAATAACAAAAAAAATGGGCCCGGGCCCGGCCCAAGCCTGGCCCTAGATGTTGGGCCTAGGGCCTGGGCTTGGACTGGGCCAAGATTTCCCTCATTCTGGCCCGGCCCGGTTGACAGCGGCCCTGGCCCGGTTTGCTGGAGGCCCGATGGGCTTGGGCTGGGCCGGCCCAAGCCCGGCCCATTTACACCTCTAGAGGCCGACCCCATGGGGTTGGCCAAGGCCTATGCCCTTGACCCCATCGCTCCGATTGCACCAACGATCGATGTTTTTGGTGAAAAGGTGCTCAGGTGGTCCCGAACATGGAACTGTGAGTCACGGTATAGTGAAATAATTGGTGAATAAGTCGCACGTGAGGGGTGTAAAGTAAAGAATGCAAGTGACTTGGACGCGCGCACTTTGTCCGGTTCAAAGCGTTGAATACTGTGCTTGTGCGGACGTGTCATGCACAATGGGACTCCAAGTGGACCTTTGAGTGTGACCAGAATAGGTTGGGAACAGAAGGGAATTCCATTCAAGTCATACCTCCTACAAGAACAAGTATACTCCTCCATATTCACAGTGAACTACTCCCCCTATGGACATGAAACCTCAAATCGCCTTAGTGTGACGGTATCCCCTCCCAGCATACACCTTCAATCTCTCAATTATCCTATGTATTGCATGACAAATTTCACCATCTATTCCTAAGCTTGTTCCCTTGAAAACCTCATCCTTACCATTAAAGTATTTTTTTTAGTTTCATGACAAGTAATGATTAATTTATTCATTGCTACTTTTATCATTGCATTGAAGCTCTCACAGTAGTTATTTAAAAGAACATGACACTTAACATGTACTAAATTATGACCTAGACCATTTTGTAGGTGGCTTATCATCAAGCCAATCCACTGCCTCCTTATCTATCTCAGTTATCTCTTCCATCCTATATTGTCATCTCACCACATTAGTTGCATTGGCTGCAGCATACAAAACATCTCTGAAAGTAATCCCAATAAATCCTATTGTCTTGAAGTTTGCATGTAAATGTATCACACGGAACATGTGCTCAGTACGAGGATACAATGTCTCTATGCTTAACCTTTTTTGCTTATCAGACAAAATTGTCCAACTCAAATTGTCTTCTAGCCCTAAATCATCAGTCAAAAGCTAAACAAACCAACCTTAGGAGTCTCTGTTTTCAGCCTCAACAATAGCATATGCCACCGAAAATATTTCAATGTTGGGATTAATGCCAATTGCAGTCAAAAGCTGACCACTAGTGGGACCTTCCAAAAAGTACCTATCGATCCCTATCAATTTCTTACAACCACCCCTGAACCCTTCATTTAATGCACCAAGGCAAATATAAATCTTTTGAAACCGGTCCTCACCCTGCCCTAAGCCAATTGATTTATATTTTAGATCCACAATAATGTGAGGATTACATCTCTTACGTTTATTAGTATAAGAGTTCAAATGTCTTAATTATTCCACTATATCATCCTCAACCATCATTGTTCCCTCTCTTTTGCTTCTATAAGCTTTCCAATTTGGCACATCTAATAGGTGATCACTCATCAAGGTATTTCTCAAAGTACTAATTTTCATTTGAATATTTAATCTGAATTCTATACTGTATTTAGAAGCAAGCTAAGTACTGGTCACTGTTTATCCTGGTACAGATGTGCAGGGTGACACAAGGCTTCTCAACCAAATCAACCTCATTATCTCCTTGTATCCGAGATACATACACTTGCCATTCACGTCCTTCTGAAGCACACTTCGCCCTAACCCTTTGATTCATTTTTGGTGAATATCACTGGTTTTCCTTCCAAAATAGAATGTTGTCTAACAACCACATTAAATATTTTTGTTGTTTTCAAACACCATTCCAAACCTAGGCTGCCTCATGTCTAATTTAAGATTAAATTCTCCAGTTATTTTCTTACTGTTGCATTCTCAGTTTCACCCTTAGACTCTGATGATGGATGCTCCTGCCGCGCATTAAAGTCATAGTGTTTCTCTCCAAAATTTTCCCCTAAGGGTTCCTTATCTTTGTTATTACTGCCCATTCTCTCTTCTACTATATACATGTCAATGTTCCACTCAAAAAGTCTATCATCCTTATTAGCATCATAGTCATTGTCAAACAAAGCTGAGTAATATGATTCATTGTTAGAATCAGTGTCAGAACGACTTTTCTTTTACCCCTCAGTATCACTACCCCCTTGACCCCTCAGTAGCATCAGTGTCACTTTCTCTTGGCCCCTTAGTACCACTTCCCCTTAGCCCCTCAGTACCATTTTCCCTTTGTATGTTATCTTCGTTGCCCATTACTGCCCTAGTCCCCTGGTAGTCCTCTGGTTTATATTTCTCCTCCCCTCAGTGCCCATTGTTGCCCTAATGCTCTAGTTTCTGTTCCTCATCCCCTCTGTGCCCACATTTACTGAGGCTTGTGTACCTTCCCCATCATTACCAGCATTACTTGGACCTTCTAGACTTAATTTAAATATGGAACCACATCTTTCCCCCTGTTTACTATTGCTGGCGCATGTGTACCTAAGCTCCAAATAGGCACTGTAGTACCTGCAACCATATTACTTACATTGCCTACATCATCAAGTTCCTTAATAACCACAGTAGACCCCACTTTAATCCCTAATTGAATCTCAATAGATTTCATCATCTTATCCATTAATAAACTTTCTAAATATATTTATGCTTGGCCCTAGATATTAATGAAGTCTTTCAATGCCAAAAGATCGGTTATTACTTGCACTAGCCCATTGTCAAGGGTTAACCCAGGCTTCTTATAATAATAGTTCATAAATCCTACAACTCCTATACTTTCTGCCATGTTATAATCTTATCAGGCTTAACATGTCAAGGACACAGTATTCAAAGTATTCAATCTTGTAAGGGGTGTAAATCTTGTGTGGAATGTTCTTAAACTGACCCCCATAGTGCAGTTTTATGGTAAAAAAAGAAGAGCAAGGATCTGAACAAACACAATCAAACCTAACATCATAATAACAAATCAACTACTGCAAAAATATAAACTAATCACAAAAAACAGAATATTCAAACTTCAAATCCATTGTTCTATCAATAAACAATGCACACAAACAAATAGCAAAACCATAACAAACACATTATTTAATGAGCACTATGATTTATAAAATACTGCTATGCTGTGAAAATCAATAGTAAATACTATACTTTAATCATAAAACCCTAGTTTAATCATGCAGATATAGAACAACCATTTTTTTTAACTAACCGTAACTGGACTATTAGACCGCGCTTCCTTGGGACTCCTAACTTTTTGTTGATCTTCAATCTTCCACGCTTGGTTTTCTTCATCTCAAACTAGGTCAAATTTTTTTGATAGTGATCGCATTTTCTCTATTTGTTTTCTCTCTTTGTTTTCTTACTTCTCCTTGTTTCTCTCACTTCAATCGTTTAAACATTGTGTATTCTTCAAATCATCATAACCGAAGGGAGATAGGTAGGGGAAATGACTGATCTACCCATGCCAAAATGGCATATACACTACACATGCGGACTTAATGCCCGAATTTGAACGACCATCCACTTTTGAAATCATTTGTAATGGGTTTGTCAACATCAGGGAACACTATTGCAAAAATTACAAATACGAGGAACGATCTGCAAATACATGTAAATCTTAGGAGACAGTTTTGTCATTAACCCTTCTTTTGTGTTTAACTATAGTTATTCATTTTTATTCTTGAAAAATCTCATCCAAATATTGCAAAAAGGAGAAAACACTACCATGGAACCATTAACATCTGCCTCTTTCATTAGTAAGCCTTAACCACCACAAACCAAGTAAGACCAACCTGAGCCCAATGCCATCAACATTATAGCGCCACCCACGACCATTGTCTTAATCCACACCCACCACTATCAAACACAAGACAGACAACTCCCCTATGATCACTGCCCACTTCCTCCATCAACAACCAATATCTGCCACCAAAAACCATAAGTGTTGCCCTTAAAACATACCAACAGCCACTACTAAATAATTGGACCACCACCGATTGAGCTTGGTCTTGCTCTCTTCTTAACACCGTTGTTGTTCACTCATCCCCACTCATAAACCACCACACCACCAACCAACAATCTCATAATTATCCAGTCATACCCACCAACGATTACCACCGCCGCCACCACCATGCCTGCACCATCGATTATGTCACTAATCTCTCATCTGTCAACCACCACCAGGCCATCATAGCACAATACACAACCACAGACCATTCCACCTGCACCATTTTTCATCACCAACCTTTCATCCTCACCCACAACTAAGACTAAAAATATCATAACACCATCTACAACCATAAATATTTTGGGGTGACAAATCATGATGATGCTAGTTGTCACGACCTGAACCCGCTGTAAGCCCAACGAGCTTGAGTATGCAGGCCTATTTGACCTCTCATTGACACTACTAGGTCTCACTCACTAAACTACTATAAATAACAGTTGAAACTAAAATACTTACAACTACAGATGTACACTTCACATAAAAATTGACTTTCCATAATGCGACACTTGTCAAAAATCGTAAAAATCATCAAAAGTAGTCCTTGAAAGTCCAAAGTGTTTCTTTTTAGAGATTCGAAGCCCTCAATCGACATCATCACTTCAACTTTTAAACTCTTAAATGTTAAGTGAGGAGTAAGTTTTTACGTGCTCAGTAAGTAATCAAAACTTAACTACATTGACTGCAACATATTAGAAAAATAATTCCTTCTAATTAATAGTTTTGCAGCTTTCAAAAGATAAGACTGCTGTAATACATAATTTCAAAAAAAAAAAACATGCAATAGATAAATCATATCATACTAACTAAACAGAGCTTGGTCAAATAACTACATTCAACTGTTCTATACTAGCTCTATGTGGATAATCAACCCAAAAATTATTTTTGCACAAGCCCAGGGAAGTTCGGTAATCATAACAGAAACATTACTAATAGATGTAATAGAGGCACGTCGATGGGTAACAGAGACAAAGGTCATACAAAGCGAGTAGCAAAAATAGGATTTTTGCGAAGGTTTACAATATATGTTATAATATCTGGAATCGGAATGCAGTGAAACATCATTTTAACGAAATTCAAGTGTCGCTCTATAAATATTTTGTTAACCCTACGGTTATTTAACCTAGGATTATATTTGATTTTGATGATAACTAACATTGATGATTATGATGTCTAACATGCATTGAGTTGATAAAGCAATAGGAACAATCTCACACTCATGCAAATGGAAAAATAGACGAGCAAATCGTTCAAAGACTCTCAACGGAACGCATCAAAGAAGGATTTCGTCGATTGAACTTTACTATGCTTTATTTCCTTATTTGTAAACTAGACGTAGAGAGATGATCGTTACGATGACTGTATACCTAGAATTTGCCCATAGGTTTCCCTTGCATGCATAAAAGTTTTTCATTCTTTGAAAACTAGGAAACTGTATTTTCTGGAATGCAGTCGACTGTATTGGATTGCAGTCGACTACAACTTGGGCAGTGAGGCATTACAGTCGACTGCATTGGAATGCAGTCGACTGCAATACTTCCAGTAGCCTATTACAGTCGACTGCAAGTTAGAAATTTTGAATATCCAACGGCTACTTTGGGAATACAGTCGACTGCAATGGGACATTGCAGTCGACTGCAATAGCCGTTTGCCGCATTTAATGCTCCACCTAATTCCAAACGGTCATATTCTTTCCCACCTCTATAAATACTCATCTTGGACATAGTTTTGATTCATCAATTGCATTCAAAGCTCTCTTATCTTTCATATTCTCAAAGATCAAAGCAATTGTTCAAATCTCTCTTGTTTCATTGATTTCTCATCCTTTTCAAGAGAGCATTTATTGTGAGCTTACATTTGAGAGATATACACTTTCATAAGTCATCATACACTCATCTCTCTTGTTCTAGTGCTTAAACTTGTACTCATCTACTTCTTGAGAGTGAAATCTTGTACACATTTCTTCATTGAAAGGTTCTTGTATCAAAGCTTGGAGTTGTCAAGCTTTGGAGCTTTGGGTTTGTCAAAGCTTGTTCTTGATGTGGGCATAGCATTAAGGGATTGTAAGAGGTTCGATCTCGACCCGTAAGGAAGATCATACTAGTGGATTCTAGGGCCTTTCAAGGGACTTCCTTGAAGGGGTGGACGTAAGCTTGTGGGTATATCAAGCCGAACCATTTAATTCTCCTTGTCAAGTATCTCTAAACCCTTCTCTCTTTACATTATCGTCTTACATTTGTGTTGAGATTGGTTGTTTGCTTATTTGAGTTATTGAGATTGAGATTGAGGTTTGTTGTTTGTTAATTTTTAAAGTAGTCTTAAAACCCTATTCACCCCCCTCTAGGGTTATTTTATTGGTTTCAAGTGGTATCAGAGCCTCGGCTCTTGTTATATTGGGTAACGCCAAGCGAGTCAATCGATCATGGCTTACGTTGAGGGTATGGAGGGTAGTTCTACCACTAGGCCTCCATTGTTTAATGGGACCAATTATAGTGTGTGGAAAGTTAAGATGAAAATCTACTCAGAATCTCAAAACTATGAGATGTGGGATATTGTTGAGAATGGCCCATTCGTTCTAATAAAGGTGGTTGACAAGGTTGAAGAGCCTAAATCAAAATTGGAGTATAGTGATCATGACAAGAAGATGATTTGTATGAATGCTAAAGCGAAAAATTGTCTTGTATGTGCTTTAGACACTAATGAACTCAATAGAGTCATTATGTGTAATTCCGCTAAGAGTATTTGGGATACTCTTCAAGTCACTCATGAAGGGACTTCTCTTCTTAGAGACTCCAAAATGAATTTATTGTTTAGAGATTACGAGTTATTCCATATGCTTCCAAATGAATCCGTTACGGATATGAATACTCGTTTTACTAACATTGTGAATCCTTTGAAGCAATTGAGCAAGGAATTCACTAATGGTGATCTCGTAAGTAAGGTGATTAGGTCCTTACCAAGAGCTTGGGATGCAAAGATCACCGCCATCCAAGAATCAAAGAATCTCAACATCTTTCCTCTTGATGAATTGATGTGCTCACTCATGACGTACGAAATGCAACTCAAGACCTTTGATCAAGAGGACGTCAAGAAGAAGCCTACATCAATTGCTCTTAAAGCTTCATCTTCAAACCTTGAGTCAAGTGATGATGATGAAGAATTTGATGAAGAGGATATTGCATTGGTTGCAAGGAACTTCAAAAAGTTCTTAAGATTTAGAAGAAATAATGGGAGAAGACAACAAAATGCTAGCAACGAAGAGAAGTTTTACTACAAATGCCACAAATCGGGACACATGAAGATGGATTGTCCTATCTACAAAAGGGAGAAGAAAGAAAGAAGATATGTATGGGAAAGAGCTAAAAGAAGACAATTCTCTAAGAAAGAGAACAAGGAGAAGGAAATAGCAATGAATGCCGAACATACTCCAACTTGGAGTGACTTCGATTTAAGTGATGAAGATGATGAGAAGAACGAACAAGCAAATGTGTGCTTCATGGCAAATGATGAGGTAAGCTTTTCTTCCGGTAGTGATAGTGATTGTGAAAGCTTCGAAGATGCTTATGATAGCCTATATGAGGAATCCAAGAAAATTTTTAAAAAAAATATTATTTTATCGAAAAAATTCCTTGAGGCTAATAAGCAAATTGAGAAGTTGAGAGTGGAAAATAATGAGTTGCATGCCAAGAATGATTGCATTTCCAACCATTTATATGTAAAACATGTGAATAATGACTTGGTGGAATTGATTGCTAACACTCCTAGCTCAAAACAAATCTCTTGCAAAACTTTGGTTTTAGAAAAACAAAATGAAGATTTAAAACTTGAGATTTGTGATTTGAAAAAATGTCTTCAAAAATTTGTTGATGGTCAAAACAATTTGGATGTCATGCTTGGACGCCAAAGATTTGGCCTAAACAAAAGTGGTCTTGGATTAGATCCCTTGGCCTTACCTCCTAAAATCTTTCAACAACAAGCTAGGTTGAATACTCATTCAAAACAACCAAAGAACTATTGCCACCATTTACACATTATGGTTGGTGCAACAAGAAAGGGCATACGACTAATTATTGTCCTTGTAGAATTGTTTATGTTAGAGGTAGAAAGAAGATGTGGGTTGTGAAAGGTCAAGATTACAAATGCAAGACTGACACCCAAGGACCCAAGAAAATATGGGTACCAAAAGTCACTACTTGATTTTATGTTTATAGGTATGTCTCAAAGCAAAATCTAGTAGCAAGAAGTGGATTCTTGATAGTGGATGCTCAAGACATATGACCAGCAACATATCTCTTTTCACCTCAATTGATCTTATAGAAGGAGGAAAAGTGACATTTGGTGACAACGCACAAGAAAAAATCAAAGGTAAAGGAACTATAGGTAAGGAACCACATTCAATTGAGAATGTGTTATATGTTGAAGGTTTGAAGCATAATTTGCTAAGTATTAGTTAATTTAGTGATAAAGGTTTTAGAGTAATCTTTGAGGCTTCTCATTGCACTATACAATCCTTGAAGAAAAATGAAACTATTTTGGTAGGAAATAGAGATGACAATGTTTACTCTATTCAATTGAATGATCTAGCTAACCAAGATGTCAAGTGTCTTAGTGCTATTAGTGAGACATCTTGGCTTTGGCATCGAAGACTTGGACACATGCATATGAAGCATTTGAAGGATATTTCAAGCAAAGAACTTGTGAGGGGACTCCCGAAGATCAAGTTTGAGAAAGACAAAGTATGTGATGCTTGTCAAATGGGTAAGCAAAAGAAAGTCTCTCACAAACCGAAGAAAATGGTATCTACTTCTAGACCCTTGCAATTACTTCACATGGATTTGTTTGGACCAATTCCTACTACTAGTCTTGGTGGTAAATCATATTGTTTTGTTATTGTTGATGATTATTCTCGCTATACTTGGACTTTCTTTTTTACTACCAAAGATGAATCTCTAAATGTGTTCACTTCATTTGCAAAACGTGTTCAAAATCAAAAATGATATTTGATATCCAACATTCGAAATGATCATTGTAGAGAATTTGAAAATTCAAAAATAGGAGCCTTGTGTGATGACTTTGGGATATCACATAATTTTTCGGCTCCTAGAACTCCTCAACAAAATGGTGTTGCCGAAAGAAAGAATAGGTCTTTGCAAGAAGCGGCAAGAACAATGCTTAACGAATATGGTTTACCTAAGTGCTTTTGGGCAGAGGCGGTCAATTGTGCTTGTTTTGTTTTCAATAGAGTTATCTTGCGAAAAATTTTGTTAAAAACCCCTTATGAGCTTTTTAATGATAAGAAACCTAAGGTGAGCTTTTTTAGAGTCTTTGGTTGCAAATGCTTTATTTTAAATAATAAGGATCACCTTAGCAAATTTGATTCCAAAACATTTGAGGGTATTTTTCTTGGTTATTCTAATAATAGTATGGCATATAGAGTCTATATTAAAAGTACTTTGGTTGTTGAAGAATCCATTAATGTTACTTTTGATGAGACTAATCATTTTCTTCGGAGGACTAACATTGTTAATGTAGATGATATGGACAATGACATGAGAACTTTGGATATAAGTGAAACAATACAAGACAACCACAAAGAAATTATTCAAGAAGAGTAACAATCAAGCTCTCAAGAGGAAGACAAGGAAGCAAGCAATGATGTTTCAAACTCGGACAACTCTCAAGAATTACCAAAAGATTGGACTTACAAAAAGGTTCATCCGAGCGATCAAATCTTAGGTAATCCTTCGAGTGGGGTAAGAACTCGACGCTTTCTTCAACAACATGTTAATTTAGCGTTTCTTTCCCAAATTGAACCGAAGAACTTCTCTGAAGCTCTACATCATGAATCTTGGATGCTTGCTATGCAAGAAAAGCTAGTTCAATTTGAAAGAAATCAAGTTTGGACCCTTGTGCCTAAACCTCAAAACTATAGGATTATAGGCACAAAATGGGTATTTAGAAACAAACTTGATGAATCCGGAGTCGTGGTTAGAAAAAAGGCTAGATTAGTGGCCCAAGGTTATAACCAAGAGGAAGGAATTGATTTTGATGAAACTTATGCACTTGTAGCTAGACTTGAATCTATTAGAATACTTTTAGCTTTTGCTTGCTATAGAGATTTTAAACTCTTTCAAATGGATGTCAAGAGTGCTTTTCTAAATGATTTTATTTCGGAGGAGGTTTATGTGGCTTAACCTCCCGGCTTTGAACATGAAAAATTTCCAAACCATGTTTTCCGACTTAGCAAAGCTCTTTATGGTTTAAAACAAGCTCCTAGAGCTTGGTATGAAAGGCTAAGTAGTTTTTTTTTAGAAAATGGTTTTTCAAGAGGAAAACTTGACACCACTCTTTTTATAAAATCTAAGGGCAATGACTTATTGTTGATGCAAATTTATGTTGATGATATTATATTTGGTGCTACTAATGGATCCTTGTGCGAAGAGTTTGCTTCTTGTATGAGTAAGGAGTTTGAAATGAGCATGATGGGAGAACTCACCTTCTTCCTTGGATTGCAAATCAAACAAAGCAAGGATGGAATCTTTATCAACCAAGCCAAATACACCAAAGAGCTACTCAAGAGATTTGACATGGAAGCATCAAATGCTTTTGACACTCCAATGAGCTCTTCATTAAAGCTTGATAAAGATGAAAAGGGTAAGGATGTTGATATTAAGCGCTATCGAGGTATGATCGGATCACTCCTTTTACCTTACCGCAAGTAGACTCGATATAATGTTTAGTGTTTATTTATGTGCTAGATTTCAAGCTTGTCCTGAGGAATCTCATTTGATTGCCATCAAGAGAATCCTTAGATATCTTAAGGGCACTTACGATTTAGGGTTATGGTTTCCTAGAAACACTTCATTTTTTGACCTAATTGGTTACTCCGACGCCGACTATGTCGATTGTAAAACTGAGCGGAAAAGTACTAGTGGAAGTTGCCAATTTCTTGGTCACTCTCTTGTTTCTTGGAGTTCCAAAAAGCAAAACTCGGTTGCACTCTCTACCACCGAAGCCGAATATATGACGGTTGGTGCTTGTTGTGCACAAATTCTTTGGATGAAACAAATCCTTTTGAATTTTGGACTCAAGTATGATCACATACCTATCTTATGCGATAATACTAGTGCCATTGATTTGACCAAAAATCCCATCCAACATTCACGCACAAAGCACATAGAAATCAAACACCATTTTATCCGTGATCATGTGCAAAAAGGTGATATTGTTCTAGATTTCGTGGACACAAATCACCAATTAGCGGATATCTTCACTAAACCTTTAGATTCGAAGAGGTTTACCGCTCTTAGAAGAGAACTTGGCATGTCTGCACCTATGTGACTAAATGTTATATCTCTTGTGCTAATCTTGCAAGTTGCACTTCTCATGCTTGAACATTATTTAATATGCTTAAAGCATGTTTTGGTTAATGTTTCTCCTTTCAAAATTATTGATTTTGTTAATATTCATTCAATCTCATTTGATTTGCACACACTCTTATTTCTAAATCCTTTACACTTCATATTTGTGCTATCTTTGTAAAAAGTGTTTGGTACACCTTTTGATGGGTATTCAAGTACTTATGTTTTTATTGTTTAAATGCCCTTGTTGGCAATATTGATTATCCATGGATGGATACATAAGTTGATCACTTTCACACACACCCTTGACATTTTTCAATGATGTCAAAAGGGGGAGAAAATATTGTTGATTCATATTTGTGTGGACTTGATATGAGCATATATTGCTTAAGTTAGGGGGAGCCCTATATTACTTAAGATAGGGGGAGCTTTTTGTCATGATTTTTTCTCATGACCCCTTATGGTTTATAATTGAGATTGTTATGCTTCTTTGGCTTTATTATCTTATATATCTCATATTATTTGAATCAATGTTTGCCATAATAAAAAAAGGGGGAGATTGTTAACCCTACGGTTATTTAACCTAGAATTATATTTGATTTTGATGATAACTAACATTGATGATTATGCTGTCTAACATGCATTGAGTTGATAAAGCAATATGAACAATCTCACACTCATGCAAATGGAAAAATAGACGAGCAAATCGTTCAAAGACTCTCAATGAAACGCATCAAAGAAGAATTTCGTCGATTGAACTTTACTATGCTTTATTTCCTTATTTGTAAACTAGACGTAGAGAGATGATCGTTACGATGACTGTATACCTAGAATTTGCCCATAGGTTTCCCTTGCATGCATAAAAGTTTTTCATTCTTTGAAAACTAGGAAACTGCATTTTCTGGAATGCAATCGACTGCATTGGATTGCAGTCGACTTGCAACTTGGGCAGTGAGGTATTACAGTCGACTGCATTGGAATGCAGTCGACTGCAATACTTCCAGTAGCCTATTACAGTCGACTGCAAGTTGGAAATTTTGAATTTCCAACGGCTACTTTGGGAATACAGTCGACTGCAATGGGACATTGCAGTCGACTGCAATAGCCGTTTGCCGCATTTAATGCTCCACCTAATTCCAAACGGTCATATTCTTTTCCACCTCTATAAATACTCATCTTGGGCATAGTTTTGATTCATCAATTGCATTCAAAGCTCTCTTATCTTTCATATTCTCAAAGATCAAAGCAATTGTTCAAATCTCTCATGTTTCTTTGATTTCTCATCCTTTTCAAGAGAGCATTTATTGTGAGCTTACATTGGAGAGATATACACTTTCATAAGTCATCATACATTCATCTCTCTTGTTCTAGTGCTTAAACTTGTACTCATCTACTTCTTGAGAATGAAATCTTGTACACATTTCTTCATTGAAAGGTTCTTGTATCAAAGCTTGGGGTTGTCAAGCTTTGGAGCTTTGGGTTTGTCAAAGCTTGTTCTTGATGTGGGCATAGCATCAAGGGATTGTAAGAGGTTCAATCTCGACCCGTAAGGAAGATCATACTAGTGGATTCTAGGGCCTTTCAAGGGACTTCCTTGAAAGGGTGGACGCAGACTTGTGGGTATATCAAGCCGAACCATTTAATTCTCCTTGTCAAGTATCTCTAAACCCTTCTCTCTTTACATTATCGTCTTACATTTGTGTTGAGATTGGTTGTTTGCTTATTTGAGTTATTGAGATTGAGATTGAGGTTTGTTGTTTGTTAATTTTTAAAGTAGTCTTAAAACCCTATTCACCCCCCTCTAGGGTTATTGGTTTCATATTTCATTTTCATTAATCGATACTTTGTTTGAGGAAAAATGATATGCATGTAGTATATAAAACACTAGCTAGGTTAGAGGTTACTCACATTTAATCATACGCAATTCATTGGTACCAAAACACAATGCGATGATCATGCTACTACATTTGACTAAACAGATTGTTAAAGCCATTCTAAATTCCTCTAGGACAAAGCAATACTCCATGTGGTCATCTCCTCTTTGTTCAATAATCCACTTAGCATAAATCTTTTTTCTTTTCTTTTTTACTCAAACTATAATTCACACCTCATCTACACCTACTTCCTTTTTCTTAAAACTAGTCAACCAATAACTCTTTTAATTAAACTCCGCGCCATACTTCATACTTGGACAATTATTTCTATAAACTCCAGCATACCACTACCACCCTGAGAAATATTTTTAAAATATCACTTACCACAATTGTTGCTAAAGATCACAAGTAATAATGTTTTAATCGCCAATAGGCAAAATTACTAGAATTTATCATATATTCGACTCTAGGTTTAAGGTATGACACATAGTTATAAATAACGTACCAGAGTGCATACCATTTATTTTTTTTCTAAAAAGTGGTACATATTGGTACAGGTACTGTCAAGGTACCGTCTCAAATCTTCATCAATATTATACATATGTAATATTCATTCATTGACGAATTAACAATACACACCTCTAGAATAAAATATTTGTCTTATAAAGCTTGAATTACCTTAGTTTTCAAATAAACTATTAGTTCCCAAATAAGTTGTTTATCCCATCCTTTTTTATGATCTCATTCGCAAATTCTTATATTAGAATAAGCTATTTGTTCAATAATAATGTCTTTGGATTCAAGAATAATCTGATTTTCTAGGTGTGTCCGTGCATGCATTTGTAAAGCAGTACATCATATAGATGAAATTACGAATATGATCAAAGCTTTAGGTTGAAGTACATCAAAGCTAAATGAAGATTAAAAACTTATCAGAAATTTTTTTACAAATTGTAATGAATATTATGACTAGGAGACTACAGAGGCTTTAATTGATATAACAGAACTTAGAGTATTTTACTATATAGTCTTTAGATGGTCAATTTATAAAATTTCTAACAAAATTTGTTACTTTCACATTTTCTAAGGGACATGTACCGGCCAGTACAACCAGTACAGAGCGGTATTTTGATCGGTACAAAATGTAATAGATACAGTACCAGTAAAAGACAAAAGCAGAACGTACCGGCCGGTACAACAGGTACCTGTACAGTATTGATAATTATAGCATTACATTGGTTGGTTTAGCCCGCCCACTTAGTAAGAAAAGGAAAAAAAAGTGGTCTAGATACTTTTGAAAGTCGGGGTTGATTTGAATATGGATTTAACTAGTGAAACCCTTCGCATCAAACTTTAGGAATGTCAAGAAAGTTTAAGAGCATTACGACAAACCACAACAATAAGTGAGGGCATTTTGGTAAAATATGATCTAATATGTGATGAAAAAAGTTAGATGAACACATTTTCCATTCTCAAAACAGAAATGAAAAGGATATAATGGAAAAAAGCAACAAAACAATTTTTAAGTTGTACCTAATATTGGTAACAAACACCCGTATTGCCTCTGCCTAACGGAGAATTTATCACAATTTTCACGAGGTATTACTTTAATAGGAAAGAAATCAATTCGGGTTACAAAACAATTGGTTTAATAAGCTGGATGGACCCTCTTTGGCAACTTCCACCATGCGGTTGCTCTAAAGGGCCTGCCTTTTGACATAATTCCTAGAGTAAATTCACAAATGGCTACCAAACTATGACCATTTTTTTATAGTCACTAAACTCTAGTTAATTTATTATGGTCACTGGACTGCCAATGAGACCATTTTATTAGCCGGGGTTAGTCTTTTCCAATAAAATGATCATGTGATGCATACATGGAACATCAAAATATGGGCAAAATTATCACTACCCACTCAATCTCTCTTTTTTATGTCTCTTTCCATTCCAGCTTTCATCATTTCATCACCGGTGTGTGCCAAGACCTCACTAATCTCCTAAAGGTGGTGGTTGATTTGGGCAAGAGGGACTGGTTCATTGATACTGTGGGAGGAGGAAGAAGGAGGCGCAGCGGCGAGAGGAGCAGGTGGTCGGCGGTGGCCAAGGGTGATGGTGGTGGCAATATTTCTCTTATAAATTCAATGAATGAATTACTATCAGATCAAACAACTTTCCTAGGAAAGAGCCTGGAAATCCCCCTAAAAAAATAGAGTCATTTATTCGTCCTAATTTTGGGATGATTTCGGGGATGATGGTGTAGTGCACTTGTGATGGGTGATGGTGGGTGGTGGTGGCGTAGTGTGGTGATTGACATGGGTGGTGTGGAGTATTGTTGTGATGGGTGATGGCGGTGGCGGGTGATGGTGAAGTGTGTTAATTGATGGTAGCAGCGACAGGGAAAGAAAAAAAAGAAGACTCTAAAAAAGGGATAGGATTAAATTCACATTTTTTTGTCGCTAAAAGGTTTAAAAGCGACTTTGATGCTTATTTAGTGACAAAAGATACAAATTTAGCCAAAAAAAATTAAGTATAGTCTCACTTAAGAATATCATAACCTAAGTTAATGAATTTTCTTTTGTCTCAAAAAATAAAAAAGGAGAGGGTGTCACAATTTTTGCCCCAAAGTTAAAGGTCACGTCTCTCGCACATGACCCCTTAACAAACCTCTTCCTAACTCCGGCTAACAGATTGGTCTGGTTGGACAAATTTTGAGTCTACTGATCATAATGAGACTGATTAAAGTTCAGTAGCCATTGAAAAGGTTGGATGGATGACGAACAAGTCAGATGTCTCCTTCATCGTCGCCAAGCGCGTGTTTTAGATGCTTCCCTTGAGTCTTGCTCATAACTCGGTAGTCATTGGTGCATTTTACTCATCTTTGGATAACTACTTTAGGTTTTTCTCATACTTGTATATCGGCACTCATGACGTCTACCTTAAATCTCAGATGTCGCCTTAGCACTCTGGACCGAGAAGATGCTGGATTGATATTTGATATTTATTTTCCACTTGAACTATATCATTTTTTTAGTAGAGCTTCGCAAAAGGGGCCGGAAAAAGGAAGCAAGAGACTGGGCAGGGAAACTCAACACTCTAGCGTCAAGTCAGCTATGACTAACGTTGTGCGAGTTGGAGACATAAGATCTTGATTTTCAGTTTTGCGTTTTGGATTTTTGTAATGTAAACACTATTGTCTACTTATTGTTCATCCATCATTTTCGATCTAGTTGCAATATTATACTTTTGGTTTCTTCAGATAGTAGTCTCGCTATCTGCAACTGAATAAATAGATCGCTTGATGATGTAACTAAAAAATTTAGACCACTACATAATAAATCTCTTGCTTACCAAAAAATAATACAAAAATTTGCAAAAAAACACAAGAAACTTCATGAAAATCGTAATCGAAGAGGCTAACATTTCCATTACCTAGGTAGGGTTTTAAATGGTTTTTATTTTCAATTTTTTGTTTAGTGTTGAACACTAAACCCATACGTTTACTATATTTGTTTTCTGTTTTCATTTTTATAATTTTTGTATTCAGTTAGAAAATACGCTCCTGTACTTTTATCATTTTCACAAAAAAAAATTAGCTATTTTTTCTTACATTGGGTGAAAAAAGCTAAAAAGGAAAACACCTCGAATATGTTTTCAATTTTTTATTACTATTTGAGTAATTTTATCCAAAATAAAAATAGAAAATGATAAAAGTACGAACAAACAAAAAATCTTTTTCATTGTCATTATAAAAAACAGAAAACAAATATAGTAAACGTAGAGGCCTTTCAAGGCGTTTGACTAGTTTTAGTTTTTTTTCCCTTTCAGTTTTCAAAATAGGCATTTTCTGAAAACTCCATTTTGAAGTTTTTACTTTTGTTTTTTGCATTTTTTTTAAATCCACCTTTTAACTTTTATTGGAAGCATTTTATGTCTCTTCTTCTTTTCAATTTTTACCACGAACATTTATCACTTAAGAATACCAAATGGTAAAACGTTACCTACCACCATACCCGTTGACAGCTACCATCACTGACCAACACCCCTAAACGTCAAACTATAAACACTGCCAATGACCACAGCACTGAATGTTGATCTGCCACCACCACTAAATAAAACATACCTAATCACCAAACCTGCCAACGCCGTCAACCATCATAGCCAGTGACTGCCGCCTCCATTACAATGACCAACACTCACGAGCACCAAATCCACAAACACTGCCAATAACCATAGCCACTAATGACCACAATCACTACCGACCAACATCGCTGAATACCAAACCGTCTAGCATCGGTCATCACCATCCCTCTAAACCCAAATCCACCATCATACCGACCACCATTATCCCTGTAAGAAACACCACCACAAGATTTAATCATTCGATTATTCCTAGTATCTTCGACATGCGCAGGTAAATTCCAAGCCGTTCGTACCCATCAATCCAATCAAACTCCGATGAAGCCCTAGTTCGCTAGCTAGTGTGTTAATGCCACAGCAGTAATTGGACGGTAGCAAAGAAAATGTATTGGTTGTGATGAAAAAATGAAAGAAAAGAGAAGAAACAAAGAAGAAAAAAGAAAAACAAAAGTGAAAATCAGTCGTACAAAACTACTAGCAAACGACCTATAAAAACGAACTCAAAGAAGCTTTGATTTTATATTTTATTTTAAAAAATAAAAAAGTGAAATGAATTTCAAACACACAGGCACGAGGAAACAAACTCAAAAAGGTTTTAATATTAGTTGTTGTTGTAGAAATAAAAATTAAACAGTGAAATGGATATCAAACAAACACAGGCACGAAGGAATTCATTTTTACAAGTCGCAAGGATCTAAGCGTAAATTTACCCCGGAAAAACCATCCCCCACGCACAGCCTCCCCCGCCGAACCCCCAACGTGGCGGAGAAGAATATGACGAAATGATTCCTGAATAGCTTCTCAGCTTACATGCGCATACGCTGTCGTCTCCTTTGTCCGCCTCTTTCTCCTACATTTCGACAGTCAGCCAACCCGGTCTCCGTTTCAACCACCTTTCCTCCGCCTTCAATTCATTTCCTCCTCCACATATTCTCGCCTTATCCTACCCCCACCAATCTAGGGTCCTCTCTGTCTCCCCCTCTTTCACCTACGGCTCTCAAATTGTCAAAACCCTAGGTTTCATAACCCTCCGATTGTGCCTCCATATTTATTTTCATTTGCTTTTTTGTTCTTGGGTCAATTTAAGGCGAATTGTCATCTAAACGTCGATTCGTGTTGAGATCGGATCTTTTGTTGGTCTGGAGCTGGGGCTTTTTGTCAAATTGCTTGCGTCTTTCTATTGAAAATACAGGTAGCTATTTCTATGCCCTATTTAAAATATATTATTCTACTATTTTGGCAGAATTAATTATTGTTTCGTCATGTCACTGTCCCTCGTGCTGTGACGGTTGATATTCGTCCGGAAATTCCAGATGCAATAATACTTCTTGTCACCGGAATATATGCCTATTTTTTTTTTTATTTCAGGCTCTTTATTCGTCTGATTAGGTGGTGGAAAAAGTCTATTTGTTTGTTAAGGAGCTAGAAGACTGGCCTGCATAAGCTGGGCTTTCTCTCGCAATGTTGGCGTTGAATCGCAACGGCATCAACTTAATCAATTGTTTCTTTCACTTTTCCGAGTGGCATCCTTTGGAATAGCGGATCTTGACTGGCGCTTGACGCCCGTATCCATTGTTTTATAACCCAGGTTGTCATCTGTACCTCCCTTCCCTTCCTAATGTCACGTATGCTTAATTTGGGGTTTACCGTCTGTCTGCTTACTATTCCTTGAATCGGCATGATACAGAATACCCGTTAAACAACATTAACATTCAATTTGTACTGTTTATTATGTGTAGAGGTATATGTAAGGGCTAACATACGAATAATGTGTTGTTGTTTACAGGTGTTGGGATTGAGCTTGTTAATAGTTTCTGTAGGGTACAATTTAGTGGCTGTGATGATTGTGAAGGGTTATTCGGTGACAGAAATGGGATGTTGTGGTTGTTTTGGATTCTCGTTCGCTAGACAGCCCAAAATGACCTTGAGGCCCAGCACGCACATGGGCAATCACGTTTCCGAGGAGTTATTGTTGAATGATGAGCTAGACGATGACGATGATTGTTCCTACAATGGGGATGCTACCGATACTGGTAATGGGGAAGAGTGTGAGTTGCGAACTCCTACCAAGCTCTCTGAAGAGATTATCCTGTACAGGACTCAGAATGGATTGATTTGCAGGGAGATTCCCGTGAAGGAAACCCACAAAGTTACTCGCACAGAGGTAACCCCGTAGAATGAAAATTAGATTATTTTTTGGTTGCGCACTAGAGGTTTTACTTTGACTTGATTTTTTTTTATTTTTTTTGATTAGTTGTTTACTTTTACTTGATTTTATTGCAAATAGAACCGCGTGTATAGATTTCAGTTAATTAACCCTGCTCCTGATGCCACCAATCTGTATGTGGTTTGAAGTCTATCTACCTATTTGTTAGAACTCCATATATCATATTACACAGATATTAATCTTAAATGCCTCTAAGCAAACTCCAAATCCAAATGTCCTCTAATTGCCAGATGTCAACTTTTGTAATGCTTAGTGGTTGTGCTGCATTTAGTTTATTTGTTTTTGGATATCATGGCTATTCAGTTAACAAACAACTTAACTGCAATTTATAATTTTCTTAAGCGAATTGACTGTCCAAGAATTATCTTTGTAAGCTCGTATTGTTCACTAATGCAAGTAATGCCAATACGGATGCCGTGCTTTTCGATTAATCGTCTTTTTTGTGACGGAATTGCATGTAATGGCATTCAGACGTTCGCTGCTCTTGTTCTTATTGTAGCCGTCACAAGCTTTACGGCTGCAATTTAGGTAGCTGGCTTGAGGGTTGGGCCAGCCTTAAGGGCTAGGGGAACCTGGATACAGGACACGTTCTGTCCCGAGTAATACGGTCTCTCAGCATAAGTGGAATAAAGGGACTTTTGCTTTGCAGTAGCACTAAGCTCCCAATTTTCAATTGTCAAATCCTTGTGTTGCAAAGTTTAGAATTTTCTATATTGTATTTTGGACATCATAACCTGGACCTGACATGATTAATAATTACAAAGATAACTTCCATACGATTCTTCATTTTTGTGCAACATGCACTTTAACTCCTTGTTGTTTGTCATTGTTGCACTTTGACTCATGGGCGTACAAACTCCTTCGATGCTCATTGGCTAACTCTTTCGATGCAATGATCATGAACTCTTTTTTTTCATGCAAGTTTGTAAAAGATAGGAGGAAAACAATCACATGATTGTCATGTGTCCCATATAAACCCAGATACGCTTAATGCTAATTTACAATAATGGGAACAATGTGAGTGAACTGAACTCACCTCGAGCCTTGATCAACTATTCCCCCCCCCCCCCCCCCTAAATTGGGTTGACTGCATTTGAAGGCATTATAACTTTGTTCGTCAGCCACATAAAGGTTGTAAGTCCTTACCTTAGTAGTGCCATATAACATGACGATTCATTTTGCACGACCCTTTCCAAATATTTTGAACACGGTCTTCTGATGCCTTTCACCACTTTCATGTTGGATCTTGAATTTAGTCCATCTTGGTGAAGAATTGGCTCCTGCAGCCTTGAGAGATTTCCGTCTCGACTTCTTAATGAAATAACTCGTGCATATGTGAAAATTGTTGAATTGCAGCGTGGCTTTATCACCTCATGCCAGTACCCCGTAAAATCCAGATACCAAAACTCCTCCGTCATGATCTTTTGACCACTACCACTGACAGCCCTCCCTTAGCTCATTACGACCTACACCTGCAGCTCATTCTGTTAAGCATTACCATAATCTATTTCCACCTAATGGCCAACACCCAATATGTGCAAGCATGGACAATTACTTACAATTTGCATGGGATGATATGAATATATACTTGTTCATTTGTAAGTTATTGAAGTGAGGTTCTCAAATAAAACCCTCCAAGTCGAACCACTTGTTTACCAAGCATGACTGAATGTGCATAGCTTTTTTGATTACATACTTGCTCCTCCTGCCAAAAGGCTTCAACCTTGTCCAGCTAGAGAACAAATACAAATGTATAATTGAGTGCCCTGGTGCCCAATGTCTCAATTGGTTCACTGTAAGTGATTGTGGAGTTAACGTATCTAAGTTAGCTTATTCTTAATGGAGAGTAAATAAAGGTATGATCGAGATAACTTACTTCTTTCCTTCTTCCTCATTTTACTCGTTGACTTCTAGTTTGTCTATAAGCATGTACAGATCCTGTTAGGTAGGCACATTAAGCTTTAGGCTTTATTTGAATGTTTCTTTTCTTTTGAACATCAGCATGTCCAATGTTACTACATTGAAGTAGGCGATTATGCGTGTCATTTTGGGTTTTTATCTTGCCAAAAATTTCAGAATAAGGAAAAAGGACGTGACCCACCTGCATATAAAATATAATTGTGCTATTAATCTTAATTGATTTCCTTTCAGGATGAAGATGGGAACAAGATGGTTAATGAGTATGTTCGTGAGCGTAAGATTGGTTCTGGTAGTTATGGGAAAGTGGTAAGCTCAATTTTTCGCTGAGTTATGTTTTGAATTGCTCAAATGAATTTATCTTTAGTTACCAACCTTGTAATGCAACAGGTTCTTTATCGAAGCCGTGTTGACAGGAAGCATTATGCAATTAAGGTACTTGTCTTGACGATGCAGAGTTTAGTTGATGCGTTGTATGCTCTTTTTCCAATCGGAGTTTGTCTGTTGGATGTCAAGTAACCGTCTATTCTAAAAGCTTAGACTGGAGAGAATGAGCTCAACAATGTATATCATGCTTAACACTCCCTCTCCTAATTGCACGTGGAGAGACAACTCAAAGTGCACAACTAGTGGGTGCACCAACAAATGGAGCACATATAGTGCTAACATAGATGGGGGCCAAATGCAAGTGGAAAGAATCAAATTCAAGATCTTGTCAAATCAGGACTCTCATACCATGTTAACCAATTATCTGCTCTAAACGCTCAAGTTGTTAGAGAATGGGCCCAACAATGTATATCATGCTTAACATTGTACAAAGAGTTAAATTTAATATATTTTTGTTATTTTTTTAAGATTTACTCTCAAGTTGTGTTCTTAACACGTTTAGTCTTCTTTTGTGGACTATCCTTATGACGGGATACACAATAAAGTAGCTGGGTTGTCAGCAATCGCTTCATCCTAATCCATTTCCATGCAAATATGCCTCTGTTACGAGCAAATTGGATATCATAAGTTTGGTAGATAACTCCATACTGAACATCCACTAGGGTAGAAATTGGATCCGTACCTTTTTTTTTCTTCTTCCTGTTATCTGCTTTTGCTGTTTAGACAGTAAATTGATACTATTTGGAGGTGACAATCTCTGAATGCAGGCCTTTCACAAGTCTCATTTGTTGAAGCTACGAGTTGCTCCTTCCGAAACTGCCATGACTGATGTTCTTCGCGAGGTATTTGCTCTCTTTTCTTGTTATGATATTATGAGAACTTCCTGTTTGCTCTAAATATATAGATATACTTGGGTTTAGGACGCTTTAACGAATATATGGCTAAGGGAACATGTCTCTGTGGTTCTGTGGAGTTTTGCATGAAATATTTTTTTATTGCCAAACCAATGATTCGTTTTCACTGTCAACAGTAGACCTACTGACATTTGGTAGCCTTTGAAATGTTACTTTTGGTTGTTGCAATGTAATCCGTCTATACATTATGAATGCTTCTTACTTCTTAGTGCTACCAAATGCCATAGGTCATTGACTGTTAGATGTTTCAATTTGGGTATTTTCTGTCTGTGGTGAATTATACCTCTTTTGTCTCTTATTTCTTGTTTTTCGTTGCAGGTTTTAATTATGAAAATGTTGAACCATCCCAATATAGTAAATCTCATCGAGGTGATTGATGACCCAACCATGGATCGCTTTTATATGGGTACTCTCTCTCTCTCTCTCTCTCTCTCACAACATGCATTACATTACTGTCGTTAAGTTATTACTTCTGAGGGCTACAAATACTTCTTACTTTTCCACAGTTCTTGAATACGTGGAAGGCAAATGGGTCTGCGAGGGTTCTGGCCCTCCAGGTGGTCTAGGAGAAAATACTGCACGAAAGTACTTGCGGGATATAGTTTCCGGGTTGATGTATCTCCATGCTCATGTATGTCATGGATCTTCTACTGTGCAATTTATCATTTAATTGACTACCCCTCCTTTCAAATTATATTCCCATCCAGTAAGTATTCTAGTTTGTCTGGTGGGAGCAGATGAACTAATTTCCTATAGCTGATTTATCCCTTTAGTCATGAATGAACAAATTGTGTTTGTAATTGGCTAATTCTATCCTGCAGCAGTGCATAAAGTCCATGTTACTTGGACTCTTCAGAATGCGTGAAGTACCCGTGTCAGACACTCGACACTTGGACATGGGTATGGGATATGTGTCCGAAACATTCCATCAGATATGCCACTAAGAACACAATTATAGTGTTTCGTTTAGTTCGTTAGTGCTTTGAGATGATCTTAAATTAAAACGATATATGTAACTTAAAACACCATGTAAACGAAGGAATAATTATAAACAAGAATAGATAGAAATATTTTGCCGTATCCCCGTTTTGTGGGTTCTGAAAAATAGACGAATCTGACACTTGGACACGTATCCGACTTGGACCCTCGTACCGATTCAATGTCACATGGCATAAAGGATGATTGTATTTGCCTAAGCTTGTCTTCCGCTTATTAGTAGTTGCTACTTTGCCGAATCTTCGTGGTCGATGTGCATTATCAGTTCAGTTCTTATTTAAGACAGTTTGTGTCATTATTAAAATAAACTAAAACGGGATTTCTGGATTAGTAGAAAGAGGCAAATACACTTGTGAAATTCAATTAGCTACTTGGAAGACCATTCTCCCTCAGATAGACGCGCATACATAACCCCCCCCCCCCCCCCCCCCATCAATTTTTAATGATCTACTTATATGGAACAATTTCATTGGGGGATCTGGAAAGAAGTGTTGGTAACAATGGGTGGTTCCTTGTGTAATTGTTTAGATATTTGGAGTCCCATCAGTAGGGGAGAGGGGGAAGGGAAGGGCGTAGGGGGGAGGAATGGTACCTGGTCCTACTCTGGCTCGCCCCTGCATACACATTTTTTATCTGCAGACTTAGATTCTCGAATGTGAATTATGCTGTTCCAACTCTCCTGGTACTTAGTTTGTATGGATTTCATTTCCATCCCATTTGTGTGTGGATTTATATGGTTTTTCCTTTAACAACAGAACATCGTGCATGGGGATATCAAGCCTGATAATCTTTTGGTTACTGGTTCTGGAACGGTGAAGATTGGTGATTTCAGTGTCAGCCAGGTTTTTGAGGTATGTGTTTTGATGTTGCTCTTTTGTGTTCTTCAAGTGAGTACAAGACGTTCTAATTGCATTCCTTTTTGTGCATTCTGGAGATCGTTTTTGTTTCCTTTCTCAAGTGTGGTGACAAAATTTTGAAGAAGCCTTTTGTTTGAATCTGCATTGTCAGTTTGAATAAGAGATGAAAGTAAAATATGTTAGCTCGAGGTTATTAAGTCGGCGGTTTATGTTTTAACACCACCACTCTGTCTTAATGTACCTATTTTGAATCAAATTGTGGGAATATTCTGATTATTGTAGGAGTGGTTTGATTTGTATAACTAGAATGGATAGTGGCAATTCCATGTCTAATGCGTGGTGGGCAACCACCTTAAAGTCTGGAGTAAATGTACTGCTAACAATTATTGTATGGTAAAAAGAGATTTGCCTTAAGTTGGGGAAAGAAGTATAAAAGACTGTCATTTTTTAAAGTTTCGAAGAATTTTTGGCACATGAGGTCCAATGATTATGTTGCTTATAAGAAACTTCGATTAAGATGGAAACTTAAATGCTATTTCTGACAGGGGTGTGACATTGTAAGTGGTCCTATATTGACACACTGGCAATATCATATTATGGCCTGTGAGAGACAGTGACAAGGTAAGTGGCAAGATCAGGATTGGCTCCCTACTTGATTTGTATAAGTAGAGTAGTTGGACTCGGAAGATGATTATATATCAAATGTAGAATTTGATTATGAGGAATCATGTTTCTCTGATTTGGATGATGTTTTCTTTGTGAGGAGATTAATTTGGTGCCTTGTGTAACTCTTGCTTTTTTCTGTCTTCAGTGTGTATATCTGCACTCTCTCTTTGGCTGCCCTTTTTGCTTAATGAAACGCTTTCGTTGCCTTTTAGCAACTTTAAAATTTACCTGTTGTCACTGAAGAGCAACTTTTATGAGCAGTTCTTAGCATCAGTTTTCCTTTTCGGTTTCCAAAATTCTAGTTACTGAAGTGTAACTCCACTGTTTTTGGGTGTTGCCAGGTAAGTGTGAAAATTAAACTCATAAGCTACCACCTTGTAAAGCTGGACAGTGTAGAAATATCAAAAGCACCGCTAATTCTATATTTGTCCATTTTTTTAATTGCTGTTTATAAGTACTAGGCCTGTTGCTACTTATTGTATGCTTTTGTTTCTAGGACGAGAATGATGAGCTTCGCCGCTCTCCTGGGACTCCTGTTTTTACTGCTCCCGAGTGCTGTTTAGGTCAGGAAAATTCTGGATGTGGAAACTTTACTTGGAAAGATCACGAAGAAACATGTGAATAGTTTTGCAAGTTACGTCCTTTTTTGTTTCTCTCTCTTTCTCGTTCATCAGGTCTAACCTATCATGGGAAAGCTGCTGACACGTGGGCAGTTGGAGTCACTTTGTACTGCATGTTATTGGGAAATTATCCATTTCTTGGAGAGACACTGCAGGATACATATGACAAGGTGTGTAGGTTGCTTTTTTTTGCTATTCCTGGAACATAGGTTCATGCTTTCATATTGCTTATGAAGTTCCACAATTAGTATCATTGTTGTTGTTTTATCACTTCTATCTCTTGATTCAGCAGTAGGTTTTGTCTAATTGGGGGAAGTATTACATTTTTCAGATTGTCAATAATATCTTGTCTTTTCCTGATGGTATGGACCCCCTGCTGAAGGACTTACTCGAGGGACTACTCTGCAAAGGTTGGTCTCCCATTTTTTTTTTTTCCGTGGGACGGGTTAATGGTCAGTCTTACTATCTGCAGTTATAGTCGTCATTTTTGTTTCCTTTGCTAGCTTGTTGAACGATTTTCTTGTGTAGACCCAAGACAGAGGATGACACTGGAGAATGTTGCTGCTCATGCTTGGGTAGTTGGAGAAGATGGCCCTATCCCTCAGTACTTGTGTTGGTGCAAGCGTAACAGAATGCAGAGGGAAGGATCGGATGGGAGCAAAACAGACACACTCACTTGAGCAATTACTAATACCTCTTCTTGTTCACTTCTTTTGTTCTTTTGGGTACCCGAACTGTTTTGACTTGCCAGGCTCTGTTTATGTATAGTACTTGTTAGGTTTTTTGACTTGAAGATGATCTGAACAAGTGAAAGCTAGAGGAAAAAGGAAGTAAATTGGATAGTTGTACGATGCACAAAGAGGTGAGAGCCGATGGATCTGTGTTAAGCGAACAGAACACTTGTAGTGGTTGATCCGTAATCGGGAAGAAGTGTGATACAAAAATGTTTGCAGTCCTAACGTGCTATTTGATGGAGTGTTATCTCTGATACTGAGACTGACTTGGCAAACGGTTACCCTCTCGGTACCGGTAATATCTGGTTGGCTAACTTGGCCGTCCGGGTAAAGCCTGCGGTGCGGGTAAACTGTCAGGTTTCAAAATTTTGTTCTATTTTCTTCCAACCAGGTTTCATTTTATTCTTTACTTATAAAGTTCACATACTTTTAATTTTTTGCCTATTTCAATTTTATTACTTTTTACCGGTATTTTTTAGTTAGAAATAAATAAAAAAATTCAGTTTTAGAGCCTTAAAAATAGCAAATAGTAAGTATCAAATAAATAACAAAAATCAAGCAATATCATAGCATCAGCAGAATCAACACTTTAAAGTAACATCAACATAGCAATAGATTCGACAGTTGAGGTGACGGTGGATGTGGAAGTCGACGGCAGAGCTGGGGGAACTGCCTGAAGGTGAGCATGAGCCGTGAGGTGGGGTCATGACCTTGAGCCATCGGGATAAATGGTGGTAGTTACCATTGGTGGTGGATATGTGTGTGTGTGTGTGTGTGTGTGAGAGAGAGAGAGAGAGAGAGAGATTACCATTACCATTACCATTACCATTACCATTACCATCGGAAGATCTATGGTGGATCTATGAGAGAGAGAGAGAGGTGGTGAAGTGATCGGTAGGTTTGTGGACTAGGGGGTCAAACCCTAAGATAAAGAAGGCCGGGCTAAATAAGGAAGACAAAGTCCTATTCCAAACGGTAAACAAAAGGAGCTGGTTTAAACGAGGAAAATGTCTAGAACACGTGTGCATAGTTAAGATCCACGGGTAACCCATACTGAATCGGGGATCTACGGGCCGATCATAGTACGGGTAAAATTTTTGTTGGTGTGGTTTTTGATGCCGGTACCCGAGTTTTCTTAACGGCTAGGTTTACATGTGGGGTGCGGTATCATTGTGCCAGGTCTAACCACGAGTAAGGCTCTTTTATAGAAGGTTGTGCCCTTCATGTTGAGCTACCGCAGTTTCTTAGATTGAAGTTTTCTATTTAAAGATATTCGTCAACAAGAGTTCATTATATTTCTTTTACTAGGGCGAATACATATTCAAGAATCTTATCTAAGGGATCAAAAAGTGTTTGCTTATGTCTACAAGGCAAAAAGAGACGATTGGGCAAAAGAGATACCAACACATGTGAATTGACCACCACAACTACTGATGTATTAAATTTGAGGAGAGGTATTTCAAAGCACAACGGATAGAGTTTTCTTAAAGAGACGAGACAAATAGTAAAAATGAGATCCTGCAAATGTTGCGGCTTATTTGTATTCATCTAACATATATTATTTACTCGAGACATTTATTTTTTTGCGTCAGTATGCAAAATTTATCTCTTGTAATTCTGTTATATTTTTAAGAGATTTTATTTTACCTAAAGAAGAAGATTACAGGCAATCAATATAAACAAGAAAATGGCACAGAAAGATATGGAAATACCAGAGATATCAGGGGCCACCTGTGCAAAGATATGCACAGACTTTTTCCTTTTCAGTTAGAAAACTTATTCTTTATCAGGCAGTTGATGTGTCCTCTCTGTCTTAAAGAAATGAACTTCCTATCTCTGACTAACTTCAATATCAATCCCTATCTCTATACCCACCGTTACCAGTAGCCGGTGAAATATTCGCCGGAGAAACTATCCGGCAGCCTCATCGGAGCTTAGATCAGATCTAACTTTGACACTTTCCAGCTATGGATTCACCTTCTGGTATTCATTTTTACCCTCTGAAATTTTCTCGTTTTTTAAGGTTTTTTCTTGCCAATCTGAACTCCGTTGTTTCTTGCGGCAAGATCCGAACTTGGTCCGGTTGATCATCCAGAACTGTTGTTTATTCAGTTTGAAGATTGTTTTTGTTTTCCTTGTGAATAAGGGGATACGGGCATGATGTATTCATATGGAAATTGAGTTTTCATTTCGTTGGGTTGTGGATTGGTTTAAATAGATGGAGAACATTGCTATGCAAAGATTGCAACTTGTTTTCTGGGTATTGGGGAAATTGACAGAAAATAAAGCTGAAATTGGTGCGGTGTTGTTTGTTTAGGAATTTGACTAATGATCTGACAAAGATGGCTTTACGGTCCGATAAAAAGAAAATGTTATGCACTTCTAATAAGATAAATAAATATTTTTTGGATTATAAGTTGGAAGGAGATAAAGGACGAGAAATAAGGTTGGAGGGAGAAGTGTTTGATGGTCCTTGTGAAAATGGATCAAATGATTCTCTTTTTCCTGGTCTGTATGATGATGTAGCGTTGTATTGTCTTGCTTGGGCTTGTAGATCAGATTATTCTTCACTCTCTTGTCTGAATATGAGGTTTAATTTGCTAATAAAAAGTGGGTATTTATACGGGTTGCGGAAGCAGTTGGGTGTTGTGGAGCACTGGGTGTTTTTGGTTTGTGATCCTATGGGGTGGGAAGCGTATGATCCCATGAGAAAGAAGTGGATGAAGTTGCCGAAAATTCCGTGCGATGAGTGTTTCTATCGCGCTGATAAGGAATCGTTAGCTGTGGGATGTGAACTGCTGGTGTTTGGTCGTGAAGTGTTTGAGTTTGCTATTTGGAAGTACAGTGTAGTTAGTCGTGATTGGGTGAAGTGTGAAGGAATGAATCAACCCCGTTGTTTGTTTGGGTCAGGTAGTCTTGGATCAGTTGCTATAGTTGCTGGAGGGAGTGACAAGAATGGGAATGTTTTGAAGTCTGCTGAGTTATATGATTCTTCGTCAGGTAGATGGGAAATGTTACCGAATATGCAGTCTCCACGTAGATTGTGCTCTGGTTTCTTTATGGATGGGAAGTTCTATGTGATAGGTGGCATGACAAGTCACACTGATTCCTTGAGCTGTGGGGAGCAGTTTGATTTTAAGACAATGAAATGGAAGAAAATTGACGGCATGTATCCAAATGTCAATAAGGCTGCCCAGGCTCCTCCTCTCGTGGCAGTAGTTGATAACCAACTATATGCAGTTGAACATGAAACCAACATGGTAAAGAAGTATGACAAGGAGAAGAACATGTGGTCTGTGCTGGGAAGACTTCCGGTCAGGGCTGATTCTTCAAATGGCTGGGGCCTCGCTTTCAAGGCATGCGGGGAGCAACTGCTGGTGGTGGGTGGACAAAGGGGCCCAGAAGGCGACGCTATTGTGCTGAATTCTTGGTCTCCGAAGTTGGGGGTCAAGAATGGTACTTTAGATTGGAAGGTGCTTGGTGTGAAGGAACATGTTGGGGTGTTCGTTTACAACTGTGCTGTCATGGGTTGTTGATGATCTCTAAAAGAAAATTGACCCTAAAGGAAGGTTTCTGCAATTTGGCCTGGACCTTATGTAGCCTCTTTGCCCCTTTTATCGCATTGAAATGAAATTTTTTAGCTGAAGGATTTGATTCTTGAGCCTTTTGTTTTCATGGTACTACGTTTTCTGACTTCTATTATTGATTCACAGTCAACTGTCCATAACCAATAAATTGAAAAGCTTTATTGTTTGTTGTTTTAGTTTTCATCTTTGGTTCTTGGTCCTTGACATTGTTTGCCTTTCTGTCTGATTTCTATGCTATTTGCTGCACACTGAACAGCTTGTATTAAGATGAATGATTTTTTTTCCTTCTAAATGTCCAATAACTGATACTGAAACAGAAATAAACATCTGTGACTTGTGATGGTTAAATCCATTGGATGCTTCATCTTGTTTCCTTCTGGCTCTAGTTTTATTGCATTATTACACTCTCTAAAATGAACTTAATCATAGCTCTTATGGACAAGGCTTTTATTTGCCATACTTATTGTCAGAGCATTATATCAAACATATAGATACCGGAGTTATAGATGAGACATTAGGTCGAGGGTTGAACTCATTCTGGGTTCTTGTATGTTTTGAATTTATACGGGTTCTATTTAGATGAGTTCTTATCTTTGTACTTCGGGATTTTCTGAAGCCAGTCTGGGCATTTGAGGTTAGACCTTGTTAAATGTGTTCCACCACATTTTCCTACAGATAGCAAGAGAGCAATGCTCACTTGTGCACTCTCTGTGTGACTGACGACCTGCTTTGCATTGAAATTTTACTCTTTATTTGGTCTCGTCTTCCTGTTTTCGCCCCAGCCTATAGGGTGCTTGAGCTGCTCTTTGTACAGTTGATCAAATGGCTGTTCTTCTATCGGGTATTATCATTTCCCTTTAAAATGGTATTTCCTCTATTGAGCTGGGTGAGGCAACCGGCAAGACACTAGACAACCATTATGTGCGTTTACTTGAACAAAGTTAGAAGAGACTGCCAAGAGCTGTGAACTTTAAATGAACCTAGATATCTTGTCTACCATCGTCAATAGCTATATGAAAAGCTTTTATAGAGCTCATTGGTTCTTGGTTGTATAAGATGTAATCGTGGTATTAAGATGCAAGGATACTGTAGTTGACTTTGAAAGGGGAGCAAAAACTATGAACCGGAGAAAGCGAATTTTCTTTGATGTGATCTCAAAAATAAAAATGTTGATTCAAGGGCTTAATAGCGAGCGTCCACATCAAATGTTCCAATCTTCGAAGCAATTGTAGAAGTTTTTGCATTTGAAGGTATTTTAGTCGGAGAAGGTATTCATGTTGAGTTACTGAGGTAAATGATTCAAGAAAGTGATCAGAAATGACTTTGAAATGACTTTGAGGCACATTGTAAAATGCTTTTTTAAGTTTGCCTTTGCTAGCAATGCTTTGCAGCGGATTACCACTACATACCGTCTAAGATACAATAACGCACAATGTTATTTTACGTATGTACAGAAAAAGAATAGTTCAAAGGTGTGCATAAATTCCTGGATAATTTCCAGACAAAAACGATGAGTGCAGGAGTTCAGCATTCTAGTAACTAAGAATGTTTGTAAAGCCATAAATTATAAACTACCAATACCTGATAGAATTGGGTTGCACAGGTAGTCCACCTGTTGGGTCTAGTTCGACCCACTGCAAACCTTCATTAACATTCCCTAGAAAATAGACACGCTCCGAATTTGATCGCAAAAACTTAAAAACGTTCAATTGCATCTTGCAAAGTCCAAAGTGCGCCATCCAAAATACCATATTGCACACCGAGTGACAAAGTCATAATGCGGTGTGGGTGCAAGCGTGTGAAACTGCCAATTTTTAAAAAAAATTCCGAATGGGAGTGCGCTTCCAAACCTCCCACTTTTTCATATTCAGAAAGTTCTCTCTGGGATTTCAAGCAGTTGTTCCAAGGAATAAATGATTTAGGTGTATTAACCATTTGGGGATAGTTAATTTTACAGGTATATTTAAATGGGTTAGGCTATGGTTCATTCCAGGTGATTTGGGAAGAGTCAATACATTTTGTGGCAAAAATTAATAGTACATGAGCAAAACTTGAGAGAAATTTAATACGTTATCATGTCATAGAAAAGTACTTTATTGCCTCGCTATAAACGACCCAGAGCTAGTTAGTTCTTCCTATAAATCGTGTTGATATAGTTTCGATCAAATCGTTATGTTATCTTCATTATTTGATTAAATCATCAATGATACGTTTGTCCTCTTACACAAGCTTGGAGAACTTTTCTGTGCCGTAACCAACCGGGCAATATTTTTCAAACTTAAACAATGACCACCAAATGAGCCATTGAAAAAAACTTTCGAACGATCAATCACAATGATTTTACATTTCTTTAGCTAGCAGACTTCTGAAAAACCCTTTGGCCTCTGCCTTGTCTCTTTCTAGAAACTATGTTCACACCTTGTTGCTGCTCCTCCCCCTTCCATGGCTGAGTGGTTGAAAGGGGAGGAGGCCCCTCTTCCTTCTCCTCGCTCCATCGTCCACCCCCCTTCTTTTTCCTTTCTTCATGTTGCTTTTCCTTCAATGAAAATCAATGTCGCTGCCAACTAGGGGCACAGGCAGCACGGTGCACCAGTGAACACGTGCCCACCCTTTGCAAAAACCCACTTTTGTACGTCTACAGCTATGATACTTTGGAGAGATGTGTCCCCCCATCCAACGTCACGTGCAAACTTTCGATTACACGTAGTGAAACAAATCAAGGAAATATAAAACAGAAATTTATCGTGATCAAGTTGCAATAATAATTATATTTTTTTGTAGTGGCACCATATAAACTCTTAACAACGAAAAAGTGTGGACAAAAGTATTATGCCAAGAGTTTAGACATATCCTTATTGCCGAATCATAAAAAAAGGTTTTAGGTGCCCACCCCGCTCAACACTTCTTGGTCTGCCGCTGCTGCCAACATAAATCGGAACAAGTAGTTCCTTCGGCCCCAAGTCCGAGGTTACTGTGCGGAGGTGGAAGAAAGGAGTCAAGTCTGTTCTTCTTGGCGTTGTTTTGCCCGGATACGATGAACCCAATAAGAGATAACACCGTTCGAGCTTCGGATCTTTGAGATCTGGCCTTAGAGGACTCCTGTTGGTCTTCATCATCTCCGGTTTTAGCTTCACCGTCTCAGGTTTTAGCTGCTGCAACAGTATAAGCCGTTTTTCAAATGAGACCCATGGCTCTCACCAGTGAACTAGTAGGAGCCAGTGATATGATGCATCATCCCATCTTGATTGTTCTTTATTTGGTACACTAAACACCGGGTAGCCCTATGTTTACACGGCTTCCTCCAATCTCATGTTGATCTTTTTAGATCGGCCATTAGAAGTAGTGTGTCTGTCTAAGTTTTTTAAAGGCACTCTCGTTTGGATATTGTCTTTAGGTTGTAACTGTTCGTTAACTAATAAAAATTGACCCAACTGAGTTGCTCATGTGGTACTAATATTGTGCACCTGATAACTGATAGAATGTGTAAGCAATGATTGCGTTCACAGCCACGCCATAGGCTTTACCTTTCTTAAAAGGCTAGTCAATAGGTATTTTAAGGGTTAATAGACAAGTTCCTACGAGAACTAATTCTCTGTCCCATTTTGAATATTGGACGAGATATGACTTAACCGTACATTACATTACACATAGCTAGGTCATCTTACACAGCCGAATCCACCCTATTACATAACAAGTGCGAGTTCTCACGATCTGCCCTCCTTGGGATCTAGCATCCTCACTGGCACACTTCCGGTACCCCCAGGATCCCTTTTGATAACTTTTGTAACGATCCGGTATATACAGCCCGACCACTGAATGTAACATCCTTCAAAAGGCATGTTGCTTAAGATTTCATTGACAATGTCTCGCAAGACCAACTTATTTTATCCCACTTCCACTAGAAAATAAGATCTAATTTAACCTTATGTCACACATAACTCGGGCCTCCCAAGTATACGGTCAATGCGAAATACACAACAAGTGTGGTATCTCACCAACGTGAAGTTTGTGACTTCTAAATGGTGTTTGATGCAAATGCCTCTAAAAGCATGATTGTGCAGGCCATGCTTAATTGTGGAAACATAGCAATTCAATTTTGATAGACTTCAGAGTTTTATTTTCAGGCATTAAATGCTCATTCATATTATTACTGACATGCCTGGTTTTACCATACATATCGTGCATTTCTTTGATATTCACGGCTCATGAAGTGCATGCCAAATCTGCAGTGTTTAGCATATAATTTTACAACTTCGATTCCATCAAGTTGCGATTTGATCCCGAATTCGCATGCTAGCTCGCAAGTTCAGTATGCTTTCTTCTTGAAAGCTCGTAAGATGTGTCGTCTAGATTGCACCTCATCGCCCATCGCCACGCATGCATGCATGATGCTTGTTGATCATTAAACTTACGACTTTGATTCCATCAAGTTGCGAGCTGGTCGCGGATTCGCACGGCCGCATTCGCTGCTTTGCAACTTCGGTATGTTCTCTGCATGAGCCCGTGAAGTTTGTCGCCTACATTGCGCCTCAAAGCCCACTACATGCGTGATGCATGAGATCATTGCTAGTAGGGTGCTACTCGGTTCGCTTGTGTACGTACTAGCATACCACGTATGCAAGTCAATCAAGTAAATCAACTAAATGGGGTTTCTGTGCCCATTAGATTTTCAATTCATCAACTAAACTTTTAACAACCTCATTGTCACTTCACCTATGCCTTTACCTTCCTTGTTTTGAGACTACAAACGAAGCAACAATATGAAGATAATTGACACTATAAATGGAAAACATCAACAATTCAACGCCGCTGTAATTGTTCTGAGAAACCCACACCAAAAGTTTACCGGGTGAAACCCAGAACTAACTTTCGAAAAGAAAAAACTGGAAACAAACAAGCTCCCGGAAAAAGTGAGAGGCAAAACGCAAAAGCTGCCTCTTAACATCAGGTGATTCAGTAAGGAAGGTACACTCTCACTCCAAACTAAAAAACTAGCAAGATCAGAATGAGAGCGGTAGTCGGGGATATTCCAATAAGGAAGTCGTATGAGATTGATGCATGAATCCTAATTGGACTTGACGCATCAACTTCCTATCCCCTTGCAGCGTCTTCAATAGGTCGCAACTCCCCCCTCTTGATTTGATGCTTATCGATGAAATGCATGCGGGGATCCATCCTCAAAACCACTATATGAACAAGGGAGAAGATGGGGTAATAAAGTAATCAATCCAATAGCTAGTCCTTCCTTTCTTTCTCCTTCCCCATTTCAGGTTTTAGAAGAGTAAGTTTCGCGCAAGCCGCAAGGCATCTCTACCTAGGAGACGACCTCTTTGCCCAACGGAACGCAATAAAAAAGTCTCCTTGACTTCTCGGGCAAAACCTATTGCAGATCCTTCTGTTAAGATCTTGGAAATCCTGATCTATTGGTGATTTTCTCACAAGGAATGATCTATTGATACATCAAGCCAACCCCAAAAAAGCAAAAATAGCTTCATCTAGCGGGCTGACGAGTCCCTCCTACGGTAAGTAAATCACTATCTGATTCTAGTAGTCCCGGATTGAACTTAGATGCCTAGACAAAATTCTAGCCCCAAACGTGAACCTGAAGCAGCAACCTCCTTTAGAAGTTGGATCTGGAACTACTATACCACAAATGGATCAATTGCCTGGAGGTGAGGATTAAAGGGGGAGTGATATCCCCGTGACTGTGCTTTCGTCTTTGATCGAGTGACAAAAGTGTTATTTCTTGGCATTGGATCAGCAAGGGTGTGAGATGGCATGCTGGCTTGAGATCCGGCAGTTAACTAAAACTAGCAGGGGCCTAGAGGCAGAAGCAAGGGCCACCGGAGCTATCTGTGTCGAGTATCTCTTCTTTTAGCAACTTCTTTACTCTCCTTAAAAGGGAGAATATGCGCAATTTTCTGTCGGGAGAGGATCGGCGCAGAAGCTGGTGCATTCCTTACACTCCCACCTTCATAGGAAAGAAAGAAGGTAAAGGCAAACACCTCTACATGGTTCTAGGCCAAATCAGCCCAGAACCATCTACGCTTCGCTATGCTGGTCCACTTTTCTAGCTTTGAGTGCCGCACCCATCCGTCTACTGGAAAAAGAAGATGGATAACTTTTGAGTGCGCTTTTGCAGATTTTTCCCGACGTACATAAGAGAAATCGAATATTTGAGAAAACAGCGTGATCTCGACCATCACCCTCATGTAACTTAGTAGCTGACCTTTTTTCGGAAGATTATAGTTTGGCCGTTATTTTGGGACGAGCCGAGAAAGCATGGTTCTTTCCACCCTTATTGGAGAGTACCTAACACTTCTACCTATACTGGAGTTAACCGTGGCTTCCAATTTGACCAGCGAGGTGGGTCCCAACTGATGGGACCCCCAATCTTTCTTCGCTAGCGTCGCCCTCAGGTTCATCTGATTCATGAATCATATTCCTTGGAAAATTATAGTAGGATTTTACTATCCTTTTCTTTTCTCGGAATTAAATATTCAAGGCATTCCTCTTCAATAGAGCACGATGAAACAAGTAAAGCAAGAAAAATCACACACAAGCCCCACAAAGTAACAGCCACCTGCTTAATTTAAAATATATAGCATAAAGGACTTCCCACCTCAATATAGACGAGGAACTTAAACCAAACATGTCCGAGCATGAAGCAACATAAAATAGAGTTCCACAGAGGTGCAACCGTAGATTAGATGTTCAATCTACTATCACCTCAATTTATTCACGAACAAAAGCATAAAAGTGAAATCAGATACGAAATGACCTCACTTGGCAGAGGCATTCACCAATTATGGACGAATACACCACCATTTCTGAGACTCTTGAAAAGGCTCATGCAGTCTCCACACACAGCACTTCCACAATCTACACTGTCTGAGCAGCGAAGGAAGAGTTCATCAACACGGCATATTGCTCCTGTTTCGAATAATTCATAGAGAATCTTCAACTCCGCCACTCTGGCATTCATCATAAGGACCACAAAGCCACCATCTCCAACAGTCTCTTTAAACCAGCGAATAAAATCAAACCCCCCTTCATCCGGTGGAGCAATCAGATATTCATCAGGGACAAGATTGGAAGCAGGCTCATCTCCAATAAGGCCAGGATGATAAACAAAGGTAATACCAGGTTTCAAATATGAAGTGAGAATAGAAGTGTTGTGATCAACGATATAAACATCGAAAGATTGAGGTCGAATTGGATAATTGGGCTGGAAGGTTTTTGTAATGCTAGAATTCACCAGTTCCCCTGCACCCACATTAATATAAATCAACCTGTTTCTGGAGGAAATATTCATGAATCTCGGTAAGTAGGAAATTTCTGTTTCAAGCTGACCTGCCTTTTCATCAACAAGAGGCTCAATGTACTTCATGTAGGGCTTATTGTTTGCAACCGAAGGGCACTCATCAGGAAGCCGATAATGCTCAAAGAAACCGAAACCATCGAATCTTTTTTTGAAAATCACAAGAGTAAATGAGCCAATACCGCAGACATGCACAACAGTAGAGCTTTTTAAGAACGATGAGACCGGGGTGGCAGATCTTACCAAGCTGCCTGAGTAGTAATTAGGACCGCCCACGAGCATAGCGCCAGTGCCACCAGGGCGCAAGATGCGCTCAATCTCTAACACAAGTAGAGCAGGAACGGAAACCTTATCGAGAGCTCTAGAGAACACAAAGTCGAAATAATTTTCCTTAAAGTCAAGCTCATACACGAAGCGTTTCTGAAGGAGGGAAAAAAAGGGATGCCTCTCAACGCTAAAAGCGTTAGAGAATCCCAATTCTCCCAATGCCGACACGGCCGAAGCCGACCCCTCCCCAACACACAAAGCTCTTGCACCAGAACCCAACAAATCCTTCTCCATCAGCTCCTTAAACACATTCATAGTCAGATTCTCGCTCTCCTTGCACGGTTGCGACATAATCGCTCCCAAGAGCGGATACGCCAGAGCAGACACAGGTTTAAGAAACCCAGTAAAGTTCAGATACGGAATTGAGCCAAAATTTAATGGGCACTCATCAAAGTCCAAATCCAACATCTGTGGCTCCACCGTTCGAACATCGTTGGCGATACGGACGAAGGATATCACCAACATAGCCAACGTGAACAAGAAGGCCTTCAGAATCAAACGCTTGGCCAATGACCCACGTAGGATCTGCCATCTCACAGCCTTATAATCCATTTGTCAAGCTCAAACAGCGCAATTCGATCGATTTTCAGGTGTTTTCGAGTACCAGATCTAGTCCGATGAAACGGGTTTGCAAGTTTTAACTGTTAATCTTGATCTTTTCAAGAAAAATCAAAACAAAAGAGTGAAATTGGTATTAAACAAGCTGGAACGGGAAGTGATTTAGCGAGTGCAAAACCTGGATGAGGTGTGATTTCCACCCACGAGTAATCCCATTGAGCTTTGGCACCCTAACCAGACCTTCCTTGGAGCCCTCCTGGTCATCGGCTCGTACCACTGGTGAACCATCTTGCACACACAAACTACATAACTGAACCCAACCCTCTACATTATCGGTATGCAATACCTGTTAAAGCTCTACAAATGGTGCGTGTGTGAGTACTGGGGTCAGATTTTTTGCTAGATCTGAAACAAAAGGAAAAGTGAGAGTGTGGATGGAGAGTGTGAAGCAAAAGTGACGTTAAGAAGGAGGAGGGAGGGATCGTCGGAGTGTACGAACCTTCCTGTCGGTGTCGGTTAGTGGGTACGTGTCAGTGTTTGAGTGGAGGGAGAGTGCTGGAATTCATTTTGTGGTTAGCTCAGTACGAGTCGTGGCGAGTTGGAGGCTGAGTTTCTTGAGTTCGAGTTGCGGGGGTTCCACACTGGCATCCACCACCGGTTGGCGCCGGGCTAGATGTGCACCCTCCGCCGTACAGAGCCACCTGTCCCACATATTTACGTCCATTCGTAGACGATCGTAAAAGAATTATGGCGAGGTAAAAGCACGATAATACTTATTAGATTATAGATATTAGACAGATTAAATCCTTCAATACATATATAGGAATAATGGAACACACGTGACATCTCGCCATTTGTTCTCAAAGTTAAATTACGATGTTTAATCTTGTGTTAGCATATATGTAGAACGTAGATTAAGCATTTTTAAGAACGCAACAAAATACCACTACAAAGTTTAAAATATGTCAATACTTGTATGTTTGAAAAACTCATATTGACATTACAATCCACTCTATTGTGGTGTGAGACAGTTAGTCTTGACTATTTGAAGGAACGTTGGATGTCTAGTGTAATAACTCTTTGTCTTTCTTATTCATTTCTTTTATCACATTAACTCTCCCTGAATTAACGATTCTCATAATCGGGATCAATATTTCAAGATCATACAATTTCTTTTAAATATTAATTTTAATACAGCAGTACATTAGTCTACGTAATAAGTGAACCTATATATTACATTCTCGAGTAGAAATGACATGGACATCTCTTCCACAATAATGAGTTTGTTGCAACCATAGTGATGTAACTTGGCACATGAATTTCACTTTCTTTTTTTCAAATTAGTGGGGCAACATGTACTTTGGGACCTTGTACCAACAACTTCTCAGAATCTTGCTTTCGACCCCAGAGAACTGAAAACAAGAGAAAGAAAATGGCTGAATGATATTGTTTAGTCCATAAAATTTGCCCTTTTATTTATGCCAAGAATCTTGTTATTCGCATAACATGTGGAGTGGTAAGAGAGGCATCTAAGTTTCAATCAATTTTGTGACCGGTAATGTCATGAACAATCCTATTTAGGAATCCCTTGTCCAAAATCTGGGTGCAAGTTGATGGATAATGGAGCTTTACTTTTTGGAAGATTGAAGGGGGAAATGTTGATTTGATAGATTTTGGGATCTTTATTAAGACTGCGGTGATTACACTTTTCACTTGTCGTCTTGAATTATTATTAATTATTTATCCCATGTGAGATTGATACCCGTTATGTATGGGATTTATATATCTTAACAGGTGAAATCATTTATTTGCAGATGAATAACCAGCAGCCATATCCTTGGCAACCTTCAACCTTTTTATTAGTCTTTATTTATATGAGTAATAATTAGAAAATGAGTCCGAGAAGTTTCTTAGAAATCTTTTACAAAAAGCTACTAACGGTTTGTTCATATCCGTCACTGACTCATACTTTAAAAGTTAACTCTTTTCGACGGATGCAAGAAATGCACAAGAAGGAGGAAATTGGAATTTTTACGTGAAAAAGTTTTTTCAATAGGTAAACTATACTGATAATTAAACTATTGCTTATGACACGCTGCATGTATTACATTATGATTACACATTGTGCATCATTCACTGCACAGAAAATACCAATAACAATGACCGGCAGGTTCATTGCTCGAAATCAAAATAATAAACAAATTAATGGAAGTGCCATTTTACCGTAAAACCATACTATCTGTTGAAATTATCAGTTTATCATTAGGTATAACAGTGTGTTTATGCTAAATTTAATAACACATTATTAAGAAAGAGTAATCAAAGACAGGACAAGGGTAGGATCAAGAATATGATATAAATCTTGGGTTGGTGAGACAAGGCCCGGAACCATAGCCGTCCACTCTCCTTGACAACGTGGTACAGACAATTGCTGCCATGACAATAATAATTGGATAGAAGATTGATGGATGTCTAAGAACAAATGGAAGCCATGGTGAAGTTAAAGGTAAAGGACTGTAATCTTTGTTGGAGGAAAGCTAACTCTGTTTGGTTACCATTTTCATCATCTTGGTTTTATGTTTTTTAAAAGATGAAAAAGATTGTCTTCTCATAATAGCTCGTCTGAATATTATTATAACAATAGTGAAGTGCAGGAGGATAAATTTTGTGTCAATTATAGATTGATACGTGTCTTTTATCTATCATTGAAATAAATGTTTAATGACAATGGGAAGCTATTATGTGGTCGAATTTAAATTTTGCCACGTATGCTGTACACTAAACATGGTATTTAGCTCTTCACAAAATTAAGAAATTATCATCAAAGGTGTGCAATTCTATAAGAACACTCCATTCTACCCCTATTGGATGGCCCTAAGGGTTGGACATAAGTTTTCCAAGTTAGCCGGCCAGAGTTTACTTTCCCAAGCCAGAGCTTTGTTAATCTGAAGACACAAATTCTTCAAGTTGGAGGATAAATTATTCAAGTTCAGACATTCAAGCCGTTCGACGCGAAATTTATTGAGTGTTCTAACAAATTCAGTCAAATTAGTCGTTTGATTTGAAAGCAAGCTATCAAGTCTTCAGTCAAGTGCTAGTCAAGAGAAGAATCAAAGGGCCTTTTCTTTGTATAAAGATCTATTTAGAGAATTGTACTCGCTTTTCAGATCAATACAAACTTCATTTGTCCCTAACTTTTCTGTCTTATCTTTAGACTCGAGATTAGTGTGTACGTGGGACTTTCTCTCCCTTTCATCTCTTCTCTTTATCAACAAGAAGAAAAAAGAAATCTCAATTTTGTTGATCCAATGGTTCCGAAGATTGACGCCTTAAAGATAACTCGCTCTAAGCTAGCTGACTCAAAAGTTCTATCTACTGTTAATTCTGGGGCTCGTAGCCAAGCAAAGGTTAAAGCTCAAGCAAGTTCACAAGGGGCATCCTCCCTCAAGGAGAATTTCTTCTTCGGGACCAATGCACCAAGAAAGACTCTTGGTTCAACTCTGGCGGGGGTAAAACACCATGTTGTTCAGGCTGTTCTATCGCACCCAGCCATGTCCAAAGAATCTGTCTTGAGCCCTATGATCCTATTTATCCACGAGAATCATGAAGAAGACACTTCAAGTGGGTGGTCTGTGTTAACTTCTCCCGCCAAATCCCCAAAGTTCAAGATCGCCTCACCGCAATCCATTAGCTCTAATGCTACTTTCTCTGGTACCATGCCTATCATAGTGACAAATGCTCAGACTCTTAAGGAGCAAGTTGTGAGCCTAGCAAGAGCATTTGAGTTACTCACAAGAACTGTCCAAGATGGTGATGACCAAATTACTACTCTTCTTGGAGGGTAAGGAAGATGTAGAAACAAGCAATGCCAACGAGGGTAAGAACAAAAAGGCTCCAAAAGGAAAAGATTCTAACAAGAAGACAAAACTAGAAAATGTCTTTTAACTCACATCTAAAGATTCTATTCCTATTGAGCAACTGAAGAAGTTCATCACGGGTGCAATTAAGGACAAATTTGAAAGGCCTACAAAGTCTTCCCTTACTTATGCGAAACCATATAGCCAAAAGATCAATCTTCTAAGGATGCCTACCGGTTATCAGCTGCCAAAGTTCCAATAATTGACAGTAAAGGCAATCCCAAACAGCATATTCCTCACTTTATGGAAACATGTACAAATGTTGGGACCAATAGAGATCATCTGGTCAAGAAAATTGTTAGATCCTTAAGAGTAACTCGTTTGACTGGTACACCGATCTTCGGCCTAACTCAATCAGCAGTTAGGAACAGTTAGAGCAAGAACTTCTCAATCGCTTTTACAGCACTCTGTCTCATAATCAGCATGATTGAGCTTATAAGTTCACTCCAATGGAAATATGAGGCCGCTATCGACTACAACAACCGATGGAAATCTCAATGTCAATTTCAAGGATCACCTAAGGGAGTCTTTTGCTATCAAGTGTGCATTCAAGGGATACAGTGGGGAATACAATATATTCTTCAAGGAATGCAATTGAAGACATTTGAGGATCTCGCGACCGGTGCTCATGACATGGAGCTCAACGTTGCTGCACATGGAAACCAAGGTCTACCAATTCACGACTTCCACAAGAGCAAGGAAAAACAAGACACTTGTAGAGGAGGCAAACATTTTTGTCCAAATCTAACGGCAAAGAGTCCATGGTCATGGACAGTAAGTCAATCAAACTCTTTACTGAGAGTAAGAAGAAAGCAATAGACAAAGGAAATGTTCCTCAAGAGAAGGGAAGGAATAGACTTTCTTTAAAGGAAATGCAAGACAATGAGTACCATTTCTTGATTCATATGTGCCTGGCATGTTTGATGATCTACTTAGTATAGAGCTATTTGATTTGCCAGAAATGAAACAACCAGAGCAAGCCGGTCTAGTTAGTGACCCTAACTATTACAAATACCATCAACTAATCGGCCACCCCATCAAGAAGTGCTTTGTCATAAAAGACAAGATCATGGAAATTGGCACATCTAGGAAAGTTATCCTCGAGGAAGGCAAGGCTTCTGCAAATCAAACTTATGCCGCCTTTGACTCTAGTCACTCCCCCGTTCCAACTGGCCCCATTGTACCTCAGGAAGAATGTAAGAGTTCATTCTTAGTTTTACTATATACCATCAAGTTTGGTTCATTTGATCCAGTTGAAGTCAAGACAACAAATTTGCAATTAACTTAAACGCTCATTCTTCTAGTCCATATATGCTGTAACTTCCATACATGGAAGCATTGACTCAATCTCAAACTCAACTGACTCGGAGAATGAAGGATGGACCATCATCACCTATCAAAAGAAGCGAAAGGCATTGACAAAGGACAAAGATTTGATAAGGTCTAGGATGATGCAAAAACACTCTAGGACCAAAATACAAGAAAGGTTACGGGGAATTCTTCCCTCGCCTGTAGGTGTACTTAGGCAAAACCCTGAAAACCCTATCACTTATATGAATTCCTACCAAAGTGGCTACGCAAAGATGTCCCAACAACCGCAAATGAACTTGCATTCTACGTGGCTCAAGTTGAAGACATTGCAAGTGAAAGGCAAGGCATTGCTTCTCATCAGGACATTGCAATGGAAGTCAAGGCACTCCTTCCAGCTAACTCATAGCCCTGCTGTAGAGGGCAATCGTATTTACGCTAACAACTATCTCGCATCTACATGCCCCATTACATTCTTTGATTATAATTTGTTGCTTAGTTCATGACCACATAGTCATCCTTCATTTGTAACTGGGTATACTTGTGAATGAAGACTCATTAGGATATTGCTTGATGGCAGGTTTACTGTCAACATTATACCTCTCAAAGTAATGAAGGAGCTTGGAATTTCAGTTGATGATCTTAGAAGTAGCTGCCTCATGATTCAGGGGTTCAACCAAGGTGGCCATAAAGTTGTTGGCATAACATGGTTAAAACTACTAATTAAAGATATGGCTTCGAGCATTTTATTCCATGTGATAGACGCGATGGCATCCTACAATATGATTTTGGGACGATCATGGCTACACAATAATGAGGGTAAGGAACGAATGTATAACAGAAGCCACTGCACAAAAAGAAGGTGTCAATGGGATACTGAACAAACTTTCCACCTTGCAAAAATAAAGGAAAAAGTCAGCCTTACAAATGTAGTCCTAGCAGACATCATACAACACATTCAAAAGGTTGAAGAAAATTCAACCGAAATCTATTATGCTGCTAGGATTTGTTCTCAGAAAATGAAATAATATCAAAGGACCCAATTGTAATTTGCTTTCTACCTTTGGATAAGGTCCCCTGGCACAATCGATACACTAGTAGTCTTGGCACAAGATACTTTCTATAAGTCCTAACAAAGAAAATGTTGATGCACTCTTCCATGTTTTATGGCCTATTTCATTAATGGTTGCCCTGAACACCATCAAATTTTAAATAGGGGCTTGACACTATGATGACTATCTTGTAATGTCCTAAAATGAAAAGACGACTCGTGCATTTGAGGAAAAGTGTCAAAGAAATGTATTGGTACCGTATCAGCACATTATTGTTCCTTCCCCTTCATCCAGAAAGACTTTGTTATAAGAAAGGAAAAGCATGTTGGGTCACTATCAAGCTTATTCTAGACACATAAGAATTTGACTTTACATGCAAAGAATGCACCTTATACTGCCATTTGGTGATCTTATGCAGCTGGAAGTGAGTAAGAAATCTTGTTTAGCAATTTTTTTGCTTAAAGAACTAAAAAAACATATAGCCCGCTAGGTTGAAAACCCTAAAAGGGGCGGCCTAGGCAAAAGTTAGGGCGCGTGTGTGTGTGGTCTAGACAAAAGTTAGGGCACACACAAAAAAAAATTCCAATGAACTATGGTTGACTTGATCCCTTCAGGGCACGTAGGTAGTTTAGACCTAAATTCTAAGTTCAGTCATAAACAAAAAAAGAAAGTCCTTTTGGTGTTAAGGCTAGTAATTGAAAGTAATACTACTTTAATTCCCATGCAAACTAAGGCAAAATACTTTCTCTCAAGGTCTGATCACATAAGATAAAAGGGAGAGGCTTCTAAGCATGACATTGAATAAGGGAATAAGGTTGAATTCTCCTAGTTCCCTTCTACTATCTTCAAGAAGCGCTTTCATCTTCTCCAAAGTTGCTATGTCCTCGTCATTCAAAGGGAGAGATGTTTCCAAGCGAGGTGATTTTGTCTTTTATCTAGAAAATTTCCACGTCCAACTTGGATAGATCTTTGTCATCTTGCTTACGCAACGTCATTGTTGCTTCCTTCTGCTTGTCTAGCTCTCAAAGTTGCTTCATCAACTTATAGTGCTTCTCCTTAATCCTTACGAGTTGTGCTTTACGAGAAATGACACGCTCTTTCTTCTTGATGGATCGTGTCTCTGCCTCGACAAGGCGGTTTCAGGCATTCGTGTCATGCTCCTTGGATGCATCTTGACAGGACCTTATGGCATCATAGCTAGCAACATTACAAAAAAATGAACTTAAAAGCTTTTCCAAAGCAGAAAGGTTTAATGCTTTAATATTAGTCGTTTCCTTCAAAAGTGAGTCCATATCTTTCTTGACAGAGGTCATGCGCTCTAAGGGTACTCTAAAGAGCCTTATTATTATTATTATTATTATTATTATTATTATTATTATTATTATTATTATTATTATTATTATTATTATTATTTATTTATTTTTTATTATTTATTATTATTTTTTTTAAGTTCCATAGCATGATGAGATATTTCTTTTGACAATCTGAAATCTTCGCCTTAAGTTGAAACTCAAAGACTAAAGGACTTGTACTCTAACGCACAACTGCTAGAGGAAAACATGGAGGCTTCCTCCCAGCAAGGATAGGCATAGCCTCATGGGTAAAAGGAGCAATGTAGCTTGATGCACTTGTTGTGATTTTTTTTCCTTCACTGCCACTTTTTGCTTGAGGACCTGTCGCTACCAAATGATCAAGATCATTGGCCATCAACACAAAAGAACTTGGGCCATCCAGAATAGTTCTTCATCATTGAAAGGAAGTCATTGATCATCAAGCTAGATGAAAATGAAAAAATATCTCAAACGTAAGAACAGTAAAGGCTTTAATTTCACCAAATAAAGTCTACGTATGTACATGTCTTGCCGATTCTAGAAGAGATGATATCGAGATATGGACATTCTCAAAGAACACCTTTGGAGTCAAGTCAAATGTTTGGCTTTTCTTCTTTTTGGTCGGTCACTTTCAATGTTAATCACCATCATTTGTATTGCTTTTCCTGTCAATTGATGAACGAGCCCTTATCCCCTCTTCAATGTACGATAGAGATTAAAGTCTTCCATAATAACAGATGAAAGCCAAAAAACCTTCACAAGGGCATTCTCAGTCGCGTCTTCCGTTCTGTTAGAACTTGAAAGAGATAAAACAATGTCCTTTTCTTTGCTCGCTCGAACCTTTTTAGTTTTATCAGAAGTAGAGTTCGCAATATTTTTCTTCACTTCGTCTAAATGTGGAATAGCGTTTGAGATATTCTCCTTGACTAAAGGCCTTGTAGAAGCACCTTTCAACATGCTAGACTTTGGAACATTTGATGCCAAATTCTTACTTATTTTGATAATGATCTTGGGAGGTTTTGAAGTATCTTCAAGCTACTTTGACCACCATGCAGCATAAGCTTTCATGGTGAGACATGCCTTAATTGCCAGATGAGATGGAATGATAACTTGAGACTCGCTGGAGAGGTGAGTACATGACTGCCAGAGTTGAATCACTTCATCTAATGAAGTCGCATATAGCTTTTTCTTTAGTTCACCTGGAATGTTTTGGCAGAAGCCAAACTGGTAGCTAATCCTATGAGTACTGTAAGGTTCAGTGATGTATTCACTGCCGCGTAGAAGGGTTAAGTAACTTGAGCATATGTTGATGAAGTACTTACTCCAAGATGATGATAGATGCTCGTCATCTGTCAGAGTAAATCGCTGTTGTTTGTACAAGCTCAAAGCAGTTAATGTAGATGCACTGACTTTCTGGAGCAAATCTCGAGCACATGAATATCAAATCATTTTACCATCCTCTCACCAGAAACCTTAGTCATGCAAGCACCATGGTGAATATGATCAGATGAGAAGTAAGCATCAAAGTAGTTTCTTATCCACCCATAGACATAGTGAATAGGAAATCTTGCTTCATACTTTTTTATGTGAAAGGAAGAGTGAGCTCCCTTAGGCCATTGTAGATGCAGGCGAGCACTGGTACAAATAAGGAGAACTTTCTTACATAAGCCATCATGCTCGCCACCTTGAAGACATTGAGACAGATGCGATTGAACTCTTTACCGAGCAGAACAAACTTACATAACCAACATGATAGAAATGCCGCCAAGTAAGTTTTATCTACCAAATCACGATTGACACCTAACTCCTCAAACAAGTAAAATTGCTCTTTTCCTTATGAAAACATATTTGTAAAAAGGGTTATGCCAACATCTTGGTTTATTTTCCCTTTTCTTTGACATCCTCGCTGTAGATTCACCGTACCGAATGGGACCTATAAACCAAAACTGGACCCAGTTGAGAGAAGTCACCTGTTGATCTCCCCCATTTTTGCAATTAAGTTTGTGAAAGCCATAAACAGGTATTTGTAACTGGGAGACAAGAGAAGTTTCCCATCTTGGTTGAGACCAGTCAATTCTTTTTCCGATGGAATGACTTCATCATAGAAGAGTCCGTGATAGGAAGTCCACCGATCACTCGTAAGTCTCAAAGAGAAACAGAGATCTTTCCAAGTAAAGTGTGTAGCATGTTGAAGAAGAGTACCAATATTCACAAATCCTTGGAGGATGTACTTATCTCTATCATAAGTGAACAATGAAGCATGCAGTGCATTATAGATCCTCGCTTCATCATGTAAAGTCTTATTTCTCGTAAGGTTTTGAGCCATTCCCATAGCCTTCCATATAAACATGTTCACCAAAGTTGGAAGAAGGGATTCACCAAGCGGGTTGGCCACATTAAAGATTAGGTCAAAGTACCTGAAAGTCAGACGAAGACGTCTCCGTGGCATGAGAAGATGCTTCCTTTGAATCATAGAGAGATGATCGCAGTAATAACACATTCAAACTGAAGCTGTAGTTGGGGGTTTTCACATAATTGATTACAACTTTAGTAGATTTCATGCACCAGTCTGTCAAATGAAGCTGGTCAATATAAGGAGAACGATCTTGAGCCAACATCCCTATAGCTAAAGGATGAACAGCCACAATTGTACTTTTAATCCATTGAACTTCGATCTCCTTGATGATGGAGAGAGAAGGCTCGGAAAGCTCGAAATTCTTGAAATAGGTCATTTCAAAAACAGTCAAGAAAGTGAAGGTAATGGTGTAAAGGACGCCAAGGTCTGACGGAAAGTCGAAGCGAAGAAGCCAATTTTCGTATTTTCCTAAGCTCCTTCTGTAAATGCTGCTACAAAGAAGGACGAGGTTACAAATTCTGAAGAAAAAAAATCACACTGCAATGGTTTGATAGATTGCTCGTGTCATAAATAGAGAAGATGGCACGCAATGAAAAAAACAATTAAAGTTGAAAAAGGGGGAAAAAAGAAAGTTGTTTCTTCAAAAAAAAAAAGGAAGGGAGGCCCAGATGAAGAAATAAAGGAAGAAGAAAACAAGGGGAAAAAGGGTCTAAAAAAATAAAAAGAAGAAAAGAGGGGCTCAGAAGAAGAAAATAAGAGGTCTGAATAAGAGAAAATGGGACAAAAGAGAAACAGAGAATGGCTTATTTACGTGTGTTTGACGAGAACAACTACCGCCAAGGACTGCACCATGCCATGGTCATGCCGTCAATCTTTCACTGCTGCCGGCTAGATCCACGGCCAGCAGTGGGTCTCTCTCTCTCTGTATGCCACCTGTCAATCGCCTTCTCTGACCACTAGATCCGTCGCCGCTCATCAGTCACAAAATCACTAGTCGCTGTCGCAGTGCCGCCGCCGCTGCTTTCAATGCGCTGCAGACTAGTGGGTTGCCGCTGTTCGGGTGAAAAAAAAACATACGCATATATCTACATTATGTGTATATTCTTCACCAGTTAGTTTTATGCAAATGCAGTTTTTTTAGAAGTTTGGTTGCAAAATCGCGTTTGTGTTTGTGGGAGTGTGAGCACATTGTGAGTTCTCGATGGTGAAATACGGTGACAACATGCCACAGGTAGAGGTGTCAAAAGGGTCGAGCGGCCCGCGGGCTGGCCCGACCCTCTCGGTGAACAGTGACGGCCCTAAACAAATGGGCTTGGGACCTGGGCTTGGACCAGGCCAAGAAATTTCAAAAAAAAACCGGGGCAACCCGACCCGAAAAAAAGCCCGGGTTTGGCCCGATTTTTTAGGCTCAGGCTTGGCCCAATGCTGGTAGGCCCCACGATTTTCAAATTCTAATTTCCCCCTTTTTCCCCCAACGGTTATATTCTCCATTATTTCCTTAAATTCCACTTTAGGAAAAACTGTTAATCAAAATCTATACTTATTACTTAAGATCGTCTGGGGAATTAATAACTATACTCCAAATTTAAATTTTTGTAAATTCCAACTAGTTTTTAGTGGTACATTATAATAACAAAAATTCAACTCTAGTGAAAAAAATAAAGCTTAATAGAATAAATTTCAAATAAACTGATTAGGATTTCAAAATATATGCTAAAACTTTATACAAAATTAAACTAATAATAGAAATTTGAAATAAACTGATTAGAATTGAAACTTTCAAAAAATGTTACTTATAAATTATAATGTTAGTAGGCCAAAAAAGGCTGGTCAATATTACATCAAATTAACATGTATCAATCTCAACCAATTAATTTGATGTATTCTTGTTGGCCATCTACGCAAATAAATAAGAAGGAGTTGCGAACCAAAAAAGAAATTTTTTTTTTTGGGCCCGGGTCCAGCTCAAACCCCGACCCTAAATATTGGGCCTAGGGCACGGGCCCATATATGCAGATTTCAGGCCCGCCCGGTTTTCCAGACACCAAGCCCGGCCCGGCCTCGACCTATTTTCGCTGGAGGCCCGTTGGGCTTGGGCCGGCCCAAGCCCGGCCCATTGACACCTCTAGCCACAGGGCTGCCCATCCTATTGCGGCAGAATACAAGTAGGATTCAAGGACTGTTGAAGTGATCGGCAAAGGCCACTTGGTAGCATTAGCCCAATAAAATCAAGCAACAAAAAAATGTGCAGACAAGTGTCAGAGGAAATTTACCAGGCTATAAGGTCATCAAAGACATCTTACGACTAAGCTACAATTTGTTACAATCTGTGGAGAAAGAAATTTTACGGATCCCCTGTTCTTTTAAAGGCAGTGCATGAGCTAGTTTTTGAACTCATTCTTCAAGCAGAATTTAGCTGCAATTCTAATTTCAAGTTTCATTTGAATTGGGATTATGAATCCTTTTTTAAATCTAAGTGCAGTCATACCGAGTTTAAGACCATATGGCCATCAAGTATGAGTTTTAGTGTAAATTAAATTTCTTCACACAAGTTCATCTAAATTCAAGTGACTGTTAGCTTTCTTCGTCCAAGTTCAAAATTGAAGTAAAGTTTAAGACATTTTGGCCATCAAGTCCCAGTTCTAGCAATATTAAATTTATTCACACAAGTTCATCTAAATTCAAGTGACTGTCAGTTTTCTTCATCCAAGTTCAATATTGAAGTAGGAGAAAGTTGCTACTAAATATAAGTTCTAATGTCTAGGACTAAAAATTCGCTATTATATGGACAAAATCCATTCAATACAGAAGAAGAATGTCAGGACTCATTTACTTTTCAAAGCACATTTTCCTCAATGGGCCAGCGACCGAGTCTCGAGGGGGCATTTGTAGAAAGGCAAAGTTTATGCCAATTATAAATTGATATGTGCCATTTATCTGTCATTAAAATAAATGTTCAATGACAAATAAGAAGCTGACACGTGTATACTACGTGGTCGAATGAAAATTTGCCACGTGTGCTATAACATAAACATGGTATTTATCTCATTACAAAATTAAAAGATAATCATCAAAGAGGTGCAATTCAAAGTTCAGACATTGAAGTCGTTCGTCGCGAAATTCATTGAGTGTTCGAACAAACTCAATCAAATTTGCCGGTTGATCGGGAAACAAGCTATCAAGCCTTCGGTCAAGCGTTAGTCAAGAGAAGATGAGATGGCCTTTTCTTTGTATAAAGATCTATTAAGAGAATGATACTCGCTTTTCAAATCAATACAAACTTCATTTGTCGCTAATTTTTCTATCTTATCTTTAGACTCGAAATTTGTGTGTACATGAAATCTAGTTAAATACCGCATCAAAACTAAGAAAACTTCTCGTTTATGTTGTTCGGCGAATATCATTCTTCACACATTTACAAGTGAAACAGAGCACGGTGAATTCAAATAATATGTCTGCAAAGGGTTGGTAAACGTGGTTACAAAACTTGGTGTCTTTGAAAGCAAAATTGGAAAATAGTAAGGGAACAAGAAAAAGCACATAGACATGATAATAAAAACAGAGAAATGGTAACTAACTGGGGTTCAAGTTTACACCTAAAAGTTATACGATTTGCTACTTTTGTAGTTTGAAACGAAATAGTCTGAATTTTTACAAAGCTATTGTACATAAGGCATGGCTACATTAACATGATTTGTTCCCATTTAACATTCCTTTGTCACTAAATGATTGAAAAGTGTCACTACAACTTTTAATAGCTAGAGTTGGTGGATTAGAAAGCTACAACCTTATACGATAATGCTAATTTGACGTACTTAAATTTTGAGCAGACCTGGTGAAAGCAATCTAAAGAAGGAGGAAAAGTTTGCCAAAAGTAATATACTTTCAAAAAAAAAAGGAACTTAAAGGTTAAAAAGTATAAGTCAATCTCAAGCCCGATAGCTGGCTTGAAGCTTAATTGATATTGAATTTGAGGTTAGAGTGGCTAAACCTCGACAACAACTCTTTAACTTGTATTATTTGGATCAGACATGGCAAACATATATATCCATCGGGAATGGGCAAATACTCGTAAGGGTCCAAATAAAATGAGTTTGGGCAACCTTTTTTAATTAGCAAGTATTCATTTGTTAATTTTGGTAGTTGACATATTTTTTTTCCCTTCTTTCTTTCTTACTAGAATGCTTGTCAGTTGTTATCGGTTGTTACAACTATTTGAGAGTGGATGGTAAACTATAAAGTTGAAGTTTTACACCGTGAAAATAACAAATTAAAAAGTTATGTCAGCTACTCAAATGACAGTACTTATTACTTAGTAATATGTCAAGTACCAAAAAAACAGTGCCAACACATAAGGGTTAAATGCATATCGGTATCCAAAATACATGAAAATCTTGCTTGACGACTCATATTTTAAATTTTTACACGTCAGGGTTTGGAATTTTAATTTTGTAAGTAATAAATACTTCCATCCAAATTCCTAACTTTGTGCCTAAATCGTTAAAGACAAAAGTGTCAATTTTCGGGCACTAACCAAACACTGCCACCCAACTCAAAACTACCATACACCTCCACCTACTAAACCCAACACCACATACATCACTCCCTTCCCCGAGCACCGGTGCGCGCGCGCACACACACACACACACACACTTACAAACACAGGCACACACCGACCCGTTTTCCCACCTCCCCTTTCCTACCCCATTGCCCATCACCCACTTCCACAGACATAAATGCACACACACCCCTGTTTGCCCTACCCCCACTTCACTATCCATTACCCATGCCCCACACCCCTATACACAAACACACCCATATTCGCCCCACCCCCATTGCCCATCACCCACTCGTTTGCACACATAATGTGCAAACGCCTAACAACCCACCCACCTGTCCGTTTACCCCACCCTCCACCCCATCCCACATCAATCACCTACCACATACACCCCTCTCCATAACCCATTTGTTCGCCCCCCAATCCCGCATCACCCACCACTATTACAGTTGCATACAAATAGTCACACATCTATTTACTCCCCCCCACCTTCTATACACACTCACACATAATCCACCAGATCTACTCATTTGTGTAATAAATTTGAGGTGAGAGCACCGAGGCATAGTGGTGGGCTTAATGTAACACAAGAGAATGGTGGTCGGAGGAGAGTGGGTAGATGTTAGATACGATGGGTTGATGGCCTTGGCGACGACGTCTTCTTAAAGTGGTGATGGGGGGTGGTTACGTTGGGTTTAGGGTGTGTGGGGTGGATTAGGGGTGGGTGGTTGATGGAAAGAATGGAAAGATAAAAAAAGATAGAAGAAAAAATACCAAACCTTGGCTAGCGCTTTTGCCCCTGTAGTTTAAGAGGGAAGTTGGGGATTTGGTTGAAAATACTTACTAAATGCAAAATTAAACTTCAGACCCTGACATGTAAAAATGAAAAAGTCCCCAAGTGTGATTTTTGTGTACTTTGGGACTGCGCTTGGCGCGCCAGGTTATTTAGTAGGATAGGACAGGATAAGGACGGATAAGTCTGGATAAAAATATCATGTTGGATAAGGCCAAATAAGATATTTATCATGTCTCTCATTTGGACCAAACCCATATTAGAGGCCGCGTAGGATTATCTTGTTGTCTTTCTATTTTGGCATCAACTATCGCTTCAACCACAGCCAACAATAACAACCGCTTCAACCACAGCCAACAATAACAACCATTATAACCACCCACCACCAGCAAGGCACCAATCAACATGCCTACCACCACCACTACCACTGCAACCACTTATGGAACCCACCATCAACAGATTGCACTTACCACTATTAACAGATTGCAGTCACCATTGGCACCAACACACCACCACCACTGCAACCACCTTTCCAACCCACTATAACGGACCCACCCCATCATTAGATCAAATCGCCACTTAACAGATTGAACCTCAATTACCCCATCAATAGATTGCACCTCAACCATCACCGAACACCCCATACATTCCTCGCTGATTGCCCCATCCATAGCCGTTAATCCCTCCTTCCCACATATACAGATAGAGACACAGCTTGTCCGCTAGTGCAGTAAGCCAATAGCGACGATGGGTTCCGTGGAGGTGGTGCTGGGCCGACGGTGCATATTGTGCGATAATGGGTGTTGTATAGCTGCCAGTGGGTGTTTTGCCTCCGCCGGTGGATGCTGCACCTTTTGTGGTGTGGTCTTGGCCCTTTTCGTATCCCCAAGAAAAATAAAACCACTCGTGCTGGTATGAAATTATCCCATAGAAGTGGGATAAAAACTAGTCTGACAAAGAAGATCATTTTTACTCTATCCAGATCCCTTATCCCACTCTCGAAACACACTTTGAGGTACTAATATGTATTTAACCCAACAAAAAACCAAAACAATAGTAGCATCAAGAAAGAATGTACGAGAGAAATGACAAAGTTGATGACAAAGATCGATGATTACGGCAGTCAGTTGTGATGCTGGAGTTCAATGATTACAAAGCGGTGATAGTGGACGTGGACAACGATGTTGCGATGATAGACTAAAAGTGGCGAAGTGGAAGGCGGAGCTAAGGTGGACCATGGAAGTGGGCAGCAATGATTGATGTGGACAACAATTCTCTAAGTGCTTAGTTAGAACTTAGTCTGTGAAGCTTTGAGGTATGGTCGAAGTGGAGTGGCCTAATTAGGATTTACGGGTCAGTTTGAGTACAGGTTAAGCCCAAGGACAACCAATTTTAAGATTCAAAAGTCTTAAGCTTAACTTTGACTTCCTTTTAAACTAGTATTTTGTACTTCTCTTTCTTCAAAGGACAACCAATTTTAAGATTCAAAAGTCTTAAGCTTAAATTTGACTTGACTTCCTTTTAAACTAGTATTTTGTACTTCTCTTTCTTTATTCTTATAACGAAAAGTCATTATGCATAATCCAAATCCATTTTGTGGCCAATATAGTTAGTTCAATTTCTTGTTTGAGTTATGCAAATAAAAAATTAGTTTAATAATACCAGTGACATCACAAGAACTTACCGCGAGGTGCATTGTAGACTTTGGGCTACATTTTGACAGTAGCGGTGTTCTAATTAAGCCTGAAGTGAACCTAAAAGTGTTGTTGGGTACATGATCTTGGTTTGGGTACCTCAGTAGCCTATTCATGTCCAACCCCGATTAACAGGGCTACCAAAACCATCATCGTCTAAATTTTTATAGAATATTGAGAACTTGTTAGATCTATTTATATTGTTACTATTTTCAAGAAGTGAATCTAGAGTTTCGTTACATTTGGGAGTTTAAAAATGTGTATTAAAAAGGTAGATAATAGCAGTTTTTCACGCATTGACTACAAACTATTTTAGCTTATGAAGTTATCAAAAAAAGCTTTTTTTATTCAAACAAAAGCATCAAAGGAAGGAGATTTGGTGGACTGCTTGTAGTTTTTAAGAATCCTTGTCATTATGTTAATGACGATCTGATGACGTCTATAACAAATGAACGACTCTAGGATTATTGCCTTCGTCGAATGAGTGAAAGGTGGGACTATAACTGATAATATAGAACGATGTATCAAGCCAGTATGACAAAGTTTTTCACCCCAAATCAATTTTATGATTTTGAGTTCGAGATAATGTTAGCAAAGTCCTTGAGCTAAGGGAGTAATCTCAAATAAATACTATGTTTGAGTATATTGCTAGTGTTATTTGACTGAATTGAAGACAAGTGGAGTTAAAACTTCTCATAAAGATGATTGAATTAGCCCCTCCATAAGGGTTTCTTTTTGCCCTTTCATCTCTACTTTCTTTCTTGTGTTATCTTTTTTTCTTAATTCTTTCTTTCACGGTAGCATTCGCCTTTCGCCTTAATTCTACCAATATCCAAAAAAGAAAGTAAAAGCCATTTCCTCACCGCTACGAATGCCAATGGATATATATAATAATAATAATAATAATAATAATAATAATAATAATAATAATAATAATAATAATATAATGGTGATAAAAGGTGAGATTTATCATGATAAAAGGTATTACAAGGGTGCTTTCGTTTGGCATGGGGAAGCTGAAGGGGCTGGGCGGTGATGATTGATTATAATCAGAGCAGTGGCGGAGTCAGAAATTTAGTTCAAGGTGGGTACCTAATAGCTAGATTTTTTTTTTGCCTAATACCGTCGTGAATGAGTTAGACCTAACAAACTTATGAACATGGTCAAAAGAGGCAAGAAACAAGAACTAATTCGGCAATTCAAACTTCTCAATTTGTTTAGGTGGAACAGTATATTCAACTTGTTCATGAAAGTTCTAAATTCTCAAAACCCCAATTAATTTAATGCTAAATTCTCCCAAATGCCAAATTCTCACTTCATAATTGCAACCACAAGTAGCAATTGCCAACCTCTCAATCCAAAGTTAAAAATCCCCAAAAACCTCAATTTGAAACATATACACCCACGAGCAGCAATTGCAATCTGAAAATAAAAATTCAAAATCTCAATCTGAAATTAAGAATCTCACTAGTAGCCAAATGCTCAATTGGGAATTGTAAGTTCCAAAACCAAATTGTCAAATTCTAATTTGAAACAAAAAAGAAAGGGTTCAAGTTCAAGAAATTATAAATTTTAAGAATAAACACTGGAATTATAGATCTTGGTTTCAAAGTGGAGGATTATGCTTTGCGACTTCGCGTGCAGGAGGTTGAGTAATTCCAATAATCAGTGGAAGGATGGTGGCATTATATTTGGGGGAAAAAGGTAGGGTTCTTCATGATGTTCAGGCTAATGGAACTGTAGAGGAGAAAATTAGATAAGATACTAATATTTTGAGAAAGAAAATATGAGAAGACTATCATTGCATCAAAGCAATACACCATAACGAATCGACGATGCCGGAGGAGTCAATGAATCAACAAATTGAGAAATACACCACGACTTCTAGCATCCCGTCATGATTGAATCTACCGTATACTCGACTATACCGGTTGTCGGAGGTGGACCTACCGATGGAGGCAGCGGGTTATGGCGTTGAAGGCGTAAAGTGAAGAGGTGATGTGCTCTATGTCTCTCTCCATTAAGTGACTTTCAGGCTTTGGAAATCAGAAGACTTTGAAAAAAATAGAGAATAAAGAAGATTTTTTTGTTGACTTTTTGTGTGGACTTGGTTTGCATTTTTTATTATTATTTATGTAAGCTTAGCATTTTAAATGACTGAAAAGATATATATTTTTTTACAATCTTTAGCATTTTTAGATAGCATAACCTATAAAATCAATATAAAAAAAAAAATTTATGTGGGTGCTTTTCTCATTGGAGATAAAATATACCATATATAATAATAAAATCAAGGAAAAGCAGGTGAGCAACGGCCCAGCTGTTCCCCCATTCCCTTCGCTACTGAATAAGAGTGAAGAAGGAAAGTGATAGAACTATATTTTCTCCTTTTCTCGTACATTAAAATTTAGCATGTAATCAACTAATATAATGGGATTTTGCCGTTAAATTTAGAAAATGTCCTATAGATAGGTTGCGATACATAGGGTTTTAGCAAGATGGTTGAATTTGGAGGCGTAAAGTGATGCAATCATCTTGTCTTCTTGATCTGGTTCATTGCATGTCTTTCTTTAGTTTGGTTTAATTCAAGATCAGGGTAAGTGATAGAAACGCAAGAGTCAAGACTGAGAGAAAGGTTTGACACAAATATTACCATAGACCTATATAATCTGTATTGGCATTTTTAAGGGTCAATTACACTAGGCACCCCGAAGTTTTCACGCGGTAGCGTGCTGCACCATAAAGTTTTTTTAGCTATCTGTCACCCCAAAATTGCATAAGTGTGGCGCCCAACACCCTCCGTTCAAATTCCGGCAAAAAAAATTAATAAGCTGAAGTTAGGAGGGCATTTTTGGAACATCACAGAAACCCTAATCTCTAAATTGGGTCAATTGCACTAGGCACCCCGAAGTTTTTAGGCGGTAGCGCGCTGCACCACAAAGTTTTTTTTTAGCTATCTGTCACCCTAAATTTTCATAAGTGTGGCACCCAACACCCTCCGTCCAAATGCCGGCCAACAGCCTCACCGGATAAGTAATTTAACTTAAACAATGGGGCATTTTGGTCAAAAAGATTAAAAAAAAGGGAGGGAAGATTGCAATGGGTTTGTCAGGCGGCGGCGCGAGGCTGTTGCCGCTGTGGAGGGCGAGGGATAGAAGAGGAAGGAAGAGAAGGGCTCGGCATCGCCGACAGGGGGATGGACATTGCCGACGGAGAGTGCGGCTGTTGCAGGCGCGAATTCTTGGCTGTTGATATGCATTACTTCGTGATGGGGAGGGACTGGTTAGGGGTTCAAGGTCGCCAACGAGGGAGGGACTGTCGGCGGAGAGTGCGACACAGGCCTAAGATACGAAAGAGGGGCAAGGGACATCGACGCAGGGCTGTTGCGGCCGTGGGGTGGGAAGAGACTCTGCCGGCGTGAGATGCCGAAGGAGGGGCGCAGGGCGAGGGGGAGAGAAGAGGAAGGAAGGCAGGGGACGAGGTTGGCATCACCGAAGGGGGGAGGGGTGCTGTCAGAAGATGGGGGACACCAGCGTGAGATGCCGGTGCAAGGGGGTTGGCGGCGCAAACGATTGTTAGAGATTAAGGTTTCTGTGATGTTCCAAAAATGCCCTCCTAAGTTCAGCTTATTAATTTTTTTTTGCCGGAATTTGGACGGAGTGTGATGAGTGCCACACTTATGAAAATTTGGGGTGACAGATAGCTATAAAAAACTTTGTGGTGCAGCGCGCTACCGCGTGAAAACTTCGGGGTGCCTACTGCAATTGACCCTTTTTTTAATCTTTCTGACCAAAATGCCCCCTTGTTTAAGTTAAATTACTTCTCCGGTGAGGCTGTTGGCAGGATTTTGGATGGAGGGTGTTGGGCGCCACACTTATGCGATTTTGGGGTGGCAGATAGCTAAAAAAAACTTTGTGGTGCAGCACGCTACCGCGTGAAAACTTCGGGGTGCCTAGTGCAATTGACCCCATTTTTAAAACAAAGTAATGTGAATTTCAGCAAAAATTTCTCCTAACCTCAACACTATACAAGCAATTGCTTGACCCGCTGGCTACAAACTATTTATGTGTGCCAGCATCTTAAAAATAATTTTCATATTCAAACAGAAGCATTTATGAAAGATGTTGCTGCTAAAAATATGCTCCGCGATGACCTGCAAGATAGAAAAACGAGTGACAGCTAGGTGGGGTTCTCGGTGGAGAACTCTCCGATACTTAACTCAGAGCTCAGTTACAGGATAGTAACTCTGAAAAAGCATGAATTGTCTAATTGTCCCATACCTGGAGGGGTAGACCCCTTTATATAACTGTAGAAGAAGACTCCTAGTAGGACTGGGCCGTGGGCCAGATGTGTTAGGATTGCGTTTGGATCCTCAAGGATCACGTCACGATCTCTGATAAGATAATTATTAATCTCTCAGTTTGACTGAGATTGCCGAGTATTCCCCAATTATTGGGAGTTATATTTGAGTTATATCAAAAGAGATTTTAGCGTCTGCTTATTATTTTTTTAAAAAAATTATCACTATGTTAATCACGGTCTAACAACGTCATACAACTAACACGTGACTCTTTGAGATTATTGCCTTTGTGGAATGAGTGATGGGTAATGTAGACACTTCATTTTTACAGTCTTTAATTTACTATTTAGCCTTGTAGACTTCATTCAATTATTTAATTCCAGTCTAGTTCGTCCGGTTAGTCAATTCAGTCAGTTTGAGCTTGATCCAAGTCAGAGTCTGGCCATAACAAAAAGTCAAGTAATTGAATTTGCTTTAACTTGTGTTTTTCGTCCTAATTTGAACTTAATCACGTGCATTTAGCTACAAGATTAATTTTTTCTTGTAATAGTAAATTAAGAAGGATAAGTGTTACCGATCGGTTCTTCTTTAGATCGGCCTTCTCTTTAAAGGCTTAAATAGACCAAGCAGTAAGGGTATTTTGGTCTTTCTTATTTTATTTGGCATTAAGGATTGCCAATCTATCTCCTTGTGTGACTCTTCTCCACTCATACCTCTACATAAATAGCCCCAGGCAAGCAAAGACCAGTTAGAGAGAAAATCGCAAGTGGTCGGTATTTTTCTAGCAAGAGAAGAGTGATTAAACTAGAAATCCTGATTTCCCCTTTTAACAAAAACCTGAGCTTCAAATAGTTCTAAATACTCATGCAATATTCCGTTTAAGTGAATCAAAAGCCTAAATAATGTAACTTTTAAGATCTACGACTTTGTAGAAGAAGATAGATCTATCACAAGTCATCTTTAGGCCAAAACAATTATTTTGAAGTCGACCAGAACCCCTTTTGTAATTTTCAACACTATATCGACCTTTAGATCATGCAACGAGGCAACTAGATTAAACATTTCTTTTAGAACAGATTAAAACAAAATTCCCTTCCTAGCAATCAAACTTTGGTTCATGATAGAATAGCAAACAATTTTTTTTTTATTTTACATTCAACTAAAAGAGTTGATTAGATCGGATATGATTTTTGAAACCATAGACCTAGATTTAGGTCGCCTCCCCTGGGACCAAAATTACGTGGTTTTGATCCCTATTTGTCTGATTGTATGTAAGCTACTCAACCCACATTGTTGAGTTCAAACCAAATTAGGTTAATTATGGAGTTTGTCTTCTTATTATATGCGGCCGGATAAAAATCACTTAAAAAAATGAACAGAAACCATCTTATGGTACTATGAGGTGCCTAACACAGTCTTGTCATATAACCTAGTTCCCAAATCTGAACCTTAGGTTTTGTTGATTGGATCACCTAATTAGATGATTAGAATCAAAATTAGGGTTTTCTTGTTCTAATGTCAATTATTTCGAATTAACCATAAAAGTAAGATGGTGATTAGGCAAAACAATATCTTATGTATACACATCATGACAAGTAGATTTTAGTTGGTATTATAGAACGACATTATCAAGCCGATATGACGTTATTTCACGGTATTGAGATGATATCAGTAAAGTCCCTAAGGTCACGAAGTAATCTCACACGAATCCACTGTCTATAGTACATATCACTGATGTCATTTGGTTGGATAAAATAGAAATAGAGTTAATACTTTTCATAAAAATGATTGATTTAGTCCCCCCCAAATAGGTTTTTTTCCCCTTCCACTTTTTTCTCTAATTTCTCCATTGCATTATATCTCTTATGAACCCTTTCTTTGAAGAGTAAATTGCAAATAACCCTCTGAGATTTATGTTGTTTTCTCATTTAAGACCTTAGGTTTCCAATTATATCACATAACACCGTAACGTTTTAAACCCATTGCAATTGGATCCAAAATCGTCTCTTTATTACAAAAAAATGTGGATGACCATCTAGATGGACAGACAAACCTGTCACTTTCTTTCTTCTTTATACTCTATATATCTCTTTATTCTCATTTTCCCCCCTTTAGTCGTCGCAGCCACCATCTTCAATGCTCCACAAATCGAACAACAACCACCACCACCTCGTACAATGCTCCATTGTTCCAGCAGCCGCCACCACAACCACTGTTACAACCACAACCAACGCCGTCATCAAACTGACCACCACGACAATCACATACCTTAACCAAACCACATCAATGTTGAAGTACATCCATAGCTGACCACAACCACCTTTACCACCATCAACTTTGAGATCTTTTCCACCCATCAATCACCACCACTACCACCAAATTACCATTGCAACACATTGAAGTCGACATACCTAGATCCATCACCCACAATTAACTTCACGGTATGTGTAGGGTATGTGCGTGTATGTTTTTGTTGTATGTATACAGGGTGTTTGTGGTTGTGGCTGATAGGAATGGGGATGACTTACTGTGTATGTGTCTGTAAGGGTGCATATGATGATAGGTAATGAGGATAGGGATGGGGGAAGGGGCGACTGTGATGCATGTGGGTGTTTGTGTGCGCAGGGTGTGCGGTAGTAAGTGATGATGAATGGGGGTGGGTGATTTCAATGTGTATATATATGCGCGTGCGCAAGGTGTATGTGCTGGTTGAAGATAGGGATGGAGTGGTGGACACGCTGTGGTGGTGGTGACAATTATGCATTGATAGGTGGGGTTATGGGTGTGTAGACGGGACGGCAGACATGGCTGTGCAGTTGGTGGATGGACACGGCTAGATTGATGGTGGTAGCGGCGCTTGTGGGTTGATGGGGCTAGGCTAATGAAGAAGCAGATTGTGGAGGTTGAGGTGTTGGCGATTGGTGGTTGGATTTGGAGGATGATGAAGAAGACCTGTGAGTTTACAGGTTTGTCCCTACAAAATAACCACATTAGGGGCACATAGGAACAACAATTTTTTAACAGAAGTACGATTTTAGGTCCGAATTACAGGATCTTATGTGTTATCTGATGCAATTGGAAACGTGGGGTCTTAAGTGAGAAAATAATGTAAACCTTAGCGAGTTTTTGCAATCCTCCATCATATTACTACCAAAAATCCAAAAAATTATAGTAAAACCCACTTTCCCGCCGCAACGAATGCTGACAAATATATGTTGATAAAAGGTAAGTTTCGCTGTGGTTTAGGCAACAGTAGCCATGACAGATCTGGGGTGGGTATTTGTTAAAGGGTGCTTACATCTAGTTATGGGCAAACCTAACAGGTTGAAGGTGATTCGTGGTACTAGGGATAAAAAAGCAAACTGATGGAACTATTTTTCATCCTTTGTTAGTACATTGAACTACATATGCAATCATTTGATAATGTGAGATTTTTTAGTTAAATGTAGAAAATATCCTAAATGGGTTTTGATACATGATGAGGGTTTCAAGAAGGTGGTTGAATTCGGAGGCACAAAGTGATGCATAGAGAAATGCAGAGGAAGGATGAGAACAACAAGAGTAGACCCTATGTAAGGGCATAAGAGACCAAGGGCTTAGGAGACCAGGTCACCCCCAATAATTACTACTAAAGTTGTTTTTATTGCCAACATGCCATTTAGTCAAAGCCTTAAAGAGAAAAAGTTGAAAGAGTCTAATTTATGTTTTGGGGAATTTATTAACTCACTTTAAAATTAAGCTCTTCCGCTCCACTTTTCTTACTAAAAAGTCTGCTAATAACAAAGGGTTGTGATCCCTTACCCATCCTCGCAACTTAAGTAAGTTACTAGCGCCATCTGGTCATCCATCCATAGTAAATGGACAGACCCGATCTAACTTTTTTTCCTAAAAAAATAAACCCACAGTCCGCTACAAATTATGTTGCGAATGATAATTTTGACCAAAATGCGTCGAAAGTATTAAATGAGCCAATGGAATTCGCTGGCGAATAGGGAGGGGGGTAGTGTCGTATTTTTTTACTGTCTGCTATATTATGTAGCCGACAGTAAAATTTACTTAATAAAAATAGATCTGGCGTTGTCCATCCGCAATGGATAGACTGCCAGATGGCGCTAACAGCTTATCTTAAGTTGTCTGCACTGTCATTTTGTCAATGTCCATTAACAAATGCCACTAAAAGGCATATTATGAGAGTTTGTGTTTACATTGAATTTATGAATTCCCTACTCGATCTTATATAAACTTGTAATTGTCTTCTATGATAATAACTCGTAATTTGTTGAATCCTAAATGTGTGCAAATTTATTAACCTACATATAGATGTGATACTAGTACTTATGCAAGTAGGCATACAATTCTTTCGGCGTTCTTATGTAAGTGAAGACTAAAAATATTTCAAGTTTATTAACAAGTTGTTTGCTGCACGAAATAAGTCATATTAGATCAATTTTATTCTTGCTAAAGTATTTACATACAATTTTTTGCCTCTGTCTACGTGAGACCTAGGATCCGCCCTGAAGAACACCTAAAAGAGAGATGGAAAGTGAGAGGAAAAAGTTAGCAGAAGTGGGGGACAACGACATTTTTCAACACCTTCTTCTCTTCTTACTCTAGTGTATTTCATATCTTTCCTTAGCTTGGTTCAATTTAAGATATGGCTAAGTGGTAGAGAGACGAGATGAGACTGAGAGAATGGTTTGACACGTACAGTAAGCCCTTCTAAAGTTTAGGTTTATTTCCCTACTATATGAAGTATAATGAATTACCCTATGTTCATTAAGGTTTGTTATTATCTTACATTTAGCACGTTTGTTTTACTGATGTGCTAAAATTGTCGTTCCAAAAATGGGCCGTAAAAATAGATTTTATTGTTCTACTCTAGAGCTACACCTCCACTTTATTCAGGATCTCCTTATCAATCGCTACATGTTCGTGAGGTGTTAGGGCTTTGCCTTGCAACACCAACACAACCCACTAGCACATACACAAAATAATTTGACCACGATTTTTGTTTTCTCATAGAAGGAATATTAAGGGCATATTAGTCACTTAAGTGGGTACACAAAGTGGAGTGTAGTTTTTCATAGGTGATATAGTTGTGTGTAATAAGCACAAACCTCAATTGGCTAGTGTAATTAACCCTTTCATATACTAATAGTTCAGTGATGTTGATACACTAGGAAAAAATTGACCCGGATCCACATGTCTACCCATACATGCTAAAAAAACCCGAGTACAAGTACATAATTTGGAGACCCACTGGAAACTGATCCGTACTCAAATCGTAAATTTCTGTTCAGGTTGGGTACCGGGCAGTGTTATTAAAGGCGCAGGCGCACCTAAGGCGCAAAAGGTCCCTGGAGCCTAGGCGCAAGGCGCAAGGCGCAAGGCGCAGGCGCGCGCCTTTTCGAAGCGAGGCGCAAAATTAAAATAAATAAAAATAAATAAATAATAGTGCATTAAAACAATAAAATTACATTTAAAAAAACATTTCTTTTTCAGTTCACATCCCCATACACATCCAAATTTGTACATATGTTTTAAGTCGTTCACATCCCCATTTTATCGATAATGAGCGTATTAAATAATATCCTCATTTTATGATTAAAAATCTATTAGCGACAAACGAGAATATAAAAAATACACATGACGTGAAAAATAGACAATTCTTATTTTTGAAAGAGCTAATAAAAATGTCACTAAAAGCATATTTACAAGCTTTTTTTTTGTTGAGATTCATGAGAACTATAACCACAAAGGTGTAAATACGTGGTCAATGAAGGGCATATCTGAAGTTGAAGGTACAATAAATGGAGAATTACCGGCAGTTCACTTTACACGAAGCTCATCACAGAGCTTGATGTGCTGAAAGAATGAGGCTCCAGAGAGAAATGGGATGTTTCCATGGGTGGTTGCCCCTCTCTGTCAAAGATGACCTTCATCTGAGCCCATGATTTCATCATCGTCCCTGAAAACCAACAGCCCATTTCTCTCTCTCTCTCTTTGTAATTCTATAGAGATACAGAGAGAGAGTGATATCTATCTATATATATATATATATACATACATAAAAAAACAGGCGCAAGGACGAACAGGGACTGAGTGAAGGAGGGAGGGGGAGAGAGAGAGAGACCAGCGGGGTTGAGGCATGGAGCAGCGGAGTAGCAGCGGCAAGAGCAGCGCCACGGCGTCTACAGAGGCAGCGGAGCAACTAGCAGTCAGCGGCGGCGGCGAGGGGACAAGCAATGGCAGCGACGACTGCCACCGGTCACCGGAGCAAGGACGAACTGTCGCATGCAGAGTGAAATTGATTTGGATTTGGGGATTTTAGACTTTGGGAGCAAGGACGAACAGGCGCAAGGACGAACAGGCTCCTAGCTTCGCGCCTCCCGCCCCGCTATGCGCCTAGCGCCTGGGCGCCTAGGCTCACAAGGCGCGCGCCTAGTTGAACGCGCTGCGCCTAGCCTAGGCGAGGCGCGGGTTGTGCGCCTGAGCGCGCCTTGTGCCTAGGCGCGCTTTTAATAACACTGGTACCGGGTTACCCAGTTATACGAGTATAAATATGATTTGAGGGTTCACCACTTCATTTTTCTTTCCTCTTCTCACTTCCCCCACCCGTCTCTCAATGTCTCTCACCCTCACAGATTCCCTCTCTCATAGTCATTCTCTTAAGTCTCTCACTCTCGCAGATCCACCAAAGTCAAGACCAAACCTCTCCATTCCATGGCTCGACGGATCTACCATAGCTCCAAGGCTAGTCCCATCGTCACTCCTCTGCCACCGTAGCCACCGGTCGGTCACCATGGTCACTCCGTTGCCGACTGTCACTCCGTTGCCGAGTAGATCTTCTATGACCATTGCTCAAGAGCCAACATTAGGCGTTCGCAAGACAAAGGAGAAAATTGCAGCCATCAGTCAGTCACCACGGTCACTCCGTCGCCGACCGTCATGCCGTCATTCGTTGCTGAGTAGATTTGCTATAACTGTCGCTCAAGAGCCAACGTTAGGCATTTGCAGGACCAAGGAGAAAAAAAAATCATGAATTATATTTCATCGTCACTTTTGTTCTTGAGAGGCATGATTTTGAATTTTTTTGTTTTATTTTTTTAATTCGAGAAGTCCTAATCTTGATTAGTTTAGCTTGTTGTGTATAGAAGTTAAGATTGTTGTGCAACGGATTTTGAAGTTGTGTTTGTGTACTGAAGGAGGAGGAAAAAGAAAAAAAATTCAAGAAATTAATTATTTGATATAGAAAAAAATGTCTGAAACTAATATTTTACCTGACCTTCAAGGGTAGGGTATTGGGATTTAAAAAGATTACCTGAGAAAAACTGGTTTATTTTTACCCGTGCTCGAATGGGTATTCCCTGTACCCGACGATTTTACCTGTTAGCTAGGTCTAAATATTAGAGACAATTGCAACAAAAGTTTTTTACTTTTGGCCATTAATGTAAGCCTCTGGAAAATAATGGAATTTGATTGAAATTACTCCTTACCTCGAGGAGTTCTATTATTATTATTATTATTATTATTATTATTATTATTATTATTATATTGTCTAATTTCACCGTCCCACATAAATTGATTATATTTTTTTGGGCCTATTCCTAAAAATTCGCTCACTTTCGAAATTAAGAAGATTTTGTAGGTATTTTTACATATTTATCCTTATTATTATTATTTTATTCTATTTCTCTTTTCATACTTAACATTCCACTGACCAATTTTCCTCTGCTTTCTTCCCTTCCTATGTAGAAAACACATAATATATCACTTAAGTTTCTAATCTGGGTAAAAAAAGAGTCGTTCAAATTATGTTGGACGTGAAAAATAAGTTGATCAAATTATGTGGGACGAAGAAAGTAATATATATGTCTCTAGTCTGTTTGCAACCGTGGATTTGATGGGAAGTGAAATTTAAAATGGAATTTTAGCTGTTTGGAATCCTTAAAAATGGATTTGAAATTGGATTTTATGGGATTTGGTTTAACATGGTGAAATCCCACCAAAAGATATTGGATTTGATAAGATTTGTTTGTGAGAAGTTATCAAAAGCAAAATCTTCCTAATCTACCATTGAAAAACAACCGTACAAATGAGTTTATGCATAATTGAATTGAATAAGGACATGAGTTTAATCTTGTAATATTAATTGTTTTTATAAGATTTGATTTAATATCAGTATTGTTTGGGTAGCTATAATTTTTTCATATTAAATTTATTTTGAAGATTGTTTTTACCCTTCACATTAATTTTAGCCGATATTTGTTTTTAAACTCAAAAATCTTAAAAGGATATGATCGCTAAAAGTACAGTTCCTTTTCCGATGTGTATTTCTTAACCAAACAAAAGATAGGAATTATGGAGAATTAAATTCCAATTTGTTCGATACAGAAAAATTAGAATTCATTTTTAAGTTCTGTTTGAATTCCAAATCTAAAAAAAGCTGATTCCAAACACAGCGTAAAGTTCTAACCATAAAACATCAGTGTTGAAGCAATTCTAACAGGGGTGGAAAAGGCAAACTATCATGGCCGCAATTTGCCCGCCTGAAACCCTATACCCTCCCCCAACTCAGCCCCCAATCGACGCCAATCCACAGCCGTCCAACTCTCCCCCACCGGACCAACCCGAACAGGGCGAGAAGCGAAAGCGACCCGACCCACAACCCGAACCCGACTCGGAATCCGAAGAACCCTCCGGCTCTCTTCATCCACTGTGGAAGACGAGCCTCTGCTCCTACTTCAGGCGGTCGGGCGGGTCGTGCAGCCACGGCGAGGGGTGCCGGTACGCCCACGGCGAGGCGGAGCTCAGGCCCAGGCCCGACAGGACCTGGGACCCGACCTCTGAGCGGGCCAAGAAGCTACTAAAGTCGGATAATGGGGACAGATTGGAGCCCGGGCCTGTTTCGAAGAAGGATGGAGATGAGGTCATGATGACGGAGGCTGTGGCCGAGGAATCTTGTTCCTTGGACTCGAAGCTCGACAAGTGCTTGGTGAATCTTCCCATGAAGTGGCACTCGGATCAGTTGAGGAGTTTTCTTGGAGAGAAGGTAAGTTGGGTCGTCACCTTTTCCCTCTCCAAGTTCCATGTTCTGCCTCTGACTTTTTGTAAATTCTTAGGATAGAATTCAAACAACTAAACGTTGATATAAGCTCAAAAGTAACTAGCGATCAAATAAGTCAAAATAGGGCGCAAACAAGTCAATTTTTGTCTGTTGAAATTGTAATTCCCAACAAGTCTTAGGGAACGGAAGGCATTGAAGTACTTGTGCAGAGATTTGAACATACAACCATCTAGCTTTCTTTTCGAGCACGTAATTTTGAGGGGTATTGTACTCACACCGTACTTTTTTGCGAGCTTCTAAGATGTACCTTAAACAGCTAAATGTTAGTTCGAGCATAGATAGCAACAACGCATGAAATAAGGTCAACCTTTACATATTCAAGTTCTATTTGTGGAACTTACAAAATGTGAAATGGGACTGATATTGTGAGATGGAGGGAGTATCCGTTGAAGTAGGTATGGGAAAGGAAGTAAATTTAGTGATGGAAGGGGGTATATGAAAGAAAGACAAATTCTTTAGCAAGATGAGTGTTAGAAAAAGTTCTAGACCAATGTAACAGAAGTTTTTAGTGATTTGTTTGCAAACCAAGGGGTACTTTATCCTTGGCAATCAGAAGGTAGGATGTAAGCTGAACTCAAAGGTAACGAAGGAAAAAAGGCTATATCTAGATGCATCTCGAATGTGAGGTAGCTAACAAACTATGTGCTTTCATAAGATGACTATTTTAAATCGCAGGCGCCCATTTCTTATTTTTCGATATACGAGAGGATAAGCAGGAAACATCGCAGAATTTGATGGCATGAGATTTCTTAATGTCTATTATCACAATCAACTGGTTGATCAGTTGTTAATATCCACGTATGGGATTTGGGTTTTCTGTTTTCTGAAAGTACTTGCCTTTATCATGGCAGTGTTGATGGGATATTTACTACTACAAGAAGGTTTGATGCTTTTGATTTTATTTGTGGAGGCTTGCTGCACTGTTTTTTTCTACTAATAGAATCACTCAAATATTTAGGGAATTCTCTACAAATCAGCCAAGAAAAAGAGGGGCATGATTGTGGGATTCGTGAGTTTTGAAACTGCAGAACAAGTTAAAAGCGCAGTGGAGGTATCCCTTAGTTTATGAGTATGAAAGAATTATTTAGACACGTTTAGTACCTCAGCAAACTATGAGTTTCATCTCACGTTTTACAGGAACTGGATGGCAAATCTATGGGCAACAAAACTTTGAAGGTTGCAGATGTCATTCCCAGATCTTTCCAGAGAAATAATGGACTGGCAACACCTACGTCTCAGAGTACTGAACACACCTTAGAATCAGCATCAACCGACAACAACATAGAGGCTTCTGAAACTTCAAATATGATCCAGGATGGTGACTCAATTGATGAGGGTGTCACTCCTGGTAGTTCGGCTTTGAGGGGTAGAAGTTCCCGCGATGTAGTGACTCCACTTGCCCATATGTCCTATGTCGATCAGCTGGAGCACAAAAAGAATACGCTTGTGCAAATTCTCAAGAAACTCGTTAGCAATCTCTCCCTTGTTTCTTATTTTTGTACAATTTTTTCTACATGTTTTTTTTTTGGAATTTTCACTCTTTAATGAGGATGACATTTAACTTCCTGATCAGTAAAATCAATTATCTCTTTGATGAATGTGAGCAATCATTTCTTCATTGAGCTGATATCGTTTTTGTTTCTTTTTTTTTTATCATGGTTTTACCTTTGTAGACACGAAATGCACGCAAAGCTTGTCCAAATGGCGTTTCACTTCCAGATTGGATTCTTAAATCTAAAGAAATAGGTACTGCTCCGACCTTTCCTAAGAACATGAATAAAATATTTTTGGTTCAATAGTTGTTAAGTTACTACCTGCCCGAAAAGCTTGAGCTATTAGAGATGCGGCCAATTGTATATGTTGCTTATTCGTGACCTTTGGTACCCGCTCTGCTCTCTAGATTGTTCAAAGCTGTGTTCTTACACGGTCCACTCTCAAATGAAGTGAGTTCAACAAATAAGAGATGCCCATTAATCACTGCTCTAAAACTATAATCAATCTAAGTTCAAAAAGCTCCCCTGGGATTCCGGACGTCTATAAACTAGAGTGACACCATGAATGTTAACCACTGATAGGCTTTGTCTTTTGTTTTATCTAAACGTGTTTGTTGTGTATCTGCTTTCTACGTCATTATAACTAAGGACAACAAAATTACAAAACTTTACCTCAAGATTTGTTAAATAGCCCTGAAGAAAGTTGAGTTGTCAATGGACCTTTATAGAATTGTTCAAACAACCTAATGATTCATATCAGGTAGCGCTCTCGCCGTGGTCTCAATCTTAAGTATTTTCAGCTTTCTTGCTTTCCAACTCCCACGCCCGCTCTCGCTTTGCATTCTGGTGATTTTGACAACAGGCCCACCAAGGAACAAAAAACATACAAGTGTGTTCATTAAAACCACAAACATGAAAGCAAACGAATCTAGCTTGGAAACTTTAACCCTAGACCTTGCTAAATCAGAGCCATGATATTTGCTGCAGAGGCTTGATCTATCAGGGGCTGGACCCCACAACGCTTTCAATGCTTTTAACAGTTATACTTTAAACCAAAAGTCGGAAGCAATAACCAAAAAACTTCTCTCCTTTCTCTCTCCACAAAACACCACATCCTTTAAATCTACCTCCGCCCCCGGAGTGGGGGTGCTACTTTCTCCTCTCTCCTCTCTCCCCTCCTCTCATCCTCCCATCTCCTTTCTATAGTTTCTAGCCTTCTTTCCACCCCATCTCTACCCACCTCCGGCCTTCTCCTTTACGCTGCAGTAATGTCAAAAACTGCTCTCTGCCACTGCCGCTTCGGTTACACGGTGTAACCGCCACCCACTGCCATCAGCCACCTATGTCCTCGGAACTGTTTCTCTTCCGCTTCTAACCCCTTTGATCTTGTTTCAATTTACAGATCTATGGGTTTTATCCTCTTGGTCGATTGGGTAGCAATCTTTGATTAAGAATCTAAGGTCTCGCTTAGGGTTGCCTGTCTGACTTTGTGGGGCTTTTACTTTTCCTTTTGTTTGAGTTTGTTTTGATTTGACCGATTTTATGTCTAGGTTATAGTCCCGTGTTTCTGTGCTTTTGGGCTCCTTGGGTGGGTGTTTCGCCTGGGCCGCAGCTGCCGGGGGGGGGGGGGGGGGAGTGTAAATTGAGTCGGGGGCTGTTGGGCGAGGCTGTAATATAGGTGGTGGATTTGTGGTCTTTTGGTTTGGCCTTTGACCGGCGACCACAGTTTAGTTGTGTAGTCTATTATCTCTTTATTGGGCTTCTCTGTTGTAATCGCGACACCAACTCAGTTGTTCCAAGAGGTTGCTCCCCCTAGTCCTTTGTTGGTGATTTTATTTGGGGTTCTTTCTTTCCTGCTTTGGCAATTTGTTTCTTCTTTTCATTCTTTGGTTCTGTAGTCGTGGCTTGCCGGAATTTGCACTGGTATCTGGGCGTGTCTCTCACGCACTTCATATGAGAGTGGCCTGCAGGGAAGTGGGGAAGAAATTATTGGAGTATTCTCCAAGTTCTACGTTGGGCAGAGAGCTGGCTTTTTTGACTTTTGAGGGGAGGATACAGGATATAGAATAGGCTTTTCCTTATTTTATTCAATTGTACAATATCAGAAAATAAAGGAAATAGATCCACCAAGCTGTTTATTGGTATTAATTTTGTGTAATTTGGATCCATCGGTTGAGTTTTTCCATATGGAGTTGCTTTTTTAATTTTGTATTTTTATTGCTCTTCTTGGAAAGTAGCTTAAGCTGTTCATGTAACTAAGAAGACAATCCGGCTGCAAAAATGACCACTTGAAAAAGAAGCTTGCTCTTTCCCAAGCATAGACGGCCAAACATCTCCAGTGAAGCTGTGCGTGATTTGGTCAACATGTCCTAGCTAGGTTTGTAGTTAAGTAGTAGTTAGGCTCAAAGATTTGTTTTAATTTTTTCTATATGGTTGCATAACTACTTTTAAGTATTTTGGTCTTCTTGGATAGTAGCCTTAGCTACTCCTGCAACTAAGAAGACAAACGCTCATGTGGCGTTCCAGGAAAGTAGTTTGCCTACTCTTGTAACTTTGTTCACATTTTTCATACAATTCTCCTCTTTCTAAGAACAGCAATCCATTCTTGAACAAGCCATTCAAAGATTAACATTTTAAAAAAAAAACCCCGTTATACTTTGGATGCATCAGAAGAACCATTATGCATGTCATGATAAGCGATAATGACGCTTTTGGATGCCCCATTTTGCAGCGTCTGCTCTTTATACTCTGAAGGCTAAATCTATCAGAGGATGCACTGGAAGTAACATCATCATTCAATTAAAAATTATGCTTTTGGTTACTCTGTAGAAATTCAAAATGCTATTTATGGAGTTATCTACTCTTTATTCTTGATCCTTTAATGAAATTTCGAATGCTACTAAGCTGTTTGCAGTCTCCTTTGGCCATTGATAGTCCCTTCTATGTATGCAGGTGGTCTTCCATGCAAACTAGAGGGTATAATTGAATCACCCCTCATAAATGGATACCGTAACAAGTGTGAGTTCTCAGTTGGATATTCTCTACTAGGAAGACCAACAGTGGGGTTCTTGCTTGGGAACTTCAGGTACTCTGACTCAAATTCGCTTCTAATAAGTAACCATTTTTGTTTCCTTACTAAAAAGGAAGAATCTTTCATTAGGGAGGGTGTGACAGCAGTTGAAGAACCTACGAACTGTCCAAATGTTTCTAAAGTTGCCTGCCAATATGCTGCAATCTTTCAAGAATTTTTACAAAATTCAGGCCTGCCTATATGGAACCGGTTGAATAATACCGGATTCTGGCGTCAACTAACTGTAAGTCAAACCTGACCAACTACAATGTGCTGGGAAACTTCCTCTTATTTCCTGTTTCTGTTTGACTTTATTGAAGTACTTAGTTGAATCAGGTATCTCAATGTTCAAATTTGTTTAGTATCTCTCTATAATATGAATCAGGCCTTTCATCTTAATTCTTGTTGTATTACTTGATTTTTGTGAATAGGTGCGAGAAGGACGGTCAGTAGCCAAGACTAATGATGCTGAAAATACTGGGGCCAATATCTCAGAGGTCATGCTCATGATTCAGGTATATCTTTGATAATCTTGGCTGCCACGCTTCCACGTTACATTATCATATGGCTTCTTTCTTCTCTTGTAGTCTGAATATGATGATTGTCATAACTATAAAAATAAGAACAAAAAGTTAGTATGCTAGTATTTTGTTTTCTTCATTTTGATTGGATAGTAAAGTTTCTCTTGCATCTAGACACTTATTTTCTCTGTTTCTTTATATTTGGCTACTTAGGTTTCCTCAGCCAGCTTTGACGATGGAGTGGTGAACAATGAACTGAAGAATCTGGCTCAAGTATTTGCTTCAGGAGCGTCCGCTATTACTCCTCCTTTGAGTCTAACAGCATTAGTGGTTCAGGTACTAGTTTGTTCTATGCCCATCGACCATCGTTTACACGTTATTAAATAAGTTATCTTTTGTGCTGCATACACACAAACAATCATAATTAGCTGCCTGACTAGTAATCTTTCAAGTTATCTAACTTAGATTGAAGGGCACGCTTTCCGATAAAATTGTGTCATATTTAATTGTAATCAATCTAGAAATGCCCCAGTTGTAATGCTGTTCCATCTTATAGTTAGATGCTCATGCACTTCACCAGATTTATTCATCATGGGCAAGTTTTAGCGAATTGAGAGTTGATAACAGAATCCAGACAGCGTGTGTCTTGACAAACTGAGGCTTATGGATTTAGACATTGCTATAAGCGAGTACAGAACTAACCAAGAAATTATCCTTTTGAACGACTATGTACCAGTTTTTATGGGCATCTGAACTGATACAAATTACTACTGCCAAGTCCAGGCTGAAACGGTCCTGTATGGAACGAAACTTATGACCATGATGGGTGGTTAGTTGCTTGGTTGGCCCTTGAGTTGTAAGGTTTTCTGAATACCTCACACGTGAATTCATTCCTTCCTTTGCCTTTTCTTGTAGAAAAGTTGGATGAGTGGTTGTCGGTACTTTTCTCTCGGTGGGAATCGGATTAATCGAATTGCTATGTTTTCTAGTCCCCCACCGACCCAAATTAGGCTCAACATTCAAGATCTAGACATTCTTTCATGTATTGTATTTATTGCATCCTCACATAGTAAATGCATGAAGAAAATGCTTTCTCGTGATTTTTCTTTTGATGGTTTCTTTTTCATGCAGGATCATAAAGGAATATCGAATGTTGCACCAGCTGATGCTCCATTGCGCTCCCTACCATTTTCTAAAGGAGAGAGTGAATCTGAGGTGGAGGCAGCAAATGATGCTGTTGAAGCAAGAATTCATGATTATATTAACAGTCTTCGGTTTCGCATATCCCCAACAGCCTTTTTTCAAGTACTCTCTCTCTTCCCCCATGCCTCTTCTCAGAATCGCATAGACGCACACTTGGTGACACATTCACACACAAACAGTACAAACTTCGTTTTTCTTTTCCCTTCGTAATTACATAATGCGAACTGTGCAAGTTGCGTTTTACTGTAGGTTAACACCCTAGCAGCCGAGAAACTCTATTCACTTGCTGGGGATTGGGCTGGTTTGGGTCCTGATACCTTGCTTTTTGATATATGCTGTGGGACTGGAACAATTGGTCTTACATTGGCTCATCATGTTGGTATGGTAATGCTCACAAACCTTGTTCAAAGCATTTCTTCATTTCCTCTTTCCAGACGCGGCCTGACGTCTATATTTGTGCCTGTATAATAACGGCTTCATTCTGTAGGCATCAGTCAAAATATGGGGTGGCCCACTAGCTTTTAGTTTTTTTAGGAAAGTGATCTTAATCGTCTACGTGATTCGGGTGGACGTTCTAAGATTGGTTGGAACAGAGATATCCCAATCTTTGGTGGGGATGGGCCCTATATTTTATATATGTGCGTGTGCACATATATGTATGTACATATATGTGCACGCGCACATATATAAACTATAGGGGCCCATCCCCACCAAAGATTGGGATACATATATATGTATGTATATATACATATTTGATTAGATACGGATGTTTGCTGTCTTATTTGTGTTTCAAATCTCAATGTTCAGAGTTTTTTTAGTGCATTTTATTCAAAAATCAAAATGTCGTCTGATTTGTATTTTTCTATTCCATACCTCAAACTCATTGAGATTTATTTTGGCCTTGAAACCTTTTTAGGTTGTCGGCATTGAAATGAATGCTTCTGCAGTTTCAGATGCTCACAGGAATGCTGAAATCAATGGCATAAAGAACTGCAGATTTGTCTGTGCAAAGGTGCGGTTATGGGTTTCCCTTTCAACCCTAGATTGTGAAGATGCCTGAAGCAACTTCACAATTTACATTTAGTTCATTGAAACTGTTAACTTTATGGAAGTATAATATTGTAAGCTAGTGTATCTATTTATTTAAGTTTCTCTACAGTCCTTTTGTTGATTTTGTTGTGTATACTTGCGAAGTAATTTCGCTTTATTGTCCATCCACAAGTAACAGGCAGAGGACGTCATGGGATCTCTGCTGAAAGAGTACCTAAATCCACCTCAGAAACCAGATGAAGTTCCAAATGGCTCTCATAGGAAAGAAATTACCCTCAACAAAGAGAGAAGTACTTTGCTGGAAAATGTTCCAGACAATGAGGACCCTTGCATTGAGGTTAAAACTAGTGAAGGCATGTGTGGATGTATCGAAAATGGCAGCCAAGAACTTGCAGCCGATCAACTAGAGACTTGTGCTTCAGAAAATGCAACCAATTCGATGCAGCAATTTAAAAATGTTGTTGCTATTGTTGATCCTCCACGTGTTGGACTTCATCCCACTGTATGTATCACTGTCCTGTGATATTCATGTACTGTTCTACGCATTTATGCTTTGTCATTAAATTCTTGATAAAAATGCTGTATCTTTACCAGCGACATGTAGAATGCCTTTCTGGATCATTGCATTTTAGGACTTTAGCGACAAAGGTGGTGAATGAGTGCAAAATGTGGAGCGCAGTTACCGAGTTGTGCTTTCTTTTTGATGGGTTACTTATTGCAAAGTTGAGATAATGAAACCTCCACTTGATAGGAATTTGTGTGTGCCAGTAGCATCGAGATTTAGCTACACAATATATTATCATGCGATCCTTATTATAGGCTAAACATTTCAACATCTCTTTTTTGCGGTTGGTTTTTCTGAAATATTCTCTGGACTGGTTTGGGTGTTTGGATCTTGAGAATGTATAGACAAAAGCTTCGACATGATTCATTGAAGATTCGTTTTAAATAACTCAGGGAAGATTCGTTCTAAATTATATACCATGTCCTACTTGTCTTTAATTTTTTCAGTCTCCATTCTATTGATGTCGTCATGATGTTTATATTTTTTTGCTTGTATCTAATAACAGAAAGCTATCTGAGCTATTCCAAAACAGCAAGAAATATGATTTTGCATTGCATTATCTAGGCATTTGTTTCTGAAGTAGTGTGTTTTGTTTTTTCGTTTTTCCTTTGGAGCTTTTTATTGTTTCCGCTGTGTTTGTTACCACGGAGTAAGTAGAACCTCGCAATAAATTTTCAAAAACCAATAACTGTTTTCCTGTTTGAGACGGATGTCAGTTGAATGGTCCATTGAGTTCGAAATTTATAATCCCAAGTAGCCAATAAGGAATCAATATTCCATAATTAATGTTCAAGTGTTGAATCTTGTCCTTCATGAAAACCTTGAACGTGATTGCCTGAGAATGTAATTTAAGTTCCAGGACCCTTATAGGCTCAATCCTTGATGATAATTGCAACATTTGAAAAATCCTTGTGAGAGAAACAAAGCATTACAAATTTCATATAACGGGTGACATCTAAACAGGTGCTGATAGTATAATTGAGCTGAGAAGATCTTTTGTGTATAATATATGATTAACGGTGACGGAGTAAGCAAATTCCGTGTAATGGTAGGAGAAACAATGGACGTTACTTCCCATAGAGACTAGGAAATTAATTGATAGGTAGAAGGTGATACCTTTCATTGAATTGCATTTGAACCTCTGGTGTAGAGTACTGTTTCCAGGCAATATAATGATGAACTGCACGATCCAGACAGATTAGTTTTTGTCTAAAACCACAATTCAGCAAGCCCATATAATCCATTTAATGTGCCCCAGAAATTGTTTTGGGCTCTAAATTGAAGAACTTTCATCTCTGGTAGAGTAGAAACAGATGGGAAATGCATTAGTATGCTTTATAAATTTGAAGATGATTAGTGGTTTTACAACCGTAATGATTGGTGCTTTCAGAAATGGCGCCAGTGATTATTAAGCTCGTCTTCTAGGAACTACTTGCTTGTGTGGCTTTCAGTACTAAGCCTTCCAGTTTGTGTTCAGGATCTTGTTTTGCGTCTTTTTGACCTTTTAAATGCATGAACTTCCTGCTACTTAATTTTTTTTTTTCTGCGAGTGCAGGTGATCAAAGCTCTGAGAACTCATCCGCGTTTACGGAGGCTTGTGTTAGTTCTCACCTTCATAGTTGCATTATATGCTTTTTAAGAACTTTTGTTCCCTGAAATCTTGATTGCATGCAATTTGCTGTTCTTCAGTTACATTTCTTGTAATCCTGAAAGCTTGGTGGCAAATGCTATTGAGCTCTGTACACCATCTGCTGACAACAACGAGAAAGGGAACAAGAACAACAGGGCATGGAGACATATGAGCAGTGCTGGTTTGGCTCGCCACAGGGCCAAGTCAATGCCCAACTCGGAGCCATTCCAACCTATCAAAGCCATGGCCGTTGATCTCTTTCCGCATACTCCACATTGTGAACTGGTGATGCTTCTAGAGAGGTAAATAAGTAAAATCTGCTTCGAGGAAAATTTGATTCGACATGACGACGTTCTAAAAGTTTTAAGATAAGGAGCTTCGTTATTTTATTGTTCTAATTAATCTTATGGAGAGAATTTGAGTTTGTTGTATGTCATAATGAAATTTTGTTATAAGATAAAAAGGCTTCATTTTTTTTTAGTTTTTACTATGACCTTGGGAACAAACTTTAAGATTAAATTTCCAAGTCATATCTTTTGTAACCCGTGTAAAAATGGCTTTCTCTATTTGCCTAAAGCAATTGAAATCTACCTTTTTCTGCCTTTTTTCCAGTTTTGCTCTGAGAAACTTTGATCTTTCTATTGCCGCACACAGTATCTTGAGTTAATTGCGTAGGCCACCACAAACAATGCCAGATTTGCAGGCTTCCTAACTAATTTTTTGTGGGAATTGAACTCGAAAACCGTGGCATGCCTCGTGAAACTTGAGTGTGGCAATTCTGTCTCTTTTCCTTCTTTAACCTAAAAGTTCAATGCTATTCTCTTATTTAAAAAAAAAAAAAAGTTCGAAAACAATGGTTTGAAGAGCAATTACATGTCCATGACACACTCCCCATCTGTTGACAACAACAGTTTCTCCCTAAGCCTATTTGATCGACACGACTAGCAGCTCAGCTCATCTCCATGCACCGAGACTTGTAAAAAGCCCATTAAGGAAACTTTTGGGGCTAGAGTATAAGGGGGAAGAATTGGCTAATTTGGAAATTTGTGGCTCTTATATTGCTGATATACATTTGTGCAGAAACGTTAGGGAAGTAAATTTTGGTGCATATGGAAATCTTATGCGGAGGTTTTTGTACTATATATATATATATTTGTGTCTTGTATTAAAGTAAAATCAATGAGAGGTCGATGCAAGAACGTTTGATAATGGGTTTGTCGAACGGTGGGGTTGAGGGTGGGCACTTTTATGGTGGAGGCATTGAGCAAAGTTTGCAGTCTTTAATGTGATGGTAGCTGGGTCTCTGATTCCGCATAAGTACAGACTTACATAACTAGGGAGGGAGGGAGGGAGGGAGGGAGTGGTCCTTCGTCAGTGAAGGACTAATGTTTTTTTTGTTGTTGATAAAATATGAAAATAACATTAATAAAGTTACAGTTTAAACGGATTGCAGACAAACAGTTCCTATGACAAGGTTAAACAGAAGGTAATACAGAAATATTAGAATATAACACCATCAATAGGTTCAAAAAGGGTGTTGTTTAGTGCCGGTGACAGATCCAATTGCAACAAAGAGTCGTGTAGCCATTCTTGATGTACGTCAATCTTGGCCTCACAGGCAAAAGTTGCTAAAGATTTGGCCTCCTTGAGATCCATCAATGGTGCCTTGTTTATACTATAATAGTGGAAATCCTTGACAGTATGGCAAAAGTCATACAACATGGTGCCACCGTGGGACAAATATCATCGGTATTCAAAATCTGTGAAAAGAGGAATGGAGAGTCAGTGAATACGCTGAGACACATTCAAAATCGCCCGTCGCCCGGGCGCCAACTCCACGAGCCCTCGCGCTGTCTCTGCGACACCTGTCGCCATCACTCGGGCGCTGCCTCAGTGACCCCCATCGTCCGCGCTCCGGCACCCGTCGTGGACTGCCCCAGCATCACGACACCTAATCGCGCCCTTGTCGTGCCCCTCATGACGATGTCCCCCGACATCATGTACCTGGTAGGTGGTGCACGAGGCAGCTCGAACCACTTACCCCGTCCCTGTCGCCCGGACATCATCTTTGTGACGCTCGTCGCACGGGTCATCTCCACGACGCCTGTCGCGCGGACATCATCTCCGCGACTCCCGTTGCCCGGACTTCATCTCCGCGACGCCCGTCGCCCGGACATCATCTCCGCGACGCCCGTCGCACGGACTTTATTTTCGCAACGCCCCGGCCCGGACATCATCTCCGCGATGCCCGTCGCCCGGACTTCATCTCTGCGACCCCCGTCGCCCAGACAACATCTCCGTGATGCCCGTTGCCCGGACATTATCTCCGCGACGCCCCTTGCCCGAACATCCCCTTCGCGACCCCCGTCGCCCTGACAATATCTCCGCGATGCCCGTTGCCCGGACATTATCTCCGCGACGCCCGTAGCCCAGGCGCCGTCTCCACGACCTTGTCGCCAGCGCAAGTGTAACGTCTCCGCGACGCTTGTCGCCCATCGCCCGGGTGACGTCTTCACGACACTCGTCGTCCGTCGCCCGGGCGCCGTCTACATGCTCGTGCCCCTGCATCCTATCAACGTGCCATTGTCTCAACCCCCAAGCATTCCAAGCTTTTGTAGGTGGTGCAAGAGGTGGCTCGAGCCACTTATTCTTCATCATCATCATGCTTTGATGACATCAACTCGCCGGCCAAACAACATCAAAATCTTGCTAAGTGTTTATGCGTGCGGTGCCCGCTCGGGTTGCCCCTCCGCGCACACCCCACGCAGGGGGATTATGTTCCCAACCTATTCTGGTCGCACTCAAAGGACCACTTAGAGTCCCATTTTGCATGACACGTTCGCACAAGCACAGTATTCAACGCTTTGAACCAGTCAAAGTGCGTGCGCCCAAGTCACGTGCATTCTTTGCTTCACACGCCTCACGCGCGACTTAGTCACCAATTATTTCACGCTACCGTGACTCACAGTACCACGTTCGTTGCGCCGCGACCACCTGAGCACCTTTTCACCAAAAACATTGACCGTTGTGCGCAACCGAAGCGACGGGGTCAAGGGCATGGCCTTGGCCAACCCCATGGGGTCAGCCTCGGCCTCCATGGGGGTGTTGGCCTTGGCCTTTCCCCCTCGGTTGTTCACTCTTCGCGCAAAGTCCCTTTTACGCTTTGATCACTTCATACACTTCGTATGCGACTTTGGCATCTTGTTCGTCACATGGGTACGTTTCATGTCGGCACGCTTGTCACAATGCAACTTTCGGATTTGTCATTGCCCACCAAAACACCTTCCGTCGGCGTGCCCGAAGTTCACCCAAAGGGAGAGTGGCATTGGCCTCCCTTCACGGGAGTTGGCCATTGGCCTTGGCCACCCCCTAGGGTAGACCTCGGCCTTCCCAAGGGGTCAGCCTCGGCCTCACCAAGGGGTCGGCCTCGGCCTCCCAAGGGGTGGTGGCCTTGGCCTTCCCCCAATCCTTGGCCTAGGGCCTCCCCTCCCGCGCACACTTGTTTTCTCGAATCTTTGCACCTCCGCGATGTTTACGAACGTTCGTCCATCAACCTTGTGACGTTTGTCGTGCATGAACCTCGCGACGTCCGTCGTGCATCAACCTCGTAACGTCCGTCGTGCATCAACCTCGTAACGTCCGTCGTGCATCAACCTCGCGACGTCCGTTGTCCTCGATCGAGCACCGCTCCCTCGATGCCCGTCACCCAAAGTCGCGTACTACTACGGAATGACCCGTCACTGACGACCGCGTACCATCATTTTCAACTTTGTCATTACTAGATGTTGCATTCATCATCTTGTTATGACAGGTACACTCAACTCAAATCCCATCTTCGGGACACCCGACGTGTGCCCGTGCGCCATCTCCGTGACCTTCGTCGCCGCGCCCGTGCGCCATCTTCGTGATAAGTGTCCCCGGCACCAACTATAGCTCTGCGACGTTCGTCGCCGCGCCCATGCGCCATCTTCATGATACGTGCCCCCGACACCAACTATAGCTCCGCGACGTTCGTCGTCTCGCCCGTGCGCCATCTTCATGATTCGTGCCCCCGGCACCAAGTATAGCTCCGCGACGTTCGTCGCCGCGCCCGTTCGCCATTCTCATCATGCGTGCCCCCGGCACCAACTATAGCTTCCCAACCTTCGTCGCCGCGCCCGTGCGCCATTCTCATCATGCGTGCCCCAGGCACCAAGTATTGCTCTGCGATGTTCGTCGCAGCCGCCGTGCGCCATTCTCATCATGCGTGCCCCCGGCACCAACTATGCTCCGCGACCTTCGTCGCCGCGCCCATGCACCATTCTCATAACATGTGCCCCGGCACCAAGTATTGTCTTCACGACGTTCGTCGCCGTGCCAATGCGCCATCTTCATAACATGTGCCCCGGCACCAAGTATATGCTCCGCGACCTTCGTCGCCGTACCCATGCGCCATTCTTATGACTTGTGCCCCGGCACCAAGTATTGTCTCCGCGACGTTCGTCGCCGCGCCCGTGCGCCATCTCCATGACATTGCCCCCGGCACCTTACTCACTCCGCCGCGCCCATGCGCCGCACCACTAACACAGTCGTGCCCCTTGGCTCTCTGTCACACTACCATGCTCCTTGCATCAGTCCATCCTTTCACCACACCATGCGCACCTTGCCTTGGTCGTGGAACATGCTTTGACCCACTCTCCGGAGTGTGCATCATCATGCGGGGATAGGCGACTCCTCCGGGACACTATCTTTGCCAGGGAGCTCTTCAACTCCTCTTCCGCCAGGTAGACGGCTCCTCCGGGATGCTACCTTGACTCGCTCCGAGTGCTCTGGCACAAGGACTCACCGCGGGGATAGGCGACTCCTCTGGGACACTATCTTAGCCAGGGAGCTCTTCAACTCCCCTTCCGCCAGGTAGACGGCTCCTCCGGGATGCTACCTCAGCCAGTCTGGTAGACGGTTCCTCCGGAATGCTACCTTGACTCGCTCCGAGTGCTCCGGCACAAGGACTCACCGCGGGGATAGGCGACTCCTCCGGGACACTATCTTCGCTAGGGAGCTCTTCAACTCCCCTTCCGCCAGGTAGACGGCTCCTCCGGGATACTACCTCGGCCGGCCAGGTAGACTGCTCCTCCGGGATGCTACCTTGGACTACGGAATAGGCAACTCCTCCGGGACACTATCTCCATCAGAGAGCTCTTCAACTCCCCTTTCGCCAGGTAGACGGCTCCTCCGAAATGCTACCTGGCCCGACAAGTAGACGGCTCCTCCGAGATGCTACCTTGACGCGCTCTGAGTGCTCTGACACAAGGACTCACTCGCGGGATAGGCAACTCTTCCTGGATACTATCTCCGCCAGGGTGTCTTCGTGATTGGCCTATGTGCTCCGGCACTGGGGGCTTGCGTCGGTACCCCTATGGATTATGACCCCTGGGTCACTCCGAGACGGGAGCAGGTCTTCGAGGGCATCGCGCATAGTCCGCCTGGCAGTTGGGTGTCGGGTCTTCCCCACCACTACCAGGTCTGTGGGACTCTGCAAGGGCTTGGATTGGAGGCTAGATCAAGGGGGTTCTCTGGCCACACCGACGCTGTGGGGCCAGTCTTTCCAGACAGACAGAGCGACGCTGTGCGGGGCAGGTCGGGTGAATATGCGATTCGACAGTCCGTGGAGCACCGGCAGCTGTGGACCCCTCGGTGAAGTGTCATTCCCAGGGAGTGCCACGTGTCGCGTGATGACATCATTATATCAATCTCTATAAATAGAGGTCTTGAGAATTCATTTGATGGTTGGACATTTTCAGAACACTTTCACTTTCTCACTCTAGAACCCTAGAGAGAGAAATATACATCCCCTGACTCCGGACCTAAGCATCGGACCGTGACTGTCATCATATATTCATCCTGCGCCATCGCCCTCGCAGCACTGCCACCCTCAGGCTCTGTCTGGGAAGTTCTTGGTCTCTGCCCTTGCTCCCTCCTTACTGTGTCTCACATCAACATACTTGGCATCCGACTCGGACTGCATTCCTTGTAGGACCTCCACGTCGACTATGAACCCACATTCCCTGGCATAAGAGGGTGAGGAGTTTAACCACGCCACACTCTCGCAGTAGTAAATATTTGACATGCGGCCTTGTCAGGCTCTGACTTCACTTCGAAGGCAATGGCTCTTCCCCCATGAGCTAGGAATGGTACTGCAGGGAGCATTGGCCAAACGTGGTCGGACTCGTTAGGATAACGCTTAATTGATAATAGAGTCCCCTATACTGGTTTGGAGGTGTTCCCAACCTATTCTGGTCGTACCCAAGGGCCCAATAAGGGTCCATTTCACGCGAACACGTCAACGGATTCAACAGTCATTTTTCAACGCTCACAACCGATCAAAGCATGCACGCTCAAGTCACGTGCACTTCTTACTTCTTCTTCATGACTTCGTCACCAAGAAACTCATCCTTGCGCGATGCCTCATGACGTCGCGACCATCGCATGTCGCACGTCGCCCGTCGACGCACCATGGCACTTGCCCAAGGAGGTTGGCCTTGGCCTCCCCCTTGGGGTCGGCCTCGGCCTTGGCCTTCCCCTTGGGGTCGGCCTCGGCCTCCCCTTGAGGTTAGCCTTAGCCTTCCCCCAAGGGTTGGCCCTTGACTTCCATACTTAGCATTTTCACTTCTCTTCAAGGGACCATGCATCAACCTAGCGAAGTCCGTCGTGCATCACCTTACGGACGTTCGTCCATCAACCTCACGACGTCCGTCGTGCATCACTTTACGGACGTTCGTCCATCAACCTCGCGACGTCCGTCGTGCATCACCTTACGGACGTTCGTACATCAACCTCGCGACATCCGTCGTGCATCACCTTACGGACGTTCGTCCATCAACCTCACGACGTCCGTCGTGCATCAACCTCGCGATGTCCGTCGTGCATCACCTTACGGACGTTCGTACATCAACCTCGCGACGTCCGTCGTGCATCACCTTACGAACGTTCGTACATCAACCTCGCGACGTCCGTCGTGCATCACCTTACGGACGTTCGTCCATCAACCTCGCGACGTCCGTCGTGCATCAACCTCGCGACGTACATCGTGCATCACCTTACGGACGTTCGTACATCAACCTCGCGACGTCCGTCGTGCATCACCTTATGGATGTTCGTCCATTAACCTCGCGACGTCCGTCGTGCGTCGACCTCGCGACGTCCGTTGTCCACCAACCTCGCGACGTTCGTCGCGCACCATCCTCGCGACGTCCGTCGTGCATGAACCTCGCGACGTCCGTCGTACGACGACCGCATACCATCATTTCCAACTTTGTCATTACTACATATTGCATTCATCATCTTTTTATGACAGGTACACTCAGCTCAAATCCCATCTTCGGGACACCCGACGCGTGCCCGTGCACAGTCTCCGCGACATTCGTCGCCGCGCCCATGCGTCATTCTTATGACGTGTGCCTCGGCACCAAGTATATGCTTCGCGACCTTCGTCGCCGCACCCATGCGCCAATCTTATGATGTGTGCCTCGGCACCAACTATAGCTCCGCGACGTTCGTCGCCGCGCTTGTGCGCCATCTTCATGATACGTGCCCCCGGCATCAAGTATAGCTCCGCGACGTTTGTCGCCGCGCCCGTGCGCCATCTTCATGATACGTGCCCCCGGCACCAAGTATAGCTCCGCGACGTTCGTCGCCGCGCCCGTGCGCCATTCTCATCATGCGTGCCCCCGGCACCAAGTATAGCTCCGCGACGTTCGTCGCTGCGCCCGTGCGCCATTCTCATCATGCGTGCCCCTGACACCAACTATAGCTCCGCGACGTTCGTCGCCGCGCCCGTGCGCCATCTTCATGATACGTGCCCCCGGCACCAACTATAGCTCTGCGACGTTCGTCGCCGCGCCCGTGCGCCATTCTCATCATGCGTGCCCCCGGCACCAACTATAGCTTCGCGACCTTCGTCGCCCCGCCCGTGCGCCATTCTCATCATGCGCGCCCCCAGCACCAAGTATTGCTTCACGACGTTCGTCGCCGCACCACTCTCATGACATGTGCTCTAGCACTGGGGGCTTGCGTTGGCACCCCTATGGACTATGACCCCCGGGTCACTCCGAGACGGGAGCAGGTCTTCGGAGGGCATCGCGCCTAGTCTACCAGGCAGTTGGGTGTCGGGTCTTCCCCACCACTGCCAGGCCTGTGGGACTCTGCAAGGGCTTGGATTGGAGGCTAGATCAAGGGGTTTCTCTGGCCACACCGACGCTGTGGGAGCCAGTCTTTCCAGACAGACAGAGCGACGCTGTACGGGGCAGACCGGGTGAATATGCGATTCTACCGTCCGCGGAGCACCGGCAGCTGTGGACCCCCTCGGTGACGTGTCACTCCCGGGGAGCGCCACGTGTCCCGTGATGACATCATCATCTCAACCTCTATAAGTAGAGGTCTTAAGAATTCATTTAGGTGGTGGACATTTTCAGAACACTTTCACTTTCTCACTCTAGAATCCTAGAGAGAGAAACATACAGGACCCTGACTTCGGACATAAGCATCAGACTGTGACTGTCGTCGTGTATTCACTCTGCGCCATCGCCCTCGCAGCACTGCCACCCTCAAGCTCTGTCTGGGAAGCCCTTGGTCTCTGCCCTTGCTGTGTCTCACATTATCACACTTGGCATCCGAGTCGGACTGCATTCCTTGTGGCACCTCCACGTCGACTGCGAACCCACTTCCTTGGCATCAGGAGGTTTACAGCAGGATATGACTGAAAAACTATGTTCCATATCAGTAGGATACTTCATGTCAAGTCGGAACCACGCACAAATTGTGTTAATATTTCACTTTTCAGACTAGACCTTTGCTTTCAGGAAAACTCATTGCCTGTGCTCTTAGAGCACTTCTGTTTTTAGCGACAAATTAAATGGAAGTGTTAAGAAACATAATTGGGTGTGGAAATAAACTTCGTTTCATTTCCCCCTTAAAATGAAATGTGCCGAATGAATCTGTACTACTTCTTGGAGCTTACAGCTCTTGATTTATTGGGACCTTCATTCTAAAGTTCTTATCCAGTCGATGAAGATCATTTTTGCTTGTCTTTGCAATGATTTTAATATGCTCCATATACTTGATCACTTGCTCCCTCCATGTAGCCCAGCAGGGGTTTTTGCTGCCTTGTGCCTGGTCTCAGAACTATCAACATCTGATTTAAACTAACTCCTGTGTAGATAGGTCGAGTACAAGGGATATTTGCTGAACATCCCTACCATTACTGTTCCATGCTAAACCTTCTTTGTGCCTAACAATACCAGTCACCTTTTGGATGAAGGCTCCATATCGAGAAAGAGACTTGGCGCTCTTATTTTCAACCTAACCTTCCTAATTGCTTTTTCTTTATTGCTTTCTCCTCTTCTTTATTAGTGACAGGCACCCCCACTTATCCCAAATACTTCTGATCAAGCATTTCGAAAAGGGAGTTGATAATTTTTGGCCAGTCTTAATTTCAAAACATTTAATGGCTTTTACCAAAGCTAAGCCTGTTTTGTATGGTTATGTCACCTGCTTCAACGTCTTGTATTCTTGCTTTGACAATAATCACTCATGCTCTCACAGAAGGTTTTGCCTGATTTTTTTTTCCTTCGAAACGAAAGAAATTGATATTCGTGCTTTACTTTTATTCGTTTGAAAGGCGCGCAGGAGATAATATATAGACCACCACCATATCATCATATGGGTGTGGATGTCAGACACTTTCTTGTTTAATTATGTTAGAGATTTAGATGCTGCGTTATCGTCTATCTCATTGGGGGTGGGGGGATCCATAAATGATGGCAATCACCATTACCATTAGCGTCCTTGTCACCAAGAGGAAGTCTGAATTTGGGAGGCAAAATCATTGTCCAAAGAGAAAAAGATTAGAAGTTTGGGTTACGCCCACAAGTGGCTCATATTCATCATTAACCCCATGGCCATTAGTAAGAAGTAAATTTTTGGGGGTGTGAATCCAGGATTTATTTGCAAGGAGTTCTGTTCCATTCATAGCTAAAAAGCACCAAAAGAGGAGATGACAAGCATGTAAAATTACTTTGGCCATACTCCGTCATTTATTTTTACGTATTTCAACGAGTGTTGATAATGAAATTAAGGATTTAACATTTTTATTGTATTAGTTAATATTTTAATTTTTTACTGAGATGGTCAAAAGTATTCAAATAAGAACATCACGCAAGCAGAATACCTTGCCACTGCCACATCGCTATCACCATCACCAACACTTTTCCTCCATGGCCACCACACCACAATGTCATGCAACCTCAATGCCACCTATAGTAGATCAACACAACCACAACGGGTACAAGCAGCTTTTTGCTGCCACCATCACCACGACGACCATGGTTGGTTTTGGCGATTAGAAAATATGAAAACTAGAAGTCATTGTACAATTTTATCTTGTGGACAATTTTGCAAAGCATGTCAGTTTTCAAACATCCACCATGGTTTATACAACTGATCAGCTTGTTTTCCAATGCTAGAGTTTTGGTTGCTCAAGGCTTTTCAGTTCTGCAAATTCAATGCTCAAATTTTTAGCACTTAATATTTATTGTTATCAAATAACCCATTATATGTGCACACAACACAGCCACACAGGGAACTATCATCACTAATGAGAGCATCACAATGTTCTTTGGCACTTCTATTTTTGAAAGGCATATTGGTCTACCCAGCAGCAGAAAAGCAGTGTTCGGGCCCTTTAACAAACTAGAACCAGAGGTTCTTTTCAAAAAGCAAAAGCTGGGGGGTTACTTTAGGCGCCAAGCCGCCTTAGTTTGTAGGGCGTTTAGTGAAGTTTTATTTGGGGATAGAACATTGTCCTGATAAAGAATTTTAGAAAATCTTTGAACCATCAAAACCTACCCGGAAGAATCTTCCCAGATCATGGAAACAAGATCTTTAACGACTTTTCTTTTTTTTGGAGGTGCGGACTCACGTAAGCACTTTGAAAAATTGAGGAGGTATGGCACGGCGGCGGACGGTATATGTGCGACAAGTTCAAGTCACAAAAAAGGCTATTTAAAGCACGGTGCCGGTCATTCATCTAAAAAGAATGAAATAGCAAAAGGATCACTTGTTGTCAGAGTGAAACTAAATGGTTTGACGGGTCGTATCGGTTTGCGCTCACATACTTTTTTTTTATATATATATGGTATATTTGAATCATAATGACAAAAATGCCCACTTAAAAATTTTAAAAAATTTTGAAGGAGACGTCCTTTTGGTCATTTTACATACTAAAATACCTAAATAAACCAAAAACAATATCAAGAAATGTCCTTTTGCTTATTTTAAATGCTAAACTTACGTATTAAAAATAAAGTAAACTCCAAACAATTAAAATGAACATCAAACACAATGCACACAGCGACAAAGCACTGTCACACCCCACACCTCACCTTTTCTCTTTCCGTCCTCGATTGGACGGGGACAATTGTTTTGACAATTTCTCCTTTATATACTAGTTTCATAAAATTATCCTGAACGTAGGAATGTTGGATCAGGAGGGATTGATACGAAGGAAGCAGGCAAGAGCAATAGGTGGGTGTTGCAACATACTTATCAAATCTGAGACGGTCGTCACCATCTTATCCCAAACCCCACCATATATATTTTTAGAGCGAGAGCCATCAGGAACAACAATTGTAGAGCATGGTTGACTATTATTATCCTGGAAAAAGAAATTCGATATCTAATGCGTTTGATCTATTTTCGAGTTTTTGGCCTACAATTCACGTCTCATTGCATATTTAACAAAAGAAATCATGCTTAACATAACTAGGGAAACATTGATGTTCATTACTAGAAACTATTATATGTTAAAAAACACAAAAGATGCTGCCACAACGTGTTTGTAATTATAGTTCGTAAAATTGATACGTGTCTTCTATTATCTTTGACATCTATAGTTTATGTCTTTGTAAGACTGGATCGAATTCAATAAGAACGATTTGCTTGTGATATCTTTGACCATTGCACCAAAAATTTACACCACTGTACCATGAAAAATATTGGGAAAAATGCTCTTATTTGTCAGTGATAATTACAGCAGTGTTCCTGAGATTAGGGTAATATTATGATCAAGGACACTAAGTTTCAAAATATAACATACCGTAACAAAAAACTTTGAAAATGTATCTGCCATGTCCATATGTTCTAGATCCGTTAAAAAATTACACTTTTTGGCTGACGTCATTCAAATGTATTTTTTAAATGACAATACTACCCTCATGTTGTATATACATAATATAAAAAATCTAAAATCTTTATTTTTTTAGTTAGGGTAAATACCTAATTTTCAAATCTGCTAGGTTTCTCTCACCCCAAATTCTTTAGAAACCTAGATCTGAAATCACCACCGACAGCACCCTTCCCCTGCCCCACGCCGCCGGCAGCCTCTCGCCGCCTAGGGATGGCAATGGGGCGGGTCGGATGCGGATATTATGAAATCCGAACCCGCCCCGCTAGTAATGGAACCTCGCCCCGCCCTGCCCCGCCACCGGGTCATTAATATACAATACCATATCCGATCCTAAGGATAGTTGGAAAACCTGCCCCCGCCCCGATCTGCCCCGCCCTTCCCTTAAGCACTCAAAACCCGCACCAACCTGCCCCGCCCCGAACCGTTCCAAGCAGAATTTTTTTTTACATTTTGAACATGTATTACAAAACTTGCACAAAATTGTATCATACAAAATAAACAGACAGATATCAATTTAATGTCTAAAAATCCTAAGCGAGAAATTAATAGATTACAATACAGTTCAAATAAATTACACCACAGTCCAAATTACCAGTCAAATAGATTACACCACATATGAAATAGTTTAATTGCAATACAAATGCAAAAAGGCAATCAACATAAAAGTTTCCAAAGCAAGCGTCCAGCTAGTCCACACTCCAAATACGAATGCAGCCACTGTTCACTGAAAAAAAAATTAAAAGGAAAAAGTGGCATTAAATTAAATAGATACAAAAAAAAGGTAAAGAGTAAAATCAAAGAAGACTTGATCACAGAAATAACTGAAATTACACAAAGCTTGAATTAAGTCGACAATAGGAAATTACACATAACTATGTCTCCTGCAATTATACATGGATGCTTTTATAAGTAACATTGGTATATCTAAAAAAGGTATCATATAGTAACTAAGCAATAACCCAATTCCGAAAAGACTCAGAGTAGTTCAAGCAATTACACGGAAAACCGATTCCCTTAATTCAAAGAAAGAAACAGAGAAACATAACTCATACCAGTTAATGCCCATCATCCAAAAACCATTTAGAAACAAAATCTAAAAAAAGCAAACTTCCACATTCTAATAAGAATTTCAAAAGAACGCAGATAGTACAATGCATAGGAAGTTTCACTACAGAATTTCAAAAAACCATTTAGGAAGTTTCACTACATCTTTGTCTCTGGCAAACATCCCACCATGCAGTAGAATCAAATGGGTGTAGTAGTACACATGAATCAAAAGAATAAGTCCACTACAGAATGAAGGTTGTAAGACCCTAACGAATCACCGTGAAATGAAGTCTTCGCCGTGAAATGACGTCTACAAAATAACAAAAATGTCATCAGTTCTGAAAACTTAAACAAAGGAAAGAGATGGTCGCAGCAACACTAGCAGCCTTGAAACTACATACCCACATCATTTAGTAATCAATTATAAACAAGATTAATCAGAAGAATCATGTTAGGCGAAGTGTTGAATTAGATTAATCACAAAAATCAATTAGGCGAAGTGCGTTGAATTTGGACGGATGCTTGACAGAAATGATAAGAAGAATGTTACAGAAATATTATCACAAGAATCACGTTACATAAATGATAAGAACTAACCTTGGATTCAGGATAAGAAGGAGAGAAGAAGAAGGAGGCGGCGGCGGCGATGGCCGGCGGTGGAGCCTTGGAGGTGGTTTCATCGGTTTGTGGTCGTGGGGTTTGACAAAAGACGGTGTGGGGGAGAGGGAGAGAAGAATGAGGCAGCGACGGTCGGCTATGGAGCCGTCGGCAGAGTCACAGAGACGGAAGACGAGGCAGCGGCGACCGTTGTGGGAATGGGAAAGTCTAAGTCGGCAGAGGCAAAAAGAGAGAATGGGAAAGTCTATCTAGGGTTTCTTGAGACAAACATATATATATATATATATATATATATATATATATATATATATATATATATATATATATATATATATATATATATATATATATATATGGGAGCTGATCTATTGATAGCGCTAGCAAAATAGGACATCTTGCTAGCGCGATCTGGCCGTCCATCCCGAAAGATGGACGGCCCAGATCTTTTTTTTTGCGTTTTTTTAAGTCCGTCCGCTACATTATGTAGCGGACAATTTTTTGCATTTTTTTGACAATAATACCCTCCGGGTCCGTCCACTACATAATGTAGCGGACAAGTTTTCAGACTTTTGTCCGTTACGTCCACTACATAATGTAGCGGACGTAATTTTCAGACTATCTCTCTTTCTCTCTCTCTTGCTGTCCCCACTCCACTCCCCCATTCCTCCTTTGCTTCTTCTTCAATCAAATAAATTCACCTGCTTCTTCAAGCGAATAAATTCACCTGCTCCCTTTCTTTCTCTCTCTCTCTCTCTCTTGCTGTCCCCACTCCACTCGGGCTTCGAATAAACCTTCTCACAGACTCTCTCTCTTCCTCATTCTTCTCGCCGCCCTCCTCTCTCTCTTGGTCTCTGATTACAGCCAAAGAACTTGTTGAAGCCCCAACCTTGAGCTTGCAGGCTTCTCGCTTCAGCCGTCCACCACCCAAGGCCACCGGCCTCAGTCCACTGTCCAGCACCAAAGATTTTCAGCTTGAACAGGCGTGATCCACAAGAAGTACAGCTACACTTGTGTCCCTTGCCCCAAATTTTGCAAGAGCAGTTGATTGAAGGGAACATGATCGAACGGTGAACCGTCCAGATCTGGCGGCGTAGTTGTTGTTACGGCCGGCGTGACCAAAGAAGGAGGCGGCAGTAGCGTAGCCCCTTGGTAGTTGCAGATTTTGTTGTTGTTGTTAATATTGTTGTCGGATGATGATTGTTCATAGGCACTGGATGGTGACTGCTTTACGGCATTAGTGGTTGCTTCTTAGGGGCGTCGTTGGGTGGTAGCGCCGTCGATGACCACAAATGGGTTTCGGGGTTGCTTGACTCTCTCTGGCTACCGCGGTCAGCAGCCCAAGCACCACTGCCCACCAGATCAAGCACCAGATCTGATGGGTTTGAGTCCCTGAGGCTCTCTCTCTTCTCTCAAGCCGTCGCCGCCACCAGACCAAGCACCACCGCCCACCAGAACAAGCAGCAGATCTAATGGGTTTGAGTCCCCGAGGCTTTCTTTCTCTCTCTAGCTTCTACCTGGCCGACGCCGCCACCAGACCAAGGACCAGATCTGTTTTCGTTGCAAGGCCGATCTTGTTAGGTTTGGACTACTGCAAGCGCTTGAAGGAAAAGGTCACAAGAAATAGTCAAAAGGGATGGTCTTCAATGGGATTGTAGAATTTGGCAGTGATCCTTTGCTGATAGTTTATTATGTAGCGTGAATGAAGGCCTTTATTTTGCTTGTCTTATAGATCAAAGCCTGGAGAACATTGAACACTGGATAAACATAAAGGATGCAGCAAAATTTGAGATAGTTGCAGGAAGTAAACCTTCAGTTTGGATGTTTGCAAACAACATTAACGTCCGCTACATAATGTAGCGGACGGTGAGGCAGACTAGGGGTATAATGGTAAAAAAATCGTCCGCTACATAATGTAGCGGACGGTGAAAAAGTGTTTCAAAAAATTTGATCTGGCCCGTCCATCTGGCTAGATGAAGGGCCAGATCGCGCTAGCAAAATCTCCCGTTTTGCTAGCGCTCTCAACGGATCAGCTCCCTATATATATATATATATATATATATATATATATATATATATATATATATATATATATATATATATATATATACTATAGAATGGATGGCTAAGATTGCATGATGCATAGGGTAAGTATACCGAGGTGGGTGCGGGTTGGACAGAACACCAAACCCGACCCTAACCCGCTGCGGATTTTAGAAAAAATACCGTACCCGCCCCTTGACCGGGTCAAAGTCAAAATAACCTGCTCCTATCGGATCGGAGCAGGTCGGAATCCGCCGGTTGCAGATCTTTTTGCCATCCCTATCGCCGCCCCACGCTACCCCACGCCGCCTGCAAGATTTCCCCACCCCACCACGCCAGCAAGCCTGTCCCACGCCACCGCAGCCCCTTTCTTTCTATAACCCTATTTCACCTTGTCACCATATCATTTCCACCGGCCGTCCCAAACCCTCAAGAGAGAGAGAGAGAGAGAAGAAGAAATGGGTCGGGCAACGTAAGGAAGCAGATCTTCAAGTCACACACCTACCGCCGAAAGCCCCTTCCCACACAGACGCCACCGACAACCCCTTCCCTCACCTACCCCGACGGTAGCCCCTTCCTCACCCCACCACGGCTTTAACTTCCAGTGTTCTCTTCCCCTGCCACATCACAAAACCACCGGCCATCACCTTGCTAAATTTTCGGCCACCATCGTCAGCCAGTCTTCATGGGCGGTGACCATCACAAACAACTACTGAAGACCACCCACCATCTTAAACCACCGCCACCATGCGAAAATCGGTGACTGCCCGTGCTCTCTCCCCCACCACATCTCACAATATCCAAATCAGTGCTAGGAGAGAACGAATGAAGAGAAACAAGAGCAGATAAAGTAATGGCATATAAAAGAAAATAACATACTAACTCAAGGGCAATAAAGTTATTTTATTAAAATTCCGTTAGATTTTTTAAGATTCCGTTTGGTGAACGAACATAAGTGTAATTTGTCCAAACTAATGGTCATGCCTGTAATTTCACCATAATCTCAGAAACACCGTTGTAATTATCTCTATTTGTTATGCCTAATTTGGACATTTCCAAAACGTAAGACTTTTGGGCATCATAGATTAAATATTTTTTGGGTTCCTCAAAATCAAATAGAATGAGAGTAAGCCACTGAGTGCAAGTGTGGATCTTGGTAGAGATAATGCGTGACGCGTGTTGAGAACTTAGAATTGTGGTTGACCCCTTAACCTCTGCTTATCTAAATAAATAAATATATTCAAAAGACAAATGAATAAAAAGAAGCTCCACTTCTTCTGACACACAGGACTACAGACGAGTACGTGATTCTCGTGGCCTGGACTATTCAAACTCACCCATATTTGCTTTTTGGAACATTTGAAAACATATTATTTATTGTACCAATGTTTGAATCTAACCAATGTATTTTTAGGTGTGACGTTTGAGCGATAATCTTTGGTTTTTTTTCTTCATAATGATGTTGGTGGTAAAATATTTAGCCACATAAAGTGTTATTTACCGACTAGTTTCATAAATTCGTGCAAAGGTACCTGACTCAAAATCAAGTGTAACTGGTAAATAACTCTACAAGGCTTGTAAGTTAAAAGTTTTATTTACTCCTTTGAGATTATGTGAGTCTATACCGATCACCTCGTATCATATAAAAATAGAAAAATTCAAAATCGATTGGCGTTTAAGTATTTGTTAGTGTTACGTACAGTCGTACACGACATGGAATTCAGTTATCAACAACCTAACAAGCCATTTAGCAAAGCGCTTGATCACTGTCTCACGGCTTATTAGGTTCAGATGACTGGTGCGGGTTTGTGAAAGTATCACACTTAAAATTAATTTGCAATGAGAGTAGACGTTCACAAGGTTAATATATTGAATGATCCAGCGAGTCGAACACGTGGATAAAATAAATTGACTGACGGTGGATATAATCTTGAATTCTTTGCTGGTTAGAGATTGACCACTCTGATAGCACATAAAACCATCCAACACAATATCACTTGGTAATTAGGGTAGAAATTTTTAAGGCTTACATATGATATAATTCGTAATAGTTATTATATTTTCAATGCAAAATTTATATCTCGTCAGGGTTTTAAAAAACCCAATCCAATTATTTTTGTTAGGAATCTAAAGTTCCTTCTTCTTAAAAGTTGTGACTCTTTATAGTTTTTAAACTTCATATCCGAAGATAACTTATCATCAATCTAATTAATGAGTTGTTGCAATAATATTGTTGTGGCAAAAAATTGACCGGGACCGAACGAGCGTCGGTTGGGACCGAACGAGAGTCGGTTGGGACCAAACGAGCACGCGAGTAGACCTGCAAAGCACAACAAGAGCAAACGGTGAGGCGCCGGGACCTCGTAGGGGGCTCCGGCGGAGAGTCTCCGATGCTTAAGTCAGTAAGTATTTTTGAGTGAGTATCTGAAAATAACTTAGATCCCCAGAACTTACCTTTTTCCTCCATTTTATAGGAATGTATTAAAGGGTCAGTTACTTGACATAATGGACAGTTATTAGCTTTTATGGGGAGTTAACAAAATGGATGGGTGTTTATTATTCATAATGGGAGAGTGGGTAAATGCCACTTCCCACATTTCCAAAAGTCACAGGGCAGTTTTAGAACTCTCTGATTGCGACACGTGTCACTTTGCCACAGCTGTATATTTTTACCCATATTAAATATCATCATCACTGTATTTAAGATGATTTCAGTCAAGACAATCTTGGAATTCTTAGCTTTACCCAAGTTCACCTATTTTATTGCAAGGATCGTATATTGTGTGACGCTTATCTAAACTGAACGCTAGCTTTAATAATAAAGCAATGTTAATTTTAAAGTCATTGCAAAATCTAATTTTGCAATGACCCGTAAGTTAGTCAGAGGTGCTTCAGCATCAAGACTTATTGAAAAAGAATAAATATATTGCATAATTCTGATCAATTAGAAGCATGACTCGAGACTGATATGACATAAGAACAAAGATGAAAAAAAAAAGCTTACCCATACAATTATAATTATTTGGGGACCATAGTGTAAAGCAGAAAGAAGCATGTCTGATGTGATTAAGCAGCGTATGGGGACTTGGGGAGTGGAGTAGTACAGTATGCGAGTAGCAATAGGCCAGAGTTGACAGGCCCTCCCCACACCCGCCTCTGCCTTAAATGCAAATATGAATGTTGAGTTGAAAACCCATCCATGATCATACAATTCCTTCATCTCTTTCATCACTTCACTTTAAACTCCCTCTTTGTCTCTCTCTAGCTACCACAGTTAAGCACACCCACAGAACGCACACACAAAGCACACTGCACACACTCATTTGTTCTGTAAAAGTGTTTCCGGAAATAACAGAAGTTGTTGAGTGAAATGTTGGGAACTGAAGATAGCAAGTCCTTCACTCAGGCGCATGATGATGGGAGTGCAGGCCATGCTGAAGTTGTCATTCCAGTTGACAAGGTAATTCTCTGTTCTTTTTTTTTTTTCCTTTTTCATGTACTGCTTTCTAAGAAGTAAGATCTAGTAAATCGTTTGATGTGCCACTCTTGAGTGTTGGAGACATCTTATTGCTTAATTTTGAACTCTTGATTCTTACTTTTGGGTGTTTATGTTTGACTTTGTGTCATCATATCCTCATTCATGGGTACAATCTTATTTCCTTTGTTTATGTGGAGCTGTGTGACTTCTGCTCAGTAACTTTAGAATTTAGAGTCCTTAACTGTTTAGTTTCTCAGCATGCCTTTTGTAGTTATCCTAGCTGACTTGAGATATGTTTTTCATTTGTGTGATTTTATAGCCAACAATGCAATAACTATGACGAATTCAGTGAAGTGCCTAAGAAATCTCTAGGTTGTGAGTGGTAGAAGATGGCTCCCACGGTGTTTTAACTACTATAATGGAAGATGAAGTCTTCCTCTAGACCAGCAATTTCCACCATCCATTAGGGAGGGAAAAAAAGCTTCTGATGCTAAAATTTCAGTATCATAGGACTTTCTCGTTTTGGTGTTGAACATAGAGCATTCAACTCCCTAGGTGTGTCTTATATGGAGCAAATAACAACTCTGCTTTAGTTTTTCCTTTCTTTGGTACGTAACCAGAAGAATACGAAAAGAATATCATTTGGTCAAAAGGGTTACAGTCTTAGGCTCTTAGCTCTAAACTGCTGATCTTTGGCCATAACAGGTTTCACATCAAACACCAATTAATCAGCTAATTTATACAACGGAAATATTCATTTTGATGGATTTTACTGGGAGATAGGTTCTTAGTTTCTTACTCCATCTTCACTCTGCTTGGATGGGAGGCTCGCTTCGTATGGTGATAATGTTAGAGAGATAACATGGAACCAAGTTCCACCACCAGGGTGGGCCAAATATACAGGATGAGCCCAACCTGTCCTAAAAGCTTAAGGCTTAAGCCAATAAGACTTGGTCCATCCAAGTATATATGCCTAACATATTTTCCACACTTAAACGATGTAGAACCAAGCAACTTCACAACGCACATCAGCAGATAAAAATATGGGCAAAGAACCTAAACTTCTCTGGATGTTGAGCTTATGATTTAGTGGAGTACTGGTGTTTAGTCTCACATTCAGAGCACACCCAAAATGCTGCTCTTCGTGACAGCTGGGGCATCAATACTCACCAAGGCTGAAACTCCTAGGATGTTGTAATTTTTGATTGCTTTCTGTATGAGTTCTTTATACTTAGAACCGGTGAGTGGGCTAAGCTTTACCTATCCATTAACGTATGAAACAATTTACTTACTCCATAAAGAAAGAAAAAGCTAATTGAGATGCTGAAGTGTTCTCTAGGTTGAGAGACAGGTAGTTCCTCATCCAACAATTGTTAGCGTATGATCTGATTATACCTTAAAAATCAGAACTTTGATGTACTAATGCAATGCAAAGGTTTGGTTTTTTTACACAAATGCCTTAGCGCAGTTCACTTTAAGACTACAAGTTGAGAATCCTGTATGAAAAGTATTAACTTTGGAATGAGGGTAAACCTTGTAAAAAGGAGCTTTACTGACACAATATAAGCTTTTAGCTTGATTACTTTTTAGTTTTAGCTAAATTAATCAAGAAAACTATATTGGCGGGGAGTCTTCCACTTACTTTTTATTAGTACTGATTTGGCATGCCAATGAGTTTATTCAGTGATCTGAGATTTTTGCAGTGAAAATTGAAAGCACATTTTGCAATAATAGCAAAAAAGCTTAAGCTTCTAGGAGCCCTATGTTTGACTTGGAACTGATTTGATTGAATATTGGTATGTCCAAGGTTAGTAAAGCAACCGAGATCGTTCTAGAAAGATCTTAGTTAAATATTAAGATTTTTCAGAGCATCTCTTATAGCTAGAATTACTTCTTACCGCTACACCTGCTTTCCATTTTCACCATTATTTGGATGTTAACTGATAGTATTATTAACTTTGGTGCTCCTCTAAAAAGTTATTATCTCAACTGTGAAAAACAAAATAAACTTCTTTATTGTCTGCTCAGTTAAGACCATCAGCATTTAATCACAAGGAGTTAGTTGCCTGATTTTCTTCTTAACATACTTCTACCCAGATTCTTTCCTTATCTAATTATGATTTACAGAATATGAGGGTAGCTGGTCTAATCCAACCCCCTTCCTTCCCCTTGTCTCAGCTGGATGGGAGGCATACAGCCTATTGACTTTAACTCTTGCAGATTCCAGAGTATCTACAATGTAAAGGTTGCTCTATTGTTTTCAGCTTGAATGGTTGCTTAGTAGTAGTTATTAACTTGGGCCTTGGAACAGCTAAGCTTAGCTAAAGAATCATTTGTCAGAAATGTTGGAAATCCCAGAAAACAGGTTGTATTATGTATGACCTTTTTGTATGTCATCCTGTTTAGTGCTTTAGCAATTTTCTCTTTTTCAGATTGAAGATGCCTCTGGAATAGCCAAAGAAGCACCCCAACCTAAGCAATGGAGAAGAAATAATCTCTTCTTGGAGGTACCATCAAGAACATTAGAGGACTGCTCTGATCAGGAGCCTGTTCAAATTATGATGCTTCCCACACCAACTCCAACGCCTAAAAAAGTAAATTTTCTCCTGACTCCTAGCCCTTCTGATGCAAGAGTAAGTGAGTCTCCTGGCCTCTCCTCAGCCAGAGGTAAATCATCCATGAAACGCCTCCTCACAAAAATGAGCTTCAAAAACCGGACTTTCAGTTCAGATACCGAGAAGGCAGCCAACGTCAGTCCAGTAGCGTCATCTACTATGCCACAAGAAAAGCCTTCCCACTCAAGGTCATGGTCATTTACAAATATATTTACTCCTCGGATGAAGAGAACATCATCTCTACCTGTTACTAGAATTGGCAATTCAACTGCGGAACCTGTTTCTGGAGGAAACTTAGATGGTTCACGTCATCAAGATGTAAGTTTCATTATCCAGCACACTTGAGTTTCTACTAAGAAATATACATTATTAGAAAGGAAATGGTACATGCTATTTGATTGGAAATATAGCCGTTTTTGCAATGGATTGACCTGGCATTGCCTCACCTTAAGTCACCCTATCAGTAACTGGACTGGGCTCTCTAGGCTTTGAACTGGGTTTTTCAGTCTCTGAGTATACACCATATTATCCGGTAGTAGCCTTTTGTTGAGCATTAGTGTTGCTGTTGCAAAAAGAGAAAAGAACTGAAGGAATCGATTTTTTTAGGACCTCATATGTGAAATGCTTATATTTTATTACTTGGAGGGACTCCTTAAGATGAACACCTAAATTATCAATTTATTTTTTCATTAGTCCCTTTTTTTTATACTGCACACCTGATTAGTCAAGCCATGTGGGGGATAACTTTTCGTGTTCACCAAATTGACGGACTGTTATCAATTTTGAGGTTAATTACTCAAGTGCCAGCCAGCTCAACCTCGAGATGCAGCCTTTGTGCATACTGTGGGTAGGTGGAATGTAGAATCTGTAGATCCCCACCTTACTGTTTTCAGAAATACTTTTCAAATATGAATACAGAAAAGAGGGCCGCACCCTTGCATAGTAGTTAAGTTCTTATTGCATCGTCATCAGTTTGATGTGCACGCACCTGCATACAGACGTAATTTATTTTGCAGCAAGTTTTATGGGACATGCATCAAGTTGCTTTTGTTTTTCAATGACCAGCAGTGTGTACTTTACATAGCTGGCAAAAGCCAAGAACTAGACATGCATGATAAACGTATTGTTCCTTTACATCCTCTTTAAGGAGATTTAGACTCCTAATTATCAAGTCAAGGTTTTGTTGACGTTCATGTGCATAATTAACCTCTGGTTCATTGTTATGGCAGATCAAAGGAGCCCATCGGTACATATCTCGATCACTTTCAGTCCCTGTGAACAGTAAAGAAAGAAGTATTAGGAGAACAGACTCTTTTTTCCGTGTAATTCCTTCAACTCCTCGAGTGAAGGATGGTGACGCCGCACTGTCAACTTCAACTCCTTCAGGAGAAGCTGGTAATTATGGCTTCTTTTTGATAATAGCATGCTTGGGTCATGAAAGATAAATGAGATAACCATAATCTGTTCATTTCTGTTTAATATATGATTTTTGGGGCTGTACTCCGGACTCATGGAAAGCATGATCAGCCCAATTCCCCCGGCGAGTTAGGTTTGATCGACCTTTTGAGTGATAATTAGGATAATTCCGCAGTCTTTCTGAAGTGTTGGCAATGATCCTGCAGCACGAATTTCCACCATTTTCCTGTACCTTTTTTAGCCTTTTGCTGATTCATACTTGCAAATTAGTTAGAACTTTTTGACAAATTCTTCTTAGGGCTTTGTTGTTAGTGTTAATTTTTATCGGGAAAAGCATGCAAACTTATCACTGGATTTCCAATTCCAAAGTATTTATTCTTAAAAAATCCGTCGTATTTTGCCATGTTTGTTAAAGTTGAATGGTGATTAAGTTTTGGGATTTTGCATAGCTCTTGTCTAGTAAGTATAAATTTTATAGTCCTCTTCTTATGTTTCAGAAAACAATGAAGCTGATAGTGAAGATATTCCCGAAGAAGAAGCTGTTTGTAGAATTTGTTTTGTTGAATTATGTGAAGGTGGAGAGACCCTCAAGATGGAATGTAGTTGCAAAGGAGAGCTTGCTTTGGCTCACCAAGAATGTGCTGTGAAATGGTTTAGCATCAAAGGTAACAAGATATGTGATGTGTGCAAGCAAGAGGTTCAAAATCTTCCTGTCACACTTTTACGTATCCAGAGTATCCGCAATCGTGGAGTAACTAGAGCCCAGCAGATGGAAATTGATGGATACAGGTGAGTTCATGATGTGGTGTTTTTGATAAGTTTAACAGCGGTGTTATTTTCATGCTTGTGAAGACATGAATGCATTTCATCAAATATTTCATGCTTCTACTTCTTCTCTATATTATTTTCCAGTATTGCTTTATGGTAGACAAAAATACACAGTCACTTTCTAACATCTCAAATCATGTTGTTTTTGTCTTGACCAGTGACGTGTACAGGGTTTGGCAAGAAGTGCTGATTCTGGTCATTGTCAGCATGCTTGCCTATTTTTGTTTTCTGGAGCAACTTCTGGTTGGTTTCAAGGATTTTTCTGTTTATTTTTTAACCGAATATTCCTTGGTAACATTTGTCTGGTGTGCAGGTTGCGAAAATGAGTACGGGTGCAAT